>PVJH01000562.1:0-292303 GCA_004026705.1 Nesogale talazaci
CCATGATTATCTAATTCTTGATATGAATGAATGGTTGAATTGTATAATATGTGGAGTATGTGCCAGTAAAATTGTACAGATAAATGCTGTGAGAATATCATGCAGTTTATGTATTGAGCTATTTCCTGATTTGCCCTTATCTGAAGTGCCACTTGCTTAAAAAATGATCAACTGAGATCTCTATTTGCAGTCTTTAAGGCATATCCTCTTTAACTTGTAGAAGCCTCTCTTCTATTAAGTTAATTGAGAATGCACACAAGTTAAAAGGACTGAATGATTTTCAAAAACTGCCCATCTTTTGTATATAGACAAAGAGGTTCTCTGCATTACTTGACACATAAAAAGAACTATGCTGGAAGAAATGATAAGGGAAAAGTTGAGATCATGAAGCACAAACTTCCATTCACCCATGGCCTACACTCTGAAATATTACTTGTTTCAGGACATATAACAGGGGCCAAACAGTTTCTTTTATAAATATTTCATACCTCAATACCAGCTGCTGCCTATTCTGACTCATGACAACCCCTTATTATCAGAGAATTGTGCTCTGTGAGGTTTTCAATGGCTGAGTTTTCACAAGTAGTTTGCCACACCTTGCTTCTAAGGTGCAAGGTAGTCTCTGCGCATCCAACTTTTCCATTGACAAGCAGAGTACAAAGTACAGTCACCATGCACTTTCTATCACGGCTCTCCCTACAAAGAAAGACAATAAAGACAAAGAAGGCTTAGTGTATCCTTTTGCTACTAAAATAGTATTTTAATTGTGTTAATTTGTGCCCTGGGGACTTCCGGTGCTCCCATATAATGCACCATTGTCAGATCCTGGAGAGGGAAGTGTTTTGCCTTTAGTTAGCTTTTAGTTAGTTAGCTTCTTGTTAGTAAGACAGAGGACTGCTGCTATGCAGGAGGATCTAGGAAAAAGAATCTGGGCCACCTTAGGAAAGAGCAGTAAACATGTTGAACTGTGGAAATTGATTTCCTTAATACTGTTTTTTTGTCATTTTCCTCGTTTAGAGACCACTCATCTGAAGACTTCTATGTATGCTTAGCCTAAGTCTTAGTGGTGAGTTAGGAGAATCAAAGTCATTTGTACATTTTCAAAACTATGGACTCTATAGTAGATAAATAGATAAGAATGAAGATAAAATGTATTTATTCTAATCTCATGGTTTTCTAAACCTTAGAGAGAGAGAAGGGATGTGCTCTAGCATCTGCTATTTGTGCTGCCTGCCCAGAGCACTGGATTGGGTTTCATGGAAAGTGCTACTATTTTTCGGAGGATGCAGGGAACTGGACATACAGCCAGATGTTCTGTACCTTCCTGGAAGCCAGACTTGCTCAGTTTGAAACCCTGGAGGAATTGGTAAGTTTTGTTTGGGGATCATATTTTCTGCTGGTTAACCCTCCAAGGTACTGACCTAACAGTAATAAAGCAAAGTGATTGATAAAAAGGAGTCCGTTCCAGGCAGATTTAGGGACACACCTTTGGGAATGACATTTTTTGAGGTACTATGCATTATGCCTGGAATCTTGTGAGACAGTTAAATGCCTTCACTTAATCCTCCTAGATATGTTTCTTAGTTCTGTTGTCCATATTTCACTAAAATACACAATGAAATGCTATCTATAATTTATTATTTACATGGGGACATCTTGGAGAGTGAAAGAGATCATAATAAAGTCTCCTGGAAAAATACGTGGGGATTTTACCAGACAAATTGGGATGTACTGGCAAATGACATAAGTGAACTAGTAATAATACATGATATGAACTGAAAATTGTACACTAGTCTGACTCCTATGTCAATGCTTCTCTATTATACCATGCTCCCATCAAAATGAGAAGACATTAGAGATTCAAGAGTAATATGGGGAAAAGAGATGAGTTTCATTGTGTGTTTTATCTTAGAATTTCATGAAAAGGTTTAAAGGGCCTTCGGACCATTGGATTGGTCTTAGCCGAGAATCATCAAATGGCATCTGGACATGGACGGACGGCACAGACCTCAATAGCTCGTAAGTCTTGAGACTTCTCTCCCTTCTACTGTGTTCATGAGGGACTGTGTGTGTGAAATGTCTTTATGGGACATGAAAACATGATGAAAACATGAAATTTAATGTCTGTGACCTTGGTAAGACATTACTATCCAAATTATGTTCATTAACGTGATGATGGCATTTGATACGTTTCTTTGTTTTGTTTTTTTTTTTTGGGGGGGAGGCATCACTACCCTCTGGTGAGAGTAGGAGGCCCAGCCTTGCTCCTGGAGAGCTGTTGCAGGATTTGAACAACCAAGCCAGTGGGCTGCAGTCCCGCACTCGACCACTATGCCACCGGGCTCAGCCCCCTGATACGTTTCTTATACTCATCCACTTATTGAAAACTTTTATTTCCCCAAAACCCTATAATGGACATAAAGACAATTTCTGCCAACAATTGTTTAAAACTCCTGTAAGCTACTGAACAACTGATAGAAAGACTATTAAGTCCACTCTTCTAGATGCTACATTTATTCACCCAAGGCACCTGTAGAGATAGTCCTAAAATTTTATGGCCTGAAAAACAAACAAACATGGATTGTGATCATTTATGTTAGGTATTTTGAATGCCCTGGAAAATGATGTCATGCTTGCAAAAGTAGAGGGAGAGAGAGAGAGAGAGAGAGAGAGAGAGAGAGAGAGAGAGACCTTCTGGAGGAGGTGCATGGACACCATGGCTACAACAATGGGCTCAAACAGCCACAGTTGTCAGGATGGTGCAGGGCCAGGCAATATTTCATTCGGTTGTACACATAGTTGCTTTAAGTTGGAACGGATAGAGAGGCAGCCAACAGCACAAGCATTCCATTGAGGGTGATATATTGTGGAAGGCCAATTATTTTCATCACTGGAAATGAAAGCCTTTTAGGAATTCACCTGCAAGGGTTTTTGTTTTTTGTTTGCTTTTTCTTTAATTTTCACACACTTACTAAGCTATTCAGGGGGAACCCTGACCTTAAACTGCACTGATGGCCACACAGACTATGTAGCCCAATGTATAAGACAACGGTAAGCTCCAGTTGGATGCCTGATCAACAACATAACCGAGCTTGCTATGATGAATGAGAAACCTGTGACATTCAAGCAGAGATCTTGAGACTGTAAAGGGAAGGAAATACAGACATTGTGAGTAAGATGTTCAGAAGCTGTGCTCATGACCAAAGTTTTTTCTTTGATTGGTTTTAAAAGCCTACAGAGGGATTTCTGAAGATTTATAATGGGAGAACAAATGTATATATTCAGCTTCTGAATAATTAATATTTTGTATTTGGTTTTAGGTTTATCATCAAAGGAGCTGGCGAATGTGCATACATGAATGACAAGGGTCTCAGTAGTGCCAGGTCCTACACAGACAGAAAATGGATTTGTAACAAACTGCAAGTTTTGGCCTAGTAGTGTCAAAATGCTTCACACTGCAAATTATAATTTACCAAAGCACCAGGGGAGGGGTGATGCAGTCTAATTTGTTATATACAGTTGCTGATTTGCTATCCAAAATAGTCCATAATATCTATTAATACTAAGGGTATAAACTACCATACTGAAACAATACAGCAAAATAATCATGCTTGCTGAAGCCATCCAAAAATATCTCAATAATCTATAGTCACATTATATTTGTCCTGTGGCTCTCAAACATTTTGTGAATGCATTCCCTCCTTTTTCTAAAATCAAAAGATCAGAAGGTCAGGTAATAATTACAATATATGCAGATCAGAAAAGTAAAGACTATCTATTTAAAACTGTTTGCCAAATGCCATGCTGTCTTTTTGGATCTAATATTCTGGCTTTTATAGTTAACTGGAGTATTTAAGCACTTGATACCAAATATATTATTTTTTCAAATATATTAAGAACATTTACAGCATCAGCTACACTGTACTGATGAGTCCCAAAGAGGATGAAATAACAATTTATGACAGTTTTATTGGCACATAATTCATATATCATAAAATTCAACCATTCATAGCCAGATTTGTTTCAAAGATATAAAGAAGAATGTTATTGCTCTTTAATGATGAAATTTTGGATGTCTCTTAATCCTGGGAATTCTGCTATCTTTTGAAGTTATGTTCTTAGTTACATATGAATATAGTACATATGAACATTCAGTGATGAGTTGAACACTAATTCCAATTTCTTTTGCCTTAAGATCCATTGTCTAGCAAGGGTTCTAAAAGCAGGAAGAATGTCTGTGTCATTTTAACTAATGTTAATTGGTTCACTATTTGACCTAATCATTGCCTCTCTGGGCTCTAATATCCATTGCAATATCAAGTACCAAGAATTCGCAGGCAAAATTTATGATGAAAGGATTTATAATAGAATTTAACAAGTAAGTTGCAATGCTAGTGTGGCAGTTACATATGGAGCAGAGCGGGTTGATGGGTCTGAAGTTTGTGACGTAGCACAAGGGGCTAGGGTTGTTGAAAATTTGTGATGATGCCATGGTCTAAAAGCAATGGTCTAAAAAGCATGGTCTAAAAACACCTTGGTGAGGCTAAATGAGGCGGTCCACATTCAGTTGACCAGATCCCAAATACGGGAAGACTTTTCAGTCTGTGAACTGGTACATATTGTTGCAGACTTATCCTGATTTGACTTTGCTTATGGATGCAGATTTCACAAGGTTGCAACTGGAATGAAGTTTCTTCATGTCAAAGATTATTATTGTCTCCTCAGAACACTGATTTGGTGTCAGTGGGCAATACAGACATTGAATGCTCCACATGGGGTGGATAAAGGCATGAAGTGACTGGCTTACAAACTGTCATAGGTCGGAAAATACAGTTAGAGAATAGCAGGATTAAGGTGTAGGTGTTACTTAACTGCAATTGTTAGGTATAAGATATTTCTATTTTACTCACTTACAGAATGTTATGTTTAAATGAGGGTGGCACATATTGAATTGTATGCATTTTAGTTTTATCCTGTTAGGTACAGATATGATTATATTATTGTTTTGCTAGGAATTATGTACAGCTGAAGAGTTGTGTGAAAGTGTCAAAGTGATAAGGGGTGGTCTGTGGTATTTACATAATCTGCTGTCAATTTGCGAGGATTAAGAGTGAAGGGGTGGAGTTCAGCCTGCCAATCAGGTGGCAGTTTGATGACCTCATTTGGAGGAGTTAGAGAGATAAATAGCTGACTTGGGGTGGGACATACACTCACTCCCTGGGAGACATTGTACTTGACAAGACACATGGAGATACACTGGTTCCCTGAGCTGGAGGAGTGACGTGGAGGCTCCTGTCAGTACTGAGATGCTTACAAGGCCATTGGGTCCACAAGATTTCCCACCCACTGGCCTGTGATACTCCTATATTTGGCATCATTGCATGTGTTTTGTGAGTCTGAAGAGGACTTTATAGATTGGCATTGGACCTTTGGGCTAATATCGCACTTCCGGAATTGCTCTGGATTGGACTGGGATGCTTTCTTAATGTACAGTTGCTCTTCTACATACACAAAGCTCTTTTTTAGATGCATATTAGTGTCTATGCATTTGTTTCTCTAGTCTTCCCAGACTAACACAGCTGGTAAGAAATGTTCAGGGTTGAGTTATTCATCAGAACATGTTGAAAAGTTCTTTCAGGTCTGGTAACAAATGTTCAAAAGGCATGCCATTCTGCTGTAGCCTCAGTCTGAAGGCACTCAGCTCCACTTCCATCGATCAGCTAGGCCAATTTCCCCAATGAAGTGCTGTGAAGCATCCCACTCCACAGGGGTTGCTCAAAGCATTTCTGTGGAATAAAAGAATATGTCTTTATGGCTGCAGTGCACTGAATTATTTAATTCAGCTCTTCTAGCTAAAGCCTCTGTTACTTCCACTCAATCATCAATTTTCTAATGGATGTAGGTAAGAAGTGGGGTATGATTCTGGTTGAGTTGTAGTTCAACTGTGAGTAATTGTCAACAAGGTTCATTGTGACTGTCATTGTACTGGGTATAATAACAGTCTCACAAGCAGGAATGAGGGATATCAGTAATAGCACGAGAGAACCAGGAGTGAAAGTGTCTTTTGTTTTCTGAGATCCTTGTTCAGTGTATCTCCTTGACCAGGAGACAGCTTTGATATCACAGAAGCAGCAACATCTGTATCAGAAGCTGCAGCATGAGACAGAGCAGTGGACTGCATAGCCCATAGAAGAAATAGTGCTGGTGCTTTTGGAAAGGGAGTGGCCTTGTCAAGTGGGCTATCTTTAAGCACTTAATTGGGGGAGCTGGAGCTCAGTGTCTTTGGATTGAAGCTTAAAGAGGAGCAATATGTCCTTTGGGCCTTGATTGGCAGCTCTAAAAAAGCTTTGCAAAGGTGCCTCAGTACAGGATAGGCCAAAAGGCTGAGGGCCAGAAGGCACAGAGAAGAAATTGTATTGACTTAAGAACTGTACCTAACTCATGGACACCTGATAATTTATAAATTACTGTTATTTTGGCATATCTTACACTGTCCAATGTCTCCCTTCACCCACTTTTCTGTTGTCTCTCCCCAGGGAGGAAATTTTATGTAGATCATTGTAATTGGTTCCCCCTTTCTACCCCATCTTTCCTCATAGGGAGTGTGGGGAGGGAGGGGAAAAAATGAGCTGACACCAAGAACTCAAGTAGAAAGCAAATGTTTTGAGAATGATGAAGGCAACAAATGTACAAACGTGCTTGAAACAATTGATGTATGTATAAATTGTGGTAAGAGTGGTATGAGCCCAATAAAATGATTTTTAAAAATTTCCCAATTAATTGTAACCTGTTAACTTTATATTATCAAATTGTGTATATGAGTGATTTATACATACAAGTTGAGTCAAATTGTGACCCTAACTGATCCATTATTCTTTAACAAACTAGAGTTCACCTAAAGCATTGACTTTGATAATGACCAGTTTTGATTCTGATAAACAACACACCCTCTCATGTAATTCGCTTGTATGAAAAACAAGTATCATCATGCTAGTGCACATGAAAATCACTTGCCATGGTGTGTTACCCATGACCCCCAAACCAAACCCCCCAGTTGTGGAGTCAATTATGACTCATGGTGACCTTCTATATCAGGTTGTAGATGTTTGCACAAGAAGACAGCCTCAAAAAAAAAAAAAAAAAGACAGCTTCATTTTCCTCCCCTCAAGCAGTTGGTGCATTGACGCGCCAGCCAAGTGGTTAGTATGTTAACACTACTTGGCAGTATCTCCAGGCTTCCTTGTGTCTGAAAGATTGAAAATGCTTAATAGATTACTGCCCTGCTATATTTTTTTCTTCAGTGGAAAATAAAAGTAACAGTACTTGCTCATGTGGAACCTTCTGTGAAGAGCCTGCTCAAGGCTTTGTGTTAATCAGTGTGTTAGTGAAATCTCTTCTGGCTGAAGAGATGATTCAAGCATGAGGGGTGTGTGTGTGTGTGTGTGTGTGTGTGTGTGGCGCCGGAGTGGCTAGAGAAACCAGTTTCCAGACATTGACAGCATCTCCTGGGCTCTCATTGTCTCAGTTTGGCTCCATTTGGCTTGTCAACAAGAAGGTGAAAGCACACACACACACACACACACACACACACACAGAGAGAGAGAGAGAGAGAGAGAGAGTTAGAGTTGTCTGCCTTCAGTGAGTCATTTATCTTGGTTGCCCTGCAATATAGCTGGGACCTCATTGCCAGGCTAAACTCCTCCCCCAAGTTCCTACAGGAACAATGTTGGCACAAAAAAAGCCTATCACAGAGTCTTTCTTCTCAGGAAACATCTGCAAAAAGCAGCTGGCACACAGCATATGGCAGGCCATCTACAGTTGGGATGTGATCACTTCTAATTAAAGCATTATCTAGAATAATTTTTTAAAATAATTTTATTGGGGGCCCATACATCGTTTTTCACAATACATAAATAAACATACTGTGTTCACCACCTGAGGGCAGTGATGCCTCCCCCCCAAAAAATACTGTGTCAAGCACCCTCACATGTCCACTTCTATTATCGTTCTCAAATCGCCTTCTCCCTTAAGCCCCTAGTATTGGCTTTTCCATTCCTTCCCTTTTCCCCCTGCTCTCTCCTCCCCACCAACCCTTAATACTTTATACATTGTTATTGTTCTGTCATATCTTACACTGCCCGACCTCTCCCCCAATCCACTCCTTTGATGCCCGTCCTTCAAATAGGAGCTTATGTGTATATCCTTGCGGTTGGTTCCGTCTCTCTACCCCACCTTCTCTCTACCCTTCCAACATCTCCAATCTAACCATTGGCCCAAAGGGGCTCATCCACCTTGGTTTCCCCATATCTCTAGCTCCCCTCTATACTAGTGCACCTTCTCCAGTCTATCTGGATTTGTAAGGTAGAGTTGGGACCATGATGGTTGGTGGGGAGGAAGACCTCTAGAGGGAACTTGTGTGCATCATCACTGCCTGGCTGTACCTTCCTTGACTGGTCTGTCTCCTCCCCGTGACTTCACTGAAAAGGGGTGACCAATTACCCACCAGTGGGCCTTAGGTCCTCACCCTGCTCTCCCTCTCCTTTGTAATGGTGTCATTCTTGTTCTTTGTTGCTCGATATCTGCTTCCTTCAGCCCCTCTTGATCATGTATGCTGGTGTGCTTCTTCCATGTGGGCTTTGCTGTTTCTGCGCTGAATGGTGACTTGATTATCTTCAAGTCTTTGAGACTCCAGGCATTCAATCATTTGGTAGCTGGGCACCATTGTTTCTTCTACTCTGCCTCTGTATCCATGTATCTGTTTGCCTCTATATCCCATAGCGATATCAGGAGTCAATTGGTCCATTGATTTTGATTTTTCTTCTTTGATACCTGATTGTTTCAGCACCTCATTATTGCACAGGCAAGTGATCTTCTTTAATGGTGGACTTTGTTTCTTCTGAGCTAGATGGCTGCTTGCTTATGCTCAAGCCTTTAAGACCCCGGATGCTATATCTTTTGATAGCTGGGCACCATCTACTTTCTTTACCACCCTTGCTCATGCTCCTACCTGTCCTCAATGGGTACCTTGGGGAGGTGTGCACACAGTGATATATGTTTGTTTGTTTTGTTTTCTCCCATTTGATGGCTATTGTCTACACCTTTCACCACTTTCACCACCATATGACCACGTTGGCTGGTGTGCTTCTTCTGTGTGGCTGTGGTCTCTTCTCAGGTGAATGGTCTATTGTTTATCTTCAAGCTTTCAAGACACCAGCTATATCCTTTGATGGCTGGGCACCATCAGCTTTCTTCACCACACTTGTTTGTGCAGCCATTTTACTTCAGTGATTGTGTTGGGCCAGTGAGCCTCGAGGAATGCCAGATTCATAGAACAAAGTGTTTTTGCAATGAGGGAGCACCAGGGTGAGGGTCCAAGGTTCACTTGCTACCATAATATTTGGCCTATAGATATGTTCTTAAATTTATTCCCACCTTATAATAGATAGTTGTATCTATGTATGGACATACCTATGTTTAGACCTCTGTAAGTGCCCTTTGCCTTCTAGCTCTTTCCTCTATTTCCTTTCATCTCCCTCCTGTCCTACCATCATGTTCCACCTTCATTGGCGTTTCATCGTTTTCTCACAGATTCATTTTCTTTGCTTAATCCCAACCAGACCTCCCACACCCTCCTTTCCATTGATTCCCGACCACTTATTGCTCCCCCAACCCATCCATGTGTTTGTCCCCACCCCCTTCTCCTCTCTTCTCTCGTGCCCCCAGGAATCATTTGTCCAGTCCTTTCTGTGGCGCAATGGGTCTCCAGAGGGATGTATTCCTCTGAGCATCATATGTTGGCATGGAGCTTGGACCAGCTCTCTTCCTCTTCCTCCCTTCTTGTCTTTGTCCCTGTGGGTGTGGGATGCTGGCCCCTCCCTCACCCTGTTTTCTGCCATGCCCACTACTAGGGATGGAGTCCATCTGACTCTGGTTGTGACCAGCTCTATAGCTCTCTTTTCTTGCATCCTTCCATACGTCCACATTGTCCTCATGGTTGGGTGTTTCGTGGTAGGAACTGTTCACCTACTCCGGTTTCTGTGGAGACAAAACCAGTACTCCCCATCTGGGGGGATTAGTGCCCCGTTCCCTCTGTTATCCTTTCACTTGTGAACTTCCTTTATAGTTCTATAGTTCTCTACTCCTGTGGGATCCTTTTCTTGTTTGGGTATCAAAGTTATACTGGCTTTATAAAATGAGTTGGGGAGTTTTTGATCCTTCTTTATACTCTGGAAAACTTTGTGAAGGATTGGTGTCAACTCCTCCCTGAAAGCCTTATAGAATTCCCCAGTGAAGCCATCTGGTCCAGGAGCTTTTATTGTTGGTATATTCTTGATAACCATATCTATCTCTTCTCTTGGTTTGGGTTTGTTTAGTTCCTTGACCTCTATCTGGGACAGTCCAGGGAGGGATTGTTTTTCTAGGTATTTTTCCATATCTTCCAGATTGTTGAACTTGTTGAACTTGATTTTCTTAGTACTTTGTGATAATCTGTTTAATTTATTTAGGGTTTGTTGTGATTTCCCCTATTTCATGCCTCATCCTGTCTATTGTTGCTTGTTCTTTCCTGTCTTTGGTCAGGTTTGCCAGTGGCCTGTCGATTTTATTGATCCTTTCAAAGAACCAACTTTTTGCTGCATTAATCTTTTGCATTGTTTTTTTTGTCTTCTCAGTGGTTCAACTCTGCCCTAATTTTTATTATTATTCTTTTACTGTTGGAGGGATTATTCTGCTGGCTCTGTTCTAGTTGTTGGAGTTTTTGTGAGAGCGTGTCTGTCATAAGACTCTCCTCCTTTTTCATATATGCTCCTATTGCAATCAGGTTACCTCTGATAACTGTCTTTGCAGTATCCCAGAGGTTTTGCTATGAAGTATTCTCATTCTCATTAATTTCTAGAAATGGTTTGATCTCCCTTCTAATCTGGGTCATTATCCATTCATGTCGCAGAAGTTCGTATTCATCCTCCAACTGTTTGCTCTTGTTTCACTACTGGTCCTTTTATTAATCTCCAGGTTTATGGCATGGTGATCAGAGAAGGACGTCTGCATGATCTCTATGTGTTTGAGTTTACTTATGCTTGACTTGTGTCCCAGCATGTGGTCAATTTTTGAAAATGTGCCATGTGGACTTGAGAAGAATGTGTGTTTTTTTGCATTTGGGTGGAAGGCCCTGAATATGTCTATCAAATCTAGTCGTCTTATTGTGGTATTTAGTTCTCTAGCTTCTTTGCTGAGCTTCTTTCCCAAAGATCTGTCTTTCTCTGATAGTGGCATGTTAAAGTCTCCTACTATAATTTTTGAGTCTGTAATATCTTTTTTCATGTTCTGAATAGTCTGTTTAACAAATTTTGCAGGTCTATCATTTGGTGCGTATATATTTAATATGCTCACTGGTTCCTGGTGAAGTGTACCCTTGAGCATTATAAAGTGCCTCTCCTTGCCTCTTTTTATGTCTTGAACCTTGAGGTCTGTTTTATCTGAGATTAGGATTGCAACCCCTGCTTTTTTTGATTCACCATTATCCTGATATATTCTCTTCAAGTCTTTTATTCTTAGTTTATTCTTGTCTGCAAGCTTAAGATGTGTTTCCTTCAGGCAACAGATTGAAGCATTATGTTTCCCAAGCCAGTCAGCCAACCTTTTTATTTTAATGATGGAGTTCAGGCCATTGACATTTAGAATTATGATCTCAACCTGTGGGTTCATCGCTGGCCTTTTGTGGTTTTTTTGGTGTGTGTGTTTTCTTGTTACCCTTTTCATAGCTCTGTTGTTTTCATTGGGGGCTTCTTCAGTGCTATGTTTTCTACTTGTGGTCGTATGTTCTTGGTGATTGGGGTTAGTCTGTTGGCTACTAGATGAGGTTGGGAGTATAGGATCTTCTCCTGTTTGTGCTTGGAGGGTGTTGGTCTTCTGGCCATAGTGAGTCAGCAAGGATTTTCCTCAGAGTAGGGTGTCTCATGGCATATTTTTTGAGTTTTTCCTTATCTTTGAAGACCTTTATTTCCCATCTATCTTGATAGATAGCTTTGCAGGGTAAAGAATTCTAGGGGAGGCATTGTTTCCCTTCAATTACTGGAAGATATTGGTCCACTCTCTTCTCCTCTTCATGGTTTCTGTTGATAGGTCTGAACATATTCTTACCTGAAAACCCCTATATGTGACCATTCTCTTTTCTCTTGCTGCTCTCAGGAGTCTCGCTTTTTCCTTGAAGTTGGATAGTTTAACTATTATATGCCTTGGTGAGTTCTTCTTGGGGTCTAGTCTACTTGGTGTCCTCTCTGCTTCCTGTATGATAGGCTGGTTCTCATTCATTAGGTTAAGGAAATTTTCTTTCAGAAATTCCCTTGTTAAATTAGCTGTTGATTTCTTCACCGTGTCTTGTTCTGGTAGGCCAATGATTCAGATGTTGTTCCTTTTCATAGTATCATTCATTGATCTCAGGTTTTCCTCTGTCTCTTTTATTATCTTGTTTGATTGGCTTTCATGTTTATTGAGGTCAACTTGATTGTCTTCCAGATCACTGATACGAGTCTCAGCCTCATCCAGTCTATTTGTGAGATCAGCAACCCTGCGCGCAGCCTCTGCTATTTTCCCTGTTAATTCCTGTATTTCCCTTTCATGCTTGATCCTTATTCCCTCTATTGTGGACTTCATCCCTTCTATTGTGGCCTTCATCCCCTCTATCATTGCATCCTTTGACTGTGTAACTTCCTTCATCTATTTTATTTTTCCTATCAATCTTCTAAGAATTTCTTTTTATGTCAGATCCATATCAGATTCTTCTATGAGTGTAATGAGATCTGTTGCTGTGGTTTGTCTTTCTTGTTTACTTATTATTATTGATGTGGTATTCTATTGTTTGTGTGATGGCTTTGAAGAGGTTGGTGCCATGTTCCTCGGTTACCAAAGGCCCTTGTGCACTTTCAGAGTGATTGGTGTTGGGCAGCTCAGGACTCACGCTAGAGAATGCGGGTGGCAACCGCCAGGCAGTACAAGATCTGTGCCACCTAGCTAGGGGCAGTGCTTGACTCAAGAGACCTGATTCCCTTGTTTGAGTAGGTGGGAGGAGCCCCATGGGATAGTGCTTGATTCAAGAGGCCAGGCTCCCAAGCAAGGGAAGGCTGGAGTAGGACTGCAGGACAGTGTCAAACTCAAGGGGGCAGGCTCCCCAGCTAGGAGAGGCCGGAGAAGGACCGCAGGGCAGTGCCAGACTCAAGAGTCCAGGCTTTTTAGTTAGGAGAGGTGGGAGGAGGACTGCAGTGCAGAGCCAGACTCAAGAGTGAAGCCTGGTGGTGTGTGTGGGGGGGGGGGGTGGAGAAAGGAGAAGGGAAGAGAAAGAAAAGAAAAAAAACGTAGAGGAAAAAGAAAGGAGAAAAAAATAATGGTACAGCTAGGCACAGTTGGACTAATCTGAATTCCCGGCTAGGAATGGCAAGAAACTGGTCGGGTCCCAGTTCCAGCCCCTACATGCTCAGGCACTGTCCGATTGTCTGCAGTATACCAAAGCAGGACGCAGGGTAAAAGCAGGGAGGGAAATCGGGGGCAAATTCCCATCCCTGTGTTTTCAGGGACTGCCGGATCTCCCATAACACCACAGGCCTGCTATACCAGAGTGCACGTGGGGGGAAAGGGAGAGAGAGAAAGAGAGAAAAAGAATAAAATAAAAAAATAATAACAAATAAAACAAAATAAATGGGGGGTGGGTAGGAATGGCAAGAAGCTGGTTGGGTCCAGTTCCAGCCCCTACGTGCTCAGGCACTGTCCGATCACCGCTGGGCCGATCACCGCTATACCAAAGCTGGGCGCAGGAAGGGAAAAGGGCCGGGGGAGGAAAATGGCGTGAAGCTGATTGGGCCGAATTCCAGGCCCTATGCCTTCAGGCTCTGCCGGATCGCCTGTATCAACACAGGCCTGTTATACCTGAGCGCCCGCGGAGAAAAAGGGAAGGAAGAAAGTTAAGCACAAAGTAGGATGGTGCACAGTCCCTCCAAACCCCTCGCGGGCTGAAATGGCACCACCGGTTCCAGTGCGAAGCGAGCCGATTGCCCGCCACACAGGGGCTGCGCACGCTCTCCCACAGGGAGAAGCAGGTCCCTATCACCTTCCACGCTGCACAGGGGCAGCTCCCGGCAAGTTAAAGAGCCTGGCTACCTGGCCTTCCCCATGACCCAGGCCGGAGCAGGGTGCGGCACAGGGGAGATGGCGGCTCCCTCTGAATGGGACCTCAGTGATGGTGGGAGCTGGGCCAGGGCGGGCCAGGCAGGGAGCAACTATGGCCGCATGGGTGCTGGAGTCAGCCCCGGCACCGGTGCTGGGTGCCCCAGCCCAGGCAGTCAAGGCTATCCCTGTTTGGGATCTGGATGGTTGGAGGGACGGAGCCAAGTGCAGTCGCTGCTCGCCCCTGCACAGAGGGGCCCTGAGACATGGGCGGCTCCCCTACGTGGCAGTCGCTAGTGAGCCTCTGCTATGTCGTGATCAGAAATTGTCCTAGTATGCCCCACAGCCTGGCCGTCCTGTTCCTGGGGTAGCGGTCAGGCTAGACGGTGGACTGGGGGAGTCACGGTCTGATGGGGAGCGCCCTTAAGGTTTCGCCTCTGGCGGGAAATCTCCGATATAGACTTAGATCCCTGGGCTCAAGAAAAAGGCGGAGTGGGGCAGGGTCCCCTCCTGGGTTGGGAGGCCCACTTGTAGGGACCTTTCCACTGACCAGAACTCTTCCCCTTGACCCCCCAGACACCAAACTCACCGGAGCTCCTGGTACGGGCTTCTTACCTCGGCGCCATCTTGACCGCTCTCCAAATAAATTTTTTATGTTACAGCCAAACTAATAATTCTAAGCCAAAAATGGAGTTTGACCATTCATTTGCACAAAATCCTTCAAGCCATTTCCTTTATCCGCAGTCAGAAAGGCTTACACTTCTACTTTGTTTTCGTTTCCTGCTCAGTCTTTCTCTTCAAAACCCTCATCCCCAGATGACGCCCAAGCCCAAGAGAGCAAGATAAATAGCACGCCCTCTAAACTTCCTGCTAGTATATAGCAGTGAGCTTCTAGAAGAGTCCTTGAGAGTTCACCTTCTTTAGTCAGAGCTCGTTCAGAACCCCCGTGGTGTCCATGCTCATAACTGGTGATATTGTTATTTCAGAGATTCCAGAAGGAATCAGAACATAGCGGTCTGTTTGCCATGATGGCATGGTCACGTCAACAGCCCCTGCAGTGCCTGAGTTCAGAGCCTCTTTGAGAAAGAGGAACATATTGGGGGCATGGGCAGTGGATGGCGAGCAGCAACCACAGAAAGGATGTTTGGTTGGCACATGATTAGTCTGAGTTTGTTCCTCACCTTCCATGGGTGTGATTTCTGATCCTTGGATCAAGTTCTATTTCTCCACCCCTCTGCTCTCCTGGATATGCTGTTTCCTCCCATGGAAAACTCATTACATCATGTTGCTAATACTTGACTTCCCAATCAAGAATGTAGGTTCATGAGGGGAGAGGCTATCTCAACTTTGACACTTTCTCTCAGGCCTTTGCATACGCAGGCTTGCAGTAGAATTCCAATTCATGCCTGTTCACACAGTTCAACTGTTTTCTGTTATATAACTAAAAGTCATACGTACTCATATTTTTAATAGTTTGTGGTCAGTTTTCTTAGACATGCCTAACTCTTTTGCACCATGGATTGCAGCCCATACTCCTCTGTGAGCCAAAGAAACCATCACCATAACACTTTAACTCTCCCTAACATAATTTGGAAACTTTTGAGAGAAGAGTAACTTGCTTAAAACATAGCTATGGCATAAATTATATTTAAGCACATATAATGCCAGATTTTATTGTCTTAATGTACCAAGTGTGGGATAAACAAGCAATATTTTTAATATTCTCATATTGGAAGTCGAGGTAAAATGTCTAGGCAGTGGTTGTTTCTCAATAGGTGAAATGGATTTAGTGCTAGGATTATGCTTTTTCTTGTTTGTTTGCTTGCCTTTTAGGCGGAATCCTCTGCATGATATTTTATTTTCCAAAACAAATGGGATTCCAGTCAAAATTTGCCTTCTGGTAACTGAGAACATTTTATTTAGTGACCAAAGAGAGGAGAGAAACTGTAGGACAGAAGTCATCATAGAGTAGTTGGAGAGTAATACACACACACATGCATAGACACCCACATAAAGTAGTGTGCATAAAGTGGAAAAGGAAAGAATAGAAAAACAAAAACATCAATTGGTTTTTTTGCAATAGGAAATGAAAGGACAAGAATGGGAACTAGGTCTGCAGGTCAGGACAAGACGATGTAAAGTCATTTCTTTCTGATCCTCACCTGAAGAAAACACAAGAAACAACCCAAGAGAACTTTCAGTGATGTTAAGAGTGATATGGAAGTCTCAAACAACTACCAAGCTTGACTGCTAAAAAAAAAAAAGATTGGAGTCCACTCAGAGGTGCCCCATGATGTCCTTCAGTCATCCAACCATTGAAAACCCAGAGGAAGCACAATTCTGCCCTAACCCATGCATTTTTCACCAGTCAGAGTGCACTCAATGGCAATCAGTTCTTCACAGCAAGGAGCCTGGTTCTGAGCCCAGGACTAGAACACTAGAAGTACACCACAATTGTCTAGTTGTTAAGTCGTCTCCATCCCCTTCTACACTCACAAGAAGGACTCAATATTTCCTGATCCCAAGCTCATAATGATAGGAACACCAGATAGACTAATTTCCCCCCTGGACTGTTGGAATTTTCACTGAGAGCATCAAGCAAGTCTCATAGTGCCTTCAAAGGACTCCGTCAGGAAATCATTGTCACTAAGTGTCCAGGGGAAGCATTCTTCCTTCTCAGACTTTATACTTCCCCCTCTTACCAGGAGACATGAAACATATGCAACAGCATCAGAAAACAAGCACATGGACCATCGTATACATTGTGTGCTGGCTACATGTGCTGAGCCCCTTCTTATAGTGTTAGTAGGTAGACCAGTGTGAGGGAATCTCCTTCTGCCCATTGGTGAAGTAGCAAGGACCAATGGACCTCCAGCAGCAGTGGATACAGCAAACTAACACAGCAAAACAATGAAAATTAGTGTCATTGGAATCACAGTCTACAAAATTAGTTCAGTACATGTGTGCCAAACCTAAACAGCATGCTAGCATGCTATATTTTTAATACTGTAAATAGGACCCAGAGTCTTGAATCATAATTGCTAAAAATCTATCATATCAACAATCAAAACAATACTTTTACTTAAAATGCTCAGAACAAGTAGCTGCCAGTACAAAAGTTTCTTCCACTCTCAACCCCTATTCAGTAGCTTTTAAAAACACTCAAAGCTCAGTAATTTAAAAATGCCTCATGCTATTTTCTTCATCTTCAATGGCCTTCTGCATTTAGCTGCCAAATTTTCATCTTCAAAAGCAGAATTCAAGTTTCATGTCTTATGGAACTTCGACATGATTCCACTACTTTAGAAAGTGATTCTTTCGTTGACATTATTTTCTTTGATCAAAACCTCCCCATTGTACACAGTAGACTTGGTTTATCCTTCAACTTTGAATGTCCGGGACCTGCCACACTGTCTGGCATAGTTTATCACTGAATAAATATGAAAACTGGGAATAGAGGGGAAATTCGTTGACTCCAGAAACAACATCTGCAAACAATCTTTATATAACTTCATCATTAAGAATGAATGACTAAATGCTTTCCTTTTACAACCAAACATAGCATCCATAGCAACATGACAATAGCATCCTCTTGAACCACTAATATTCAATATCATACTGGGAGTTCTAGACAGTACAGTTCTAGACCATGTTATTGTTCAAGGACTGCTAAGGTAACTTAAACTCATAGCAACTTTGTATGATGAAGTAGAAATGTCCCATAGATTCTTTAGGCTGTGGTCTTTATGAGAGCCAGTCTCCACATCTTCTTCATTGGAAATCCTGGGGGATCTGAAACCCCTACCTATAAGTATCACAATTTCTTCACTCAGAAGGATAATATACTTGATTAAAGCTTAACCACCGATATCTTGTAGCTCTTAATATTTTTAATATAGTCCTATACATTTTTATTTTGAAGTTCTATATACCCAGAGAGAAAGTATATGTGTATGTATTTATGTGTGTGTGTCACGGGTGCAGGGTGAGGGATTGGATTAGATCAGTGATTCTCAACTTGTGGGTTGAGACACCTTTGGAAGTAGAATGACCCTTTCACAAGGGTTGCCTGATTCAGAATAGTAGCAAAATTACAGTTATGAAGTAGTAATGAAAATAATTTTATGCTTGGCGGGGATCATGAAGAGCTGTACTAAAGAGTCGCATCTTAAGGAAGGTTGAGAACTACTGGATTAGATAGTCTACATCTTTTGTTTTGTTTGCTTTTTTTGGGGGGGGCATCAGTGCCCTCTGGTGGTCGTGGGAGCTACCCAGCGCTGCTCCTGAGAGCTGCCTCCAAGCCCGCACTCAGCCACCGGGGCTCAGCCCAGTCTACCTCTTTTAGGGAACATTATTCTGTATATAACATATGCTTCAACAACTAGATACATGTGTTTGTGCTGGGCTTCATTAGCTCCAACGTTATGTTCTTTCCTATTATAATATACTGCCTTTTGAATCCCTATTAGATATAATATTTTCTTCACTGTTCTTTGTCAAAGGCAAATAGGTCCAAGGGAAACAATAGTCTAATATTCAACCAGAAGGAAATTATTGCCGTAAGCGTTTGCTGTGTACTGTAATTTTGGGTCCATCTGCTATTCTAATAAAACAATATTAGACAAGATATCAGCACGGGAGCGACTCAGGCTGGCTTCCCGCCAAGACCTGTACATCAACTACACAAGAGACCAAATGAGATAGACACACAATATGGGAACCTTGGGCTTCTGAGGAAAGGCTAAATAAATGGATGGAAAACTGACAAGGAGAAGAAGTGGAGAGTAGTCAGGTTAATGGGACACCACACCGCCATCTTGAATGTCTGCATGCTTGCAAGCAGCCTTCAATCCAAACAACTGCTTGGCCTACTGTTGAGGAGAAATTCAGTGTACTCCCTTGTTCCTAATACCCTGCTGGTCACCAGGAGTGTGGGCAGCCTACATCCATTCACCAACTTCGAGGCACCTAATTTCTGGGGGTCAATGCTGTGCTTTTTGGGGATCAGGGACCCGGCGTACAACTAGAGGCATTGGAGCTCCAGTTTATCAGACAATGAGAACATACAATGCTGGGGGCCTGGGTATTCCTACACCCCTCAGGCTCCTCATGGATACATTGTTAGTAGGTGCTGTCCAGTCTGTTCTGACTCATAGCGACCCTGTATCTAACTGGAGAAAATGCTGCCTGGTCCATTCTCACCATCGTCTTTATGTTTGCATCCACTGAGGCAGCCACAGTGTCAATCCGTCCTGTCGAGGGTCCTTCTCTTTCTTCAATGCTCTGCTACTCTACCAATCATGGTATCCTGCTCCAGGGACACCGTGCCTCTAAGAAGCATGCTGGTTGTACTTCTTCCATGACAGATTTATTTGTTCTTTTGACAGTCCATGCTATTTTCAGTATTTCACCAGAACCATAATTGAAATGCATTAATTCTTCTCTCTTCCTTATCCAACGTACAACTTTCACGCACTAATGAGCATACTGAAAATACCCTGACTTGAGTCAGGTGAACCTTAGTTCTCAAAGTAACCTTCTTGCTTATCAACAGGTCAAGAGGTCTTGTGCAGTTGATTTACCCAATGCACTTTGCCATTTGATCTCCTGACTGCCGCTTCCATGAGCACTCATTGGGAACCCAAGCAAGACGAAATCCTAATAACTTCAATTTTCTCTCCATCAATAATGAACTTAACTTGGTTGTAAGGATTCTAGTTTTCTTTACATTGAGTTGAAATCCATATTGAAGGCTACCATCCTTGATCCTCATCAATGAGTGCTTCAAGTTCTCCCCATTCTTAGTAAGCAAGATTGTGTCACCTGCCTATCTCAGGTTTTTAATAAGCCTTCCTCCAATAATGATGCTGCACTTTTCTTCATTCCATTCAGTTTCTCTGATTAGTTTACTCAGCGTACATATTGAATAAGTATGGTGAGAGGCTACAACCTTGATACACATTTTCCTGGTTTTATTTATTTATTAAGTGTTGATTGTTTTTTGTTGTTTTTTATTTACTGGGGACTCTTACAATTCTTGTCACAGTCCATGCATCACTTGCATCAGACGACTTTGTTCATATGTTGCCACCATTCTTATCTAGATATTTGCTTTCTATTGAGCCCTTGGTATCAGCTCCTCTCATTTGTCCCCCCTCCCCCAATGCTTTGATGGATTGTACACTATGCAGTATTCCCTTGTTCTGTTGGCAAAAATTGCCTCTAGATCCATGTACGTTCTGAATGAGCTCAATGTAGTGTTTGGGGATGCCATTCTTCCCAAGGATAGCTATATTTTTTTTCATGGTTCACATAGTTAAATGCCATCACAGAGTCAATGAAACACAAATAAACATCTTTCTGCTATTCTCTGCTTTCAGTCAACATTCAGATTCCAAAATCACTCTTTAAAGAAAGGGGGGCAAATAAGGCAAAATAAAAACAAGGTTAGACTGTATTATATTTATTTTAGTCAGTTGAGGTAATCACTGTTTTTGAGGAATAATGAGAAACAGCCCCAAACCCTACTAGGGCTGTCTTCTTTCCTTTTACATTCAATAATTCACCAATTCTGACTTGCAGTCTCCCCTAATTAAAATGTCTCTTTGAAAAAGAAACATATCACCCATTAAATAAAATCAGATTAAATTCTGGGATTTTCCCAACCCAGGTGGCAATCTCCTAGGAAGTTTGTAAATATATGTTACAATATCACTTGTGGCATCAGCCATGGACATAGTGTTAGGAGCCGAAATAGTAATGCTTTGAGATATACACAGTTTAATATAGAGGTTTAGTTACAATTGGAAAATTATTGTTCACTTCTCTCATTTTAGAGTTTACATTCATGCCACTTTAAATTGCAGGTGGTTCCTAACCACTGTGAACTCTCTTTAAGCCAGGTCTTATCAAATGCAGGGGCACCCCGGTGATATGGTAGGGCTCTTAATAGAAAGATCTGCGGTTTGAACCTTGAGGCATCTCTTTGAAAGGAAGATATCATGGTCAGTTTCATCCTTCGGGGTATTTTCGCTCTCTCATATAGGAGGCCTGGTGGTCACATTCACTACGCTTGCACTGCTGTCAGCAAAATCAGAATTTCAAACTCAACTACTCCTCTGAGAGAGAAAGATGAGGTTTTATGCTATCTATATAGATGGGTCACCGTGAATCAAAATCAACTTGATGGCAGTGGGAGGGCTTGATGGAGGGGGAGGGCTCACTATAAATTAGCATCTACTCACAGCAATGGTTTGGGTGGTTAATTAATTAGTTGCAGTTCTAATATTTTAATACTTTGCTCTTCAGTCCAAATGCCTCAGTTTTCAATTAATCAATACCTATTCATTTGTTATGTTTTGGTTTTAACAATAGCATTTGCTTATCAAAATAGCTTCTTTTACCTGGCTTAAGTACTGTCAACTTGAGGACGGGGTGGAGTCTTGCCTGTCAATCAGGTCACAGCCAATGAGATCTGATCTTCTCTTGAAGTTCCTATCTTCCTCCTGTGAGGTGGGACACACATACTTTCTGCTTCGTCTTCCTGCTGACAAGCCACATGCAGCCAAGCTGATGTTGCCAGAGCCCTGGAGCTGAAGCAGCCACATGCAGACCCCTGCCTGCACTGAGATGCTTCTGCTGCCCTTGGATCAACAAGACTTTCCACTCACTAGCCTGTGATCCTCCTCCATTCTTCATCACTGCATGTGTTGTGTGAGTCTGAAGAGGTATTTACAGATTGGTACTGAACATATGGGCTAATATCTGATTTATGGACTTGATCTGGACTGGGCTGGGATATTTTCTTGAAATACAACTACTCTTTGGTATAAAGCTCTTTTTTATGTGCTTATGAGTGGAAAGAACTTGTTCATTGTGATGTAGTCAGAGGTCACTTGGAACCGGTGCCTGAAAAAAATAAAGTTATGAAAACCAGTGCTGGATAAATAGACCCTGACTAGAACTTAAGTTTCACTTTCTCATAAATAGAAACAGGAAGGAGAGTTTAAGGGAACACACCCTGTGATTAAACTGCAAGGACAATGTGAACTATGACCACCCAGAAACTCATTTTTTAAAAATCATATTCAAATGAGATCACTTAATCATAGGCCCTATCACTTACTGTGAATTTAGACCACATCCTTTACTGAGAGCCTGATCCTAGGAGCTCTTCTGAAAGATAGAAGTCAACACCATGACCTCATTTTTTATTTGTACCAACTAGATGATCGCACATATGTAAATCTCTCCTATATGCTTGACTCATACTAATGTGTGGTAATCTGTGGTGAGAGGGCTACGTGCTGATCCCCAGTGCCAGCAGTTTGACCAACCAGCCAGTCTGAGGAAGAAAGACAGGGTTTTCCAGTTCCCCTAAAGAGTTCCTGTCTCGGACACTCACAGGGGCAATCCTACTTCGTCCTAGTGTGGTCAGTCGTGAATCAACATCAGCTCAATGGCAGTGAATGCTATTTATTTGGGGTTGGGTAGCTCATACACTGTCAAGTCACGGTCAGTCACATGTGTGGGAATTCCGAAGGGATTTAAGTTTTTCAAGGCTTCCTTGCCCTGAAATGATGTAAAACGTTCACGGCTTACCACACATCTTAAAAGAGTAAGCTGGAAAGGTCACATCTGGTTTGGTTTCTGATAACTCAGCTGGAGAGATACCTAATTCATGCTGACAAGCCCAAGGATCAGAGTTTTTTTTTTTAAGTCTTTATCGATATTACAGAGCGTCAAGTCAGTGAAACAAGAGTGGAAGTGTACAGCCCCACTTGATGAAAACAAACAACAGAAGAGCATGTGAATGGATATATTGGATTGTGCAATATATGTCCCCCAAACCAACATCATTATGGGGAGAGGAGATAAAGGTTTCTAGGGTGTAGGAGCAGCCAGGGAGGGGATAAAGGGTAGCCGATTTCCAGACTTCAAGAAGAAAGAAACTGTTCTGAAACTGACAGGTTGATGAGTAAACAAATTGAACAGAGACCGAGTTCAGCTTTAAGAGGTTTGTTGGGTTTAAACCCAGACTCAGTGCTGAAGGACCACACCAGACTCTGTGGAGTACTGAGTGTGGACCCTGAGTTTCAGTGTGGGACAAGCTTTTAGAGGCATAACACATGCAAGTGTTTCTTTTTTAAAAGGCAAACTTTGCCTTCTCTGTAGTTTGCAGTTATTTTCAAAAAGCTGCATGCATCAGCATGTGGTTTTTCTAACAGCAACAGTATGCAAAAGTGGAATAGTTTGCAATAAGGTTGACATTTGCATAAACTGGGGAACATCCTGCCATTGCCATTTTAATTTCAGACCCAGACTCAATTTAACTTTATTATCACAATTGTGGTAGCAAGTGTACAATACTGTTTGATGTAATTGCACTATTGAATAGTATAGTACCTGTGAGAACTCCCAACAAAATGACTAAAGCAAACAAGCAAACACACACACACACACAAACCAAGAGAAGATTCTGGAAACAGATTATACATAGAGTTTAGGCCCTGACAAGGAGGATGGACATTAGTAAAAGTCCAGATTGATAGTTAAATTTGCTATAGACTTTCTTTTATATATTAGATAAACCAGATATTATAGAATAATAGGATATGGTGGATGCAGTCTTTGTCTGGTCTCTAGAGAGACAAAAGCAACACAGTTTATACATGTGTATTTATCTATATGTGTAATGTATCGACATCTGTACCTACATTTCTGTCTTCTTTATCTATATCTCTGAGAAAATGTATCACACATTTGTAGAAATGGGCAAGTTTAACTCCAGAAAAGTTGCAAGCCTGCAGGTTCGATGTTATTAGACAGAGGATTCTCCTGCCTGGTACAGGCGTAGAAGCAGATGGAATCAAAATCAGCAGGGAAACAGACTTGTAGCTGCATAGAAAAATTAACTCAGGATCAGTATGCCATGCTCATGACTGCAGAGGTTAATGAGTCCAAGGTCAACAGGTCAGATGGAAGGTTACTGATGACTCTCAGTACCGAAGGCAATGCCATAGTCCAGTACCTCAAGAACCAGATGTTGACAAACCAGACACAAGACCCAGGCTCAGCAAAAAAAAGAAGTGGGTTTTGCCACAGGGTTCACTGATAGGTGAAACAAGTCAAACCCTTAGGGAAATGTCCCTTCAGTTGTTTGGATCAGAGCTGTGATCTGAGTGACAATGTTGCATCTCAAGCTAGTCTTCTTACACTTGCTTGGCTGTTCATAGATCTCATTAAGGAGATGATTACATTTTGTTTTATCTGCTAGGTCTTAATTACCAACCCCCTGAGGGGGGAACAACCAAGTTGACACAAAGCCTTACTAGCACATAGAACCTTACAAAAACTGTATCTCAGATTGTGTTATGCAGTGTTCTCTAGAGAAACAAAACCAGGACAATTATGAATATATATATGAATATTATATATATGCATGTGTATATATAAATAGCAGGCTTCTTTAGAAAGAAGGAATGCAACAGCCAATTAGCCCACCCAGAAACGGAGAGGGTAGAGTCCAACACACTGTCATAGGACAGTTAATATACTAACAGTCTCAGGAATGGTTCATGTTCAAGAAAGCAGACAATGAAGTGACTAGTGGGAGGTATGCATCGGACCCCAGGCAATATGAGCAGAGTTGGTCTGCAGGCAGCAGACATGACAGGAGGGGAGCAGTACCAACAGGAAGGTGAGATGTCAAGACATAGCAGAGATGAGTAGTGCAGTAGCGGCAGCAGCATGTAAAGTAGATCATGATAGAGTCTGTAGACATCATGGTACATGGCAAGGTGACATGACCCACCTCAATCTGTGAGTTGGCTTAGTTCTCAGGTACTGCAGCATGTGGTTAAGGCAGAGCATTTGACTCAGGCAACAGCACACTGGTCCTTTCACCAGGGAGAAAGAAGAAGAGCCAGAAAATTATTTATCTAGGTCATACTCCAATCAAGCTTGGACCTTATTGACAGGCTAAACTCAACTCACATGTCCCTACAGGAGACATGTAGGCAAAACAAACAAAGAATCAAACAAACCCTATCCTGCAGACCTATATCAACTTAGTATCTGATTGAGCAGTAATCTATTCCACCTAGCCACCTACAAGAGGATAATGCAAAGTCTTCCTAGAGGAAGATTTCATGCACAGAGGCTAGACTATAAGTCAAATATTTATCTTTACTGGACTGATTGAAATTATGAATGCAGCAAGACTAAATGGCAATGTGACACACCAAGGAGTCTTCCTAAGAAAGTGTGGATTTCTCCCCAGGAGCTCTAGAGGCCAGGAACATATATGAAATATTGAAAGGAAACACTTTCCAATCAAGAATTCTTCACCCAGCTATGCTGTTATTAAAACAATAATAATAACCAAAAGGGGGAATTTCCAAATAAACAGAAGCTCTGAGAATTTGCTACCATCAGACCTACCAAATATGTAGACCAGTGTCTTAAGTAAATGCTCATTCTATATATGATGGATGGGTGGGGAGGAGATAAGGACAATATTTTCAAAAATATACAATATGGGCAAGCAAAAAGACCAAGAATATGATATTTTCAGGGAACTAGCCCATTGATTAAATCTACAATGTCCTTCTCCAAGACTGATCCTTCCTGGTGACATTCTGAAAGGACATGAGGTGGAGTCTCGCCTTCCTCACTTCTAAGCATCATTCTACCTGTACTTCTTTTGAGATTGGTTTGTTCATTTTTCTGACACTCCATGGTGTATTCTTTGCCAGCATCATACTTTAAATATATGAATTATTCTGCCATCTTTCTTAAACATTATCCAGTTTTTGCATGCATTCAAAGTGATTGAAGTTACCAATGGCTTAGGGTCAGTCTGGGTTGACGAAAGAAACAAATTCAGTGACACTCATAGAGTCTAAGAGCTTACTATCAAAAAAAGTAATTGTGTATTAAGAAAACATCCCAGCTCGGTCCAGATCAAGTCCATAAGTCCAATATTAGCCCAAAAGTCTGATACTAGTCCATAAATCCCCCTTCAGATTCATTCAGCCACATGCAATGATGCAAAGGGCAGGAAGGTCACAGGCTGCTGGGTGCAGAGTTGTGTGGATCTAATGGTGGTGGAAGCATCTCCAGGGCTGGTGCAGGTCTCAGGGTGGCTCGTCCCAGGAAGGTGAAGGCAGGGGGGTGGGGTGGAGTGGGAGGTTCCCAGAACCCTCCTTATGAAGAGGTCAACCCACAAGGAGGCCCCATCAGGCTGTGATCTGATTGCCAGGCTAGACCCCACCCCTTCATTTTTATATCTTTAAGATGACACAAATTTATGTAACTATCACAGCCAAGGATACCTGAGTCCTGAAAGTTACTTTAACACTTTAAAAAGGCTTTTGCAGCAGATTTGCCAAATGCAAACCAATGTTTGATTTTGTGATGCTGCTTTCAAAGGCATTTATTGTGCATCCAAGTAAAATCAAATCCTTGACAATTTCGACATTTTTTTTCCAATAAAGTAAGCCACTATCAGACTACCAGTCATTACACAGGAGGAAGTATGTTTCTGTAAAGCTTACAGATTTGGAAACACTTTGGGGAACACTGCTGCTACTGAAGTGCTTCTTGGACCCTGACATATTCTGGTACTTTTTGAGTTAGAAGTTAACTAGAAACTATATACTGTTCACATGCACTGTGCATTATAACATCGAATTCCTGAAATATCTAAAATGTCTCAGGTCTCAAGTGAAATTTTAGCCATGTTAGCAACTGCTCCAGTGCAGGGTAAGTGAGCACTGAAGGGCGCATCCATCCATCACCTCCTGTCAAACTTCCCGTGCCATTCAAGGTGCAGTGCCAGCTCTGACCACTGGGGGCAGGTTGTCATCAAGGGTACTTCAAAGCACTGATTATGGTTCACCCTTGGACAAGCAGTTCCCAGAACGGCGGTGATGCATGAACTTGCAGCCCCAGTACCTCTCTGCTTCAGCTCTCTCTTTCTGTCTCTCTCTGTCTCTGTCTCTCTCTGTCTCTCTGTCTCTCTCTTTCTCTCACATTCATTCTCTTCCCTGTGTTAAATAGCACAAACCTTTGCTTGCTTGAAAGGAAGTATATACAAACCCTGACCTTATCTGTCATCAAAGGGTTGCAATATTACCTCCACACTTACAAGTTTCACCACAAATATATGAATGAAAGGTCATTTGGACTTTGGTTTGAATCTTGTGCTGTGTTAGGTCAGGTTGACTAGAGAAACAAATCCAGAGGCACTCCAATGTGTGTAGGAGAGAATCTTATATCAAAGTGCAGTTGTATGTTGAGAAGATATCCCAGTCTAATCCAGATGAAGTCCGTAGGTCTGATATTAACACATAAGTCTAATGCTAGTTTGTAAACCCTGCTTCAGACTCATGCAGCACATGCAATGAAGCAAAATGGCAGGAAGAACAGCAGAGGCAAGGGGCAGTGGGTGCAGTCCTCTGGATCTAACGGTGGCAAGAGCATCTCCACAGCTCACACAGCTCGTAGAGTGGCTCCTCTACCTCTCTGAGTGTGGCTCTTCAGCAGGAAAGTGAAGGCAGAGACAGAGAGGAATTTCCCAGAATCCTCATGAGAAAGCCATGTCCACAAGGAGACATCCCTACATTTACTTACCAAGTTGATATGAAATTATGCAACTACCATACTTGCATTGAAAGCGCCCCATTAATAGTGGCCTAGAACTACCACACATGTACTATTTTAATGCTCTCCTTGCTTCTTATGACATGTGTTAGTGTAATAGGAATAGTTATGCCTTTGTAAATAAGTTTAATCCAAAGTTTTGCCCTATCACCAACCCCCACTTGTCCTGTAAAAAACATCCAGTCACTTAAACTTTTAATCTCTACAGTCCAACAATTCATGTATTTCTGTCTGAAAAGTCAGCCTATATTTATATAATTTTCTTTTCTCAACAGTGTCCTAAATTCTAAACCACTGACTAACCCAATGACACTGTCAAGAGTTGCCTTATGTCCCAGAGTACAATTTATAATGTTCTCTATGGTAAAATGATAATGCAGTCTCTGAATAAACTAGAGATACATATAAGTTATATATATGTTAATGGATTTGGGGCTTGCACTTAATTCTAGATCCAATCTAAAAATAATTAGCTCTTAGGACATAGCCCTTCATAATCACCCTCATAAAGAGATCAGGGAAGAGATGAGTGAGGTGGAGAAACCAGATTGTGCCTGGCTATCAGAAAGAACAGCATCTGGGGGCTTTAAGGCTTGTCTTAAAACAAGCAAGCACTTTAGCAAGGCATCGGTTAAATCCACCTAGAGACAGTAAGTAACTAAGTACCCCAGTCTGTGCCAGCAAAAGATTGGAAATAACAGAACCCAAATCAAAAGGAGGGTGTGAACACCCATTTGCAGAAAGTTAGTGATAATGGTGAAAATTCAAAATCCATCTGCAGAGCCTCTGCATGGATTAAACCTCTAGTGAATCCTCTCTGACCCTAGTCCAGGGATATGAATAGTCTTGCTACTAGACAAAAAGCACTGTAAAGTTTAATATGGCAGATTGAAATGCAACACCGTATAATTTGATTTTCCTTTTGCTCTATTTTGAAGTTGTTTCAGTTTTTAATATTTTCTGCATTTTTTGGCTGAGGTTTTTCCTGTCTTGTTTTATTATTCTTTGCTTCCCCCTTGTGTTTTGTATGATTTCTGATTATGGAATCTAGGATAGGTAACTCCATAGAGATAGTCAGTAACTGGATCAACCTAAGGGCATAGTAGGGGAGGTTATGGTGGAATGAAGCACTAACAACAATGAGTATAGGAGAAAATGTTCTAAAATTGTTTGTGATGCTTGTATATACCTTCTTAATTTGATTGAATGGTTAAAGTGTATGATAGATGAAATGTATGCCAGTAAAATATTAAAATAAAAACACGGCTAAACGACAGTCAGAACCCCACATATATCAACAATAACATTGAAATGTAAATGGATTGAGTGCACCAGTTAAGAGTCAGAGGGCAGCAACCTGGACAAGGAAACAGGACAGCAAGAGTAAAGGGAAAAATAAAAATAGGAAGGCAATTTCTAAGCTCCCACTGAAAATACTGGCTGTAAGGGCCACTCTCTCAGGGGTTGGGTTTTGTGTGTTCCTAGAGTGGCTGCGGAGACACGTGCTGGTGGTTAACACTGGGCTGCTAACCACATGGCCAGTCACTTGAATGACCAGCAAAGCTGTGGAAGAAAGATAAGACTTTCTGCACTAAGTTTTGGTTTTGGTTGGCTCTAGGTACTAGAGATACAATGGAAAATGAATGCAAGTAATAAATTTCTTTTTCCTTTATTGAGCTTATAATAAAATAATTAGAGCATTTTACCCAGCACTCTTCCTTTTTATCCTGGCCTCCATGTCTCACTCCTGCCGCAGGCCCTTTTTTTTGCCGTTGCCCTTGTGCCACTCCCCACCCAAACCCCCACTAATGCTCACCAGAACTCATTGACATCAAGAATATGTTGAGTCATAACAACCCTGGAGGACAGGAGCAGAAAAACTTGTTCATCTTTTTCTCAAAGAGCAACCAGTGGTTTTGAACCACTGACCTTGAAGTGAGCAGTCCAGTGTGTAACTAGTACCCCACTGGGACTCAGAGATGCCTTAAATTTATACTATGGTCATAATTTGAGACCTTTATTCTGCTGTGTACTCTGAGGTATATCATCAACTTAGCATCGATGCATAATAGCTTTTCTTGATAAATCTCAGTGACAGCTTATGTACCAGTGTAGAGATCACAGAATTAGCCCTCTATTAATTGACTATGAGGCAATTAGTAATACCATCACTTGCGTCAGGTGCAATCTAGTCTTCAAAACAAACTCCCTGCTTTTCAACACTTTGAAATTGAGTCCCAGTTTTACCCAAAGCACTGTGTCCTTTGATCACTTGACTGCTACCCCCATGAGCATTGCTTGTGAAGCCAAGCAAGGCAGAATCATTGACGACCTCAATCTCCTCTCCCTTTATCAGGATGTCACCTATTGATCTAGTTGTGAGGATTTTTATCTTTACATTGAACTGTAATCAATACTGAAGACCGCAATCCTTGATCTTCATTCCTTGTCAATGTACTGCTGCAACCATTGATGAATGATCTTCAGCCAAATTTTACTCGTATGTGATATCAATGATATTCTTCTATACTTTGACCATTCTGTTGACTCACCTTTCTTTGGAATAGGTAAAGGTATGGATATCTCCATGTCAGTTGTCTACATAACTATCTTCCAATACTCCTTACACAGATGAGTGAAAGCTTGCAATGCTTCACCAGCCTGTTGAAACATGTCAATTGATATTCCATCAATTCTGGGAGTCTTGTTTTTTGCTAATGCTTCCAGTCCAGGTTGAACCTCTTCCTCTAGTATCATTGGTCCTTGTCCATGTTCTAGTTCCTGAAATGGGGGAATGCTAGTTAGTTACTTTTTACACATATGATTTGTGTATTCTTTCCACCTGTTTTTGATGCATTCTATATCATTCAATATTTTGCCAATAAAATCTTTTAAGATAGGAACTCGGGGCTGCAATCTTTTTTCTGGACTTCTTTCAGTTTACAATATGCTGAATGTGTTCTTTTTTGCCTTTCTAGCTCTAGGTCTTTGCACATTTCATCATGATGCTTTGCCTTCTCAGTCTGCCTTTAGAAATATTCTATTTAACTCTTTGACCTCATCATTTCCTCCTTTTGACTTAGATATGCTGTGATTAAAAGCAAGTTTCAGAATTTCTCCTGACATCCACTTTCATCCTGTCTTTCCTACCTCTTTAGTGATCTTTCACTTTCTTAACAGACTCTCACAGCTCATCATGGTCATCTGTCATTAGTATTTCCTATGTTAAATTTGGTCTCGACATGCTATTGAAATTCAAGCAGTATAGGCTTAATGTCATATTTTGCCTAGCACTAATATCATGCTTTCCAACTACTGTTCCTTCCTCTTTATTTCTGACTTTTGCAATCCTATGACTAATACTTATCAATGCTTGCTGATTGTATGTTTGATCAATTTCAGTTAGAAGATGTTAGTAGAATTTCTCAATTTCTGCATTTGGTGCATAAATATTAATCATAGTTTTATTGATTGGGTTTCCTTCTTTGCAGTATTTATGGTCCTGTCACAAATAGTATTGTACTTCATAACAGACTGAGTTGTCCTTTTTGATGATGGAGGCAAAGTCATTCTTCTTGACTGTGTGATTCCAAGCACAGCAAACGGAATGATTTTCAGATCCAAGATGGCAAATACTAGTCCATATCAGCTCACTAATTCCTATGATATCTATCATTATACCTCATTAATATAAAGTGCCTACCACATATACCTCATTATATCTCATTAATTTACAAAGCCCAGGACATCTATCATTATGTCTCATTAATAAAAACTATGAGCACATCTGGTATGTATAGCCATCAATAACTCTGAGGTGGTGTGAAAGTAATGTTGCCTGTGATGGTTACAGATATGTGTCGATTTGATGGGCTCCATGCTTTGAAGTGGTTTGACTATAACATAGTGATGGAATTTGGCAGGCATGAAACTATGGAATCACCCATCACTGTGTGATCTGATGTAGCTGTTCTCTGCTTTGCACAGTGCCACAATTTCCCCATAAAGACTTGGTCTTTACACCAAAATCATACTGATATGTCAAGAGTGGTTATAATATTATTAATTAGAATAAGCACAAAACTGGTTTTGAAAATGAAACCCCATGTTCTGTTGGAGGACATTGAGGCAGAAGCTACTGAGACAAAAGCTGTGCCGGTGCTGTGCCAGGGACCTATCAGAAAACTACAGTCTTGTAAAATCATTCTGTTCACTTTTGTACCAAATCACAATAAAAACTAGAGTTGGGTTGTACACATAAACAGAACAAAACAAAACCGGTTTCCATGAATCAGAGAAGTTGAATAGACGCCAGATTCCCACTGGTCCAAGCTGTTGAACCAAGTCCATAAATTCTGAAATTAACCATTCCTTTATGGCTCCAGACTCTTCTTTCCCTGATTACGCTTGATTCACTGCCTTGTCTCAGAAAGCTCACAGAGTGCACTCACAATTAAGCCTTCATTTTATTTATTTCTTTTTAATGAGGGACAGGTGAAAATATGCTACAACTTGAGAATGACAGGCGACAGCTCAGGACACAGGATGCAGTTGGTCCATCAGGCGAGCTTCTCTTCAGCACGCCCCTCTGAAGTGTAGACCCCTCTCCGCTCTGCACATATCCTGCTTGGTTGTGTACCGCCCCCCCCCCCCCCCCATGGCCCGGCATGCCTCCGCCTCCCTCACTTTGCTTTTCACCTGTATATCCAGCTAGTTGCAGCGCAGCCGCTCGCTCGACTGCTAGAGCCTTTCCAGCGCTTTCTGCTCACACGAACTTCTGTCAACGGCCCCTCCCGGGTCTTGGGCTGTCTTCAGTGTGACCGCAGTCGACCTCTAGTGCAGCTCCTTTAGGAGGGTCCTGCTTCTCCTCCCTGCCGTGATCATTGAAAGGCACAGCCTTCTCTGTGGGACCCCTGGCGGTGCAGTGGTCGTGCGCTGACCTTTCTACCTGCAAGGTCAGCAGTTTGAACCAGCCGCCACTCCTTGGGAGACTGGAGGAGGCTTTCTACTCCTGTCAAGAGCGAGAGTCTCAGATACCGCCTAGGGACACTTCTGTTCTGTCCTGTAGGGTTACAATGCATCTAAAGCAACTCAGTGGCAGTGCGTTTGTAGTTTTATTTTGTTTTGCTTTTACTTTCTGAGTTTTCCCTCTTCTCTGAGGACCATGAACCAATCAATGTCCTCAGGGAAACGCAAGGCGCTCAACTTTTCTGTGTGGATTTCACGGTCCTCTTTGATCTGATCAATCCCTGCAAGATGCACAGGACAGACTAGGGTCCGGCCAATCATGTTTGACAGAATTCCAAGCCTATGATCAGAAAGGTCATGTTTGGAATGAGCTCATTGTGTTTCAAGAGGAAATACTAGAGAAAATCAGGCCTGTTTATACAAGGATTTATGGAGATAAATGGTCTGAGGGCAAATTGCTGACCAGAAGAGGATGGACATGATAGCTTTGGACTCCCTTCCCACAGTGACTTCAGGTTTAGTGTAAATGCAGACCATTTTATCAATCATATATACATGCATATATGTGAAAAGAGTTATTCCAAACATCCTTGTAACCATTAGCTTTGTCAAAAGAAAGATCCTTACCATTCTTCTCAGAACCCCTCTATTGATTTTCTCCGGTTCATCGTCTCTTCCTCTCAAGGAAAACACTAATTTGACATCCATGGGTAATTGCTTTCTCAATTTAGTTTTTTCCTTAAAAAAAGTTTTCATAGGTCTCTTTGAAACTATCCTGTATTACTTGAGCTTTTGTATTCTTTTGAAAACTTTTCTATTGCGATGTAGGTTAAAGTTTACAGAACAGTTCAGTTTTCCACTCAACAATCCATACACATTTTGCTTTGTGGCAGGGATGGCCCTCCCCGGAATGGAGCAGGACTCTTCACATTGCCCCACTGTGTTAATACTTTCCACACATCAGCTTTTCCTATCCATTCTGACAGGCCCCAAACCCCAATGGCCATGATGGCTGACTAACCTAGGGGGTGTGTACCTCCCTGGAGCCACTGTTGACCTTACATGTCAGTCTACTGCTAGACTGAAAGTGGAGCCATACATGTGAGCCGGCTCCAGGCTCGAAGGATGGATATCACAAGTCTGTAGTCCTTGAAGTCCCATTAGTCCCTATCACATCAATAAGCCTGGTCTTTTATATGATTTTGGGTTTTCTCCTCACATTTCCTTGCTTCTTTATGCAGGAACTCCTAATGGGATCCCTTTCAGTTCACCAACTAGTTATAACTGGGTACCCATTATCTTTATCTATCTATCAGGAGTAAGGGTCATGTTGGAGAATTGGTAGTGTAGTGGGTTCTGCATGCAGTTGTTAACCACAAGGTCAGTGGTTTGAATCCACCAGCTTCTCTGAGGGAAAAGGAAATAGTAACTGTTTCTGAAACAGACAGTTCTATGCTGCCCTCTAGGTCACTTGCCCACTTGGGTTAGGATTGACCCAAAGGCAGTGAATTTGATTTTGGTTTGAAGAGATTGTTTTTTGTAGAATTTTCAACAACCTGGATTTTATTGATTTTGTGTTGTATTTTAATTTGAAATAATTTTTTTCTATATGTTTTCTATAAACTGGTACATATGTTTGGAGATTTAATCAGATGCATAATTCATTTACAGTATTTGGGGCAAGGCTGTTTGGATTCTTGTGTGTGTTCAAGATCAATTTCAAACTCTGACGGAGACTTACCTCTGGACTCACTGCCATGAAGTGAATTTTGACTTGAGTGCCCCTTACTTACAAGGACGCCTTCAATCCTGGATCGGAAAGAGTAAATTAGAGAAAAATGACAGGTCAATTGCCCCCTCTAGTGGACAAAGAAGGGATTAAGTGGAAGGAATATTTCAGTGGACAAGGTGACAAGTTAAGATGATGTTTAATTTTCAAAAACAAAGCTTTCGATCTGGTCTAAATATTTCCAAACTTGTGTGCATCATAGAATTTAAAGTGAATATTACTATACTTTAAGTCAATTGTAGTCTTTGTTCATATAGAGAGTTCTACTTACCAAAAATTTCTTCTTGGAAGTTTTTTGTTCATCACATTTTCTAATACTCTCTTCTTAAAAAATTTTATTTTCAACAATAGAGTTAAATCCTCATAACCTTATATACAGGGTTCAACAATTTAATTGTGTGAAACAAAAGCCACAATAAGCAAATCCAACTGTAAAAGATAAAGCCCATTTTCCAAGTCTATTCAGTTTGAGTTTACATTACTGTAGGTCTGTGGCCATATGGATTCAGTGTGTATATATCTCACCCCCATATGAATTCCATTTACTGTGAAAAATGGCTTCAAGAGGTTGTGCACAGGTGTGATGCTCACTGTATTTGAACTGATTTTGACTCACGGTGACCTATCACACAGTGGTTCTCAACTTGTTGGTCATGACCCCTTTTGAGGGGTGGAGGGGAGTTGAATGACCCTTGATAGGGATTGCCTGATTCATGGCAGTAGCAAAATGACAGTGATGAAGTAGCAACGGAAATAATTTTACGGTTGGGAGGTCACCACTATATGAGGACCTGTATGAAAGGGCCGCGGTGTGAGGAGGGTTGAGAACCACTGTTTATAGCACATGGTAGGAATGTCTCTCCGATGACAAGTCTCTCTGGGGATAAAGAGCTTCCTTTTTCTTTGGAGCAACAGCTGGTGGTTTCACACTGCTGGCCTTGTGGTTAGCAACCCCCTTCCCCCCCACCCCCATAGCACCTGGGCTCTCTTCGGGCTTTACCAGAGGACATATCCAAGCTGAGCAGTAGAAATGTGTATGTGAAATTTAAAAATCACTTTCATGGTTGAAAACGAGTAAAAAGATTATATATACACATACACATTATAATTAGGAAATAGACCAGTGGTTCTCAATCTTCCTCATGCCACAACCCTATAATGCAGCGCCTCATGTTGTGGTGACCCCCAAACATAAAATGATTCTCATTGATACTTCATAACTCAATTTTGCTACTGCTATTAATCTGGCAACCCCTGTGAATGGGCTATTTGACCCCCAAAGGGGTCACAGCACACAGGTTGAGAACAGCTGATCCAGACTTAGGTGATGCAAAAAGAGGACCCAAGGCACGATGGTTTACAAAATAGATTTTTCTTTGTTGTCAGATGCCGTCAAGTCGCTGTTGATCTCATGCACCATGGAAGAAAGCACTGTCCAGCCCTGCGCACACAGTTGTACCTGGGCTGGAACCCATTGTTGCAGTCACTGTGTCAGCCTATGCCCTTGAAGATCTTCTTCATGGTCATCGCCCCTGGATTTTCCCAAATCTGGAGCCCTTCTCCAGGGACTGCTCTCTCCTGGCCACATACCCACGGTTTGTAAGAAGTCTCGCTGTCCTGGCCTCTCAGGACCCCGGAGCACTTACTTCTTCCAAGGGAGATTGGTCCTTTTAGCAGTCATTGGCATTTCCAGTATTCTTCACCAGAACACTAGTTCAAAAGCATCGATTCTTCTATGTCTTCTTCATTTGATGTCCTTCTTTCACACGCATCCGAGGCAACTAAAGAGATTGTGGCTTTGCTCAGATGCACCTTAGTCCCCGATGTAACATCTTTGCTTACAGCATGCTAAAGGAGGCCTGGTGCAGAGTATTCACTCATTTTAACTTGCCTTTTCCTCTCCTGACTGCTGCTTCTGCGAGCACCGATGGGGGACCCAAGCACGACAAAGTCCCCGACAACGTCAACCTTTTCTCCACTTATCAAGATGTTGCCTGTGGATCCACTTCTGAGTTTTCCCTACATTGAGGTGCAATCCCTACTGAAGGCTACAATCCTTGGTCTCCATCAGCAAGTGCGTCGAGTCCTCCTCTCTTTGAGCAAGTGAGGTTGTGTCATCTGCCTATCCGCAGGTGGTGAGTAAGCTTTCTTCCTATTCTCATGCCACGTTTTTTCTTCAGATAAGCTAGCTTCTCTGATTCCTTGCTCTTCTTTATCGGTCATCAATCCTAAAATGAGCAAATAGGATGGTAAGAACTTACTGGTTATTCCTAAAAACGTTATTGATTTCCACATAATGTCACCAAGGAATTCAGTTTTCCTGCAGGAAGAGAGAAGAACTCATGTACAAAATATGGTTAGTATTGTAAAGTTTAGGACAGAAAGTGACACACATCCTTTTCATTTAAATTTCATGTGCATAAATTTAGTCGCAAAGCCACAGCCTCATGTAAAGGAGTCTGGGACATGTAAATTTTCTCAATTCCAATTCAATTATCTGTACCATGGGTAGAGAGCAGATTTTGTACCACTCAAACCCTAAAGCACATTAAACCATACTATTTTTAAAACTCTGTGTAAATTTCACAGAAGTAAAAAATCGACCCACTCTATGAAATGAGAAAAGGCGACTTTGTGATTTTGCCCCACATTGGTGATGGCAGCTCTTCTCTCTCCTTCTTTCTTTATATCCTCTGACATTGAGGACAAAACCCCAACTACAAAACACTTTCCAACCCAACTATCACATCCACCATGTATGCACACCGGGTCTGAATATTTAAAGGGTTCAGAAAGGAAAGTCCTATGAAAAAGTGATTTCACAATCACCCAGAACCTCCCTGAATACATCCGTCCAGATTTTCCTGTCATGTTTTAGACATCGTGGGGCTTCATGTGAGGACAGTGTGCAGATATGTATTGATTTCCTTGGTTTCTTCTCATCCCTGTGGACCACAGAGAAGCCTTTCTCTGGTACAAGAAGAATGTCTTGGGTGAGTGAGGTCATTCTTCGAAGGGAACTGTGTTAGGGAGGAATTCTCGAGTCACTTCCCACATACTGAGTCAATTCCCACACACAGTTACCCGAGAGGACAGAGTAGAACCAATGCTGGGAGTTTCCAAGACTGGAAATTGGTGTAGCAATACCAAGCATCATCTCTTTGCTGTGGAGCAGCTGATGGTTTCAAACTGGTGACCTTATCTTTCGGCAAGCAGCCCAAAGCCCACTCCACTCCCAGGACTTCTTCTGATGTTAATAGCTTATAGGAAATCATGCGAGGTCTTGTAGCTTTAAAATGTCTTTCTGTATGTGTGTATTTCTGTATGTCTATGTGTCTACATTGAAAAGGCGAAGTGTGTACCAGAAGCACAGCAATGAAAGATAAGGCTATATGTTGTGATACATTAGAGGTATGAAAATGCCATTATATAACTTAATGTATAGAAATCACTTAGGTCACATCTGCCACAAAATAAGCTTTCAAAAAACTTTACCTCTTTTTTTAATTATTGGTGTAAATGCAAACTAGCAGACTTTGTAATAGCCTTGAAAAGGAACAGGTGTAGTTTCACTTAAACTGTTTCTCTCTGGTACCAATTACTGATCTAATGAAGCTCACCTGTGCCTAGTTAACTTGATTTAAGACTTCAAAATTGGATTTGGAAACTGCTATTTTGGCATGGTTTGACAAAACCTTATCCAGCTTAGTCTATGCTTTTACACCAGTGGCGTGATCTCTCCAAAATTATCACCTATCCGACTTTTTGATGTTTCCCTGACTTAAAAAAAAGTTTTTAAATTTTGGTCACAAAGTAAAATTGCTTCTTAAAAATGCATCTATAAAAATTCACGTACATGAAATATATAAGGATATATATTTTTAGCGACCTTCTTTTATGTAACGCTTGTGAAATTAAATTTGTTGTTGGACGTAGCTGGGTATTTTTAATGCAAAAGTCCGTTAGCATTTATTTCTCTTTTGATGGACATCATGAGGCGTTTCCTGGTTGGGAAGCATTGCAAACCAGAAGGAGTTTTAAAAATAGACAATCCCGAGGGAGCCTGAATTCCAAGTCCCCAAAAAGTGGGAAACTGCGCCTGTGACACATTGACAGACCGTGACTTTCTCCTTGGAACCTTGGAAGAGCTCTGCTTTTGAGAGATTTGCAAATTTCACAACATTGTATGTCTGTGATCAACGGATTTAGGATGGAGCGCCTTGGGGGCAGGAACGTTACTTCGGACTTCACTTTAGATGAACGACAACCCTCTTTCCTTCGAAGATGGTGGTCTCACCCACAAGCCAAAGAAGTGCTTGGAGCGGTTTCAGAGGTGTGGGAGTGGCAGAAGTGGAAGGGGTAGATTGTTGTAATTCTAGCATGCTTCTGGCTGTTCTCATAAGGCATGGCCAAGGGAAATTTGACGCATAGGGACCTCTTGTGACAGAGTAGAAGGGTTGGGTGTCCTGGGACACTGTGGCTTTTGACAGGTGCAGAGTGCCACGTAGTGCTTCTGAGGAACAGCTGGTGAGAGAGCTGTCAGCCTTTCAGTTAACAGCTGAGACCCGAGCTGTTGTGCCCCTTGAACCTTAACTAATTTCGTGTAATCAGGTGGTATCATTCCGTTCCCCTCTTTCACAGAGCAGAAGGATTTTATGAAAATTTCCCCCTGTCTCCTACTGTTTCCTGGGGGATTTAGCAGAGGTGGTTTAATAATGCTTAAGCATAAACAATGTAGGGAGAAGCAGCACAGGTAGAGGAAGTCAATGGTTGAAAAGTTCAAGGGGAAAAGAGGACCTGTCGAAATGCAGACATCCAGCTAATCTAGAATTGCCCTGGGTGAAGGAGTTGATAACTTTTAATGCATACTTGTGAAAAAAAATGGGAATATAATATAGTTGGAGGCAGGGGACTGATAAACTCGGGCTTTCTTCATTAAAAGTGAGATGGAATTTGGAATGTTCCATATGGAAATGTACCATATGGAAATATGTCCTGAAATATGAGCTGGGTAATGTGGTTTGAAAAGTTAGGGTAATAAGAAAGACACTTGCATGATAACTTAAATTTAAATTTTTGTATGCAATTTGTAAACCATCCATTCTCTTTTAGTCAATATATGAAGTGCTATGGTAATATTATGTACCAAGAAGAACCTGGAGACAGACTCATGTCTATTTTTGAAAGATACCTTGTTTTTTATTTCTCAGAACACATGAATAGAGCTAGACTTTCTTTAGACATTGGTGTGTCAGGTTTAATATCGTGGTCCTCTTACTCTTTTGTCATTAAATATCTGGTAAGCAATTAGCATTTTGGAATCTCTTTTTGTTTTATGTTTTTCAGCTTTCTTTTCAGTGGCTAGTCTGGATCAGTGGCTTCCAAATATTTCTATGTTTCAAAATAATCTGAAGAACATTTTGTGTGGGCTGAGCCCTGGTGGCGTAGTGGTTGTGCGCAGGACTGCGGCCCACTGGGATGGAGGTTCAATTCCGGCTCCCAGGAGCAAAGGCTGGGCCTCCCTACTCCCACCACCTGAGGGCAGTGATGCCTAAAAAAAAAAAAAAAAACATTTTGTGTATATGTATATGCATATATATCCATATATAAAAATTCCCCGGTTGTATCTCAAATCTATTGCATTGTTTTGAGGATTACAAACATGTACTTTAAAAAACTCTGACAACCAACACAGAAACATTTACTATATTTATCACTGATCTCTTCTGCAAAGTTTCACATTGGGTTCATTTTTTTATCTCTCTCACACTCAAATCCCATGATTCAATTAGGTTTATCTTCATTAATAGCACTATAACGATCTCTTCAAGGTGTCAATATAAATATATTGTGAAATGCCATTTGCTAAAGTGTCTGAAAACTTGATGAAAGTAAAAAGGACACGAAGAATTTACTAATAAAGATCCAAACTACAGTATTGCAGACTAAGTATTACAATTTAGAAGTTACAACTCATGCTAAAGAAGACAAAATTCCTCCCAAATGAATGGAAAGGATCTGAAGGCAGGGAGTTTGGTTGCTGTTGGAGAAACTGTGGACGTTGTCAAGGATTCTATTTTGCTTGGATCCACAATTATACTAATGGAAATAGTAGCTAAGAAATCAAACAACCTATTGCACTGGGTGAATCTGCGACATAAGATCTCTTTAAAGTGTTAAACAGTAAAGAACTCTCTTTGAAGACTAATGTGTGGCCGACCCAAGCCATAGTGTGTCCAATTGCTCCTTGTGCATTAGAAGCAAGGCACTGAACAAGGGAGACTGGAGTAGATGCATTTGAATTATGGTATTGGCCAAGAATATTGAAAGCATCACGGACTGCCAGAGGAACAAACTAACCTGCTTTGGGAGAAGTACAAACAGAATGCTCGTGAATATAGTGAGACTTTATGTACTTGGGACATGTTATCAGTTGGGGCTGGTTCCTGGAAAAGGACATTATCCTTGGTAAAGTAGATGGTCAACAAAAAAGAGATCAATTGACACAACAGCCTCAACAACAATCTCAAGCATAGCAATTGTGAAGAAGAACCAGGACCAGACAGGATTTGGTTCTTTTGTGCATAGGGCCATTCTGAGTTGAGTTTCGATGGTCTCTAACACCACCAAAATAAATCTGACAGTTAATAACCTAAGTTTCTATATTACTAGAATATTGTCATAGTAATTGAACAACCCTCAAATGTATCTGTTTCTTTTATTAGAGACTTATTGTTAAATTGTGGAGTTTTTTTCTTCAGCACAATAAACCAAAGACAACTGTCATCACAGGGTGAGTTACAAATACCAAATCCTATATTGTTTGTGGCTAAGCACTCCTCTCTCCTCCACCCTGATAATAAGGTAAAAAAATATCAGATTACATATGACCCAGAGATGCTGGTTGTTCCTTTTCACAGAAACTTCACTCCTTTCTCAGAGCAGTGCTTCTTATTTAATAATCCAGAGATCTGCTCTTTATTTCACAGCGAGTTATGTTTTAACAATTATCACATAATTACCTTTCATGAGATCATTTGTGGCCCAATGGGTTGAACATTGGTTTACTAATCTCAAAGTTGGTGTTTCAAATCCAGTCGTTGCTCTGAGGAAGTGAGACAAAACTGTCTGCCCTTATAAAGATCAGGTTGTCTTGGAAACTCCGAGAAACTGTCTACTCTGAATATAAGGTCATTTATTTCATTGCTCAGAATAAATATAAAGCAGTAGGTCCATTGATAAATCTGAGACTTGTCATTAGATGTCTTTGAGTCTAAATTGGTTCTAACTCATAGCACCCCCTACGTGTAAGAGAAGCAAATGCTGTCAGAGCCTGCGCCATCCTCACAACGATGTCTGAACCCATTCTTGCAGCCACCATCTCAGTCCATCTCAGTGATTGTCTTCCACTGTTTGCTCTGCCTCTCCTTTACCAACTGGCATGTTTTTCCCAGGGACTGATCTTTCCTGAAATTATGTCCAAAAATGTATGAAATAAAATCTTAACCAGTCTAACTTCTAAGAAGCATTCTGGCTGTACTTCTTTTAATCTTTATTTACTTACTTTTCTTTTTTGGGGGGGCATCATTGTCCCTGGTGGGAATAGGAGGTCCAGTGTTGCTCCTGGAGAGCTGCTGCTGGATTTGAACTGCCAACCCTGTGGGCCACAGTCCTACAAACAACCAGGGCTCAGCCCTCATTTACTGTCTTGACAGTCCATAGTTCTTCAGGAAGCTGGAGGTTGGGGCATGATCAGGGAGGAGGAAAGGGGAATCGTCATAATGTTGGACATATAGCCCCCCCCCCAAAGGGGATGAATAGCAGAAATGTGGGTGAAGGGAGACAATGGAGAGTGAAAGATATGAAATAACAATATCAATATATAATTGATCCTGGAAACAGGAGGTTGGGAGGATTGGAGAGGGAGGGGAAGAAAGAGGAGCTTATACCAAGAGCTCAAGTAGAAAATGTTTTGGAAATGATGGTGCCAACATATGTACAACTATGCTTGATACAATTGATGTATGGAATGTTATAAGAGCTGTAAGAACCCCCAATAAAATGATTTAATTAATTAATTTTAAAATAAGTTTTCTTCAATTTTTAAACTATATCCTTTGTGGCTTGACAGCTATAAACTTTGATTCAATACCACTCATCTTTTATTCATGTAATGTCACTCTTTCCAGCTCATTCAATGATGGCTTATTCTGTTTATGCGATGGGTGGACAGATGCAAAATCAGAGGGGCTGATGATGCAGAAGCCAAGGAAACATCCCTGTCTCTGTCAACACATGTGAAGATGCTAAGGTAGGGACCCACAGCAGTCTCTCCCCAATTAATAATGCAGATTATGTATCTAAATTTTCTGTGCAGTCCTTTTTAAATCCTTGTTTTCAGTAGGAATTTTTAATAATGACACTTGAACTAGTGTCAATTGCTCAGAAAAGCTGTTACCTCCTCTGAAATAATAGAAGCTGCATACTGGATTGCGTATTTATTTCAGTTAGTCTTAATTTAAACCCAGGCCAGTTTCTGACTCCTAACAAATATACCTTGAATCAAGTTGAAGATTCCAATCTTGTTTATCTAAGTACTTCAGGCACTAACTTTTTAGTGTCATTCATTTTCGTGCTAGTTATATTTTTCCTTCCTGGGTAGTCTGTTTCCATTAAGATTTTCAGCCCTATAGGACAGTTATAGAAGTCTAAGTAAAGGCATGTATATGTATAAATGCATTTATATATAATGACAGCTTCAACACATAAACAATTTGTTCTACCAACACAGCACTCTGTGATGTTCACATTCCCTGACACAACCACTGAAGACAATGCAGGTAGTACATAAGAAAATATGATGAAGAAAGCTGATAATGCCTGCCTATCAAAAGATATAGTGTCTGCAGTCTTAAAGGCTTGAAGATAAACTAGTGACTTTCTACTGGAGAAACAACAAAACCCACATGGAAGAAGCATACCAGCCTATGTGATTAGGTAGTATCAGTGGGATCAGGTATCAGTCATCAAAGACCCAAAACAGAACAAACAAACAGCTTATCAATAGGAATGAGGGGGGAGGACAGAGTGGAGACCCAAAGCCAATTGGACATCTTCTGTCAGAAAGGCCACAAGGAAGAGAAACGCCAGTCAGGGTGCAGTACAGACCGATGAAACACACAACCTTCTTCTGGTTCTTCAGTGCTTTCTCCGCCCCACTCCCTTCCACTCCCATGACCCCAATCCTATCTTACAAATGTGACTAGACCAGAACATATATACCAGTCGAGTTAAGGGCTTACAACACAGGAAATCCAGAACAGCTGAACCTCTCAGGACCAGCAATACTAGTAAGGTAACAGTTGTGGGGTGGGAGTAAGGGGGAGTGGACCACAATGATTGACATATGGCCTCCATCCCAGGGAGATGAACAGTAGAAAAATGGGTGAAATGAGACAGCAGTTGGTGGGAGACATAAAAAAATGATAAACTTTCAATGGGGAGTGTGGGTGGTTGGGGGAGGGAGGGAGAAAATGAGAAGTTGATGCCAGGTACTCATGTAGAAAGAAAATGTTTTGAAAAAGATGATGACAATGTATGTATGGATGTGTATGACAAAATGAATATATGTATGGATTGTTATAAGAGCTGTAAGAGCCCCCAACAAAAATGATTAAAAGAAGAGAAAGATTTGCAGCCTTGGAAGCTCTGTGGAGAAGTTTTCCTTTGTCCTCTGTGGTTGTTTTCAATGACTGGTTATGTTTCATAGTACTTTTCTTTTTTTATAAATCATTTTATTGGGGTCTCATACAGCTCCCATCATGATAAATACATACGTCAATTGTATGCACACCACATTTGCACACCTGTTGCCATCATCACTCTCAAAGCACACTCCTTCCTGTAGTGCTTTTCAATGGCTTATTTTTTCAGATCGCTAGGTTTTTCTTTTCAGTCACCTCTGGGAGGGCAAGAACTTTTACTTTTTTTGGCAAGTGTATTACTCATTTGCACCATCCAAGGACTCTTCCTTAGAACTGCTAAAACACTTCTCAGACACAGCTAACCAATTTTCTACTACTTGGGAACCATGAAAAATATCTGAATGTCTCTCCCTAGGTTGAAATGATATATTTATTAGCAATATGTAATCTTGGAAGCCCCAGGGAGCAGATCTATTCCACCCTGTGAAGTGGAGATGAATCTGAACTGAGGAATGACAGTAGGTGGGCTTGTTTCACTGGCAAGATGGCACGGAATTTAAGACAAAGTTCCTACCCACACAAATGTGATGATCGATATGTGAGATCCTCAGGATAGACTCATGTGAGATTGCCCTATGCTGCTTAATGTGATGAAAGTGTTTGCTGACAGAAACCTTAAGGGAACTTCTTACTTTGGTGTTTTAATATCTCGGTCAGTGGTAAGTGTAGTTTAGGGAGTGGAATGTGGGCATAGAATGATATGTTAATCATGACTTTGTACTATATTCTTGGAATATCAAAATTTAAATGAGAAATTATTTTAAAAGCATACATCAAATAAACCACCCAAATATAATAATCAGTAGCATGTAATATTTATGAGTACTTAAATGAAATAGACTTTTCTGGAAATCGTGCTTAAGCTCAGAAGGAAAATGTTTACTCTCCTCTGGTAAAGATGATTTGGTGAAAAACTTAGAGATGCATTAGCCTAGAATTTTATATGTGGAGATGTCACTTTCTAAGCTATACTCAATGATTTTTAAATTGTAAAATATAACTAAGGTGTTTTGGATCATGCTATCAAAACAGTGAGTTGTAAACAGATGAAGATCAATGTGAATCAAGAAAAAAGACATTGCAATTATTAATTTAGATGTCATTAATGAGTAATTTCACAATGGTCTATTTAAAAACACTGCTATCAAGTAAATTCTGCTCCAAAGTGACCTTATAAGGCAGAGTGGAAGTGGCCCTGTGGATTTCTGAGGTTGTAAATCTTTACAAGCATAGAGAGCCTCATCTTTCTCCACAGAGAAAACCACTGACCTTGTAGTTAGAAGCCGCAATATATTACCCACTATGTCACCAGGGTTAAAAATAAAGTTATTTTCATTTTTTATCTCTCTATATAAACATGAGCTGATCATTTTATTTGTCATGAATTTTAGACAATGCTTTGTTATTTCTTAAAATTCAGTTACTGCTAAAAGTTTTGAGTTTTTTAACTTTTGATTCATTTTATTGAACTGTCCTACCACACAACTGTATGTTGGTTTTATTCCCCACCTCTTGTCCAATATTGTAATTGTACATTTAAAATACTGACAAATACAATAGGACAAGAATCACATATACAAGTATAATTGATGTATTGCTAGAGAGAGCGAATCGTCTACATTGCATATTTGCATCTCTTCTGTAAATTGCTTGTCTGCAACATTAGAAGTGTTTTGTTATATTAAGGTATTTATTTTTCTGATGCATTTAAAAGTGCTCTTTATAAAATGAAAAAGTTCACTTTGTTATGTAAAATTTGTTTTTCCAAATATAAATCTATCAAAAGTGATCTTTTTTTTCGCAATACAAATATTATGAATCACTCTAAAATGTAGTATTTACGATCATTTGTATGTTGTTTGGATAATGGATAAGGATGTTCTAGTTAGGCATAAGACAAAATTGCAACATTGACTGCTGCCAAGTTGATTCAGATGCGTGAGGACTTACAGAACAGAGTAGAACTTCTATGGGGTTCTCAAACTTTTCATCTTTATGGGAACACACAGCCTTATCTTTCTCCTGGGGTGGGGTGGGTGGGTTTGAACTGCTTGCCTTTTGGTTGCCAGCTCAATGCGTAGCCCACTCTGTGACCAAGACTCATATTTATTGTCATCTAGAAGAACCAAGCCCAGGAATTGTGTTTGTTGGAAAAATTGAGCCTTTGGCTTACAACCTTTTGTTATATCATATCTTTTGAATAGATTAGTCTTCCAGCCACTGAGAGCATTATGATGCTTCCCATGTGCATTCTCTTCTGGGCTTATCTACATGCTTGGCAACCTTCTCGCAGTGATGGTCCCAGTACCGTGGCACTCAAGAAGTCCTTGTCATTTTTTTTTTTACCATTCTATACTTGACTTATCAAGAATGGTTCTCCATTTTCTACGTAGCTATTTTCCAATGTAGTAGATTCTTTTAATTTTATTGCATTGATAAAAGGCTTAAGGAGCCTCACCTGCTAACCAAAAGGTCATTGGTTTGGACCCAAGCTCTGTGGTTTCACAAAGGCTACAAAACCTAGTGGGCAGTTCTACTCTTTTCTATGACTTGGAGAGTAGGATAAAGGGCTGAGCTTCTTTATTGCTGGAGAATGTAGCTTTTTAAGCGAGTACAGAAAAGAGTGCTGTGAACCATCCATGCTCTGTTTTAGCACTCCAATGACACCATAAGCCATATCATGATCAACTTCTTGAATAAGCACAAGAGACTTACAGTAGTTTATTTTTCAATCAGCTATGGGACCAAAAGAATACAGTTGTTCTTGCAAAAAAGGCTTGCTCCTTTGTGACTTGAGGTGTATAGAGTAACTTTCTTGGCCTAGGCAATTAAAACATAGCTCATTAACACACCAAATCAAGGCCCATCCTTGTTTTCTTTAAGAATAAAGAGAAGCTCCAGTGGTGCAATCGGTTAGTGTGTGGTACTTATAAAAATAAAGAACCTAGCTGAGCCCTGTGGCACAGTGGTTGTGTGCGGGACTGCAGCCCACAGGGTTAATGATTTAAATCCAGCAGCAACTCTCCAGAAGCAAGGCCGGGCTTCCTACTTCCACCTGGACAGTGATGTGAAAGAAAAAAAAAAGTCAATAGACCTAAGTGGAGGCTATGTCGAGAACCAATGATGTCACATTTAAAAATGAAAAAATTAAAAAAATAAGGAAGCTTTTGAAGAATCAAGGTATTTTGCTAAGAGAAAACTGGAACCTATATATCTCCTGAAATATTTTGTTTCCTCATATACTCCAGAAGTGCTACTTCAAAATAAACTTTTGAATAGATTGTTTATAGTATACATTTCCATATGTATCTAAATATACAGATGTTAGATTATGCAATCCTTTAAAAGCATGATGTAATATAAAGCTATCAGGTACATTTTCTTTGAATTATCTCATGCCTTTAAAACATTTGCAATATTCATACATACAAAAATTTTAAAGCAATGTAATTAGTACTTATTTACCTACAACTCAATTTCAGATATAAAAAAATCATTAGCAGAGTAAAAATAAAAATAAAAAAATCACTCGCATAGTTTATGGATATGTATATTAATTTCTGAACATTGGTTTCTTTTAGCACTTCTTTTAGATTTTTCCTTTTTCATAAATACTAGGGTCACAAAAATAGTTTTAAAAAGTTACTAAAAAGGTGCTTAAAAATATCTTCAGCATTGTAAAAGTACGTTGTATGTTGTTTCCCTAGTAGTTTTTCTCTTCTTATTTTTTGGACAATGTGTTTTCAAAGGTAGCCCTCAATTCATTTGATCTTTACATTGTTTAGAATGTACCAGAGGATTCCTCTTAGAATGTTAGAGTTGCTTGTCTGCTGTAAAGAAAATGTTTATATTCAGTGTACTCACTGCAAACAATTTAAATTAATTGAATGTGTTTATCTCATAAGTGTCTGGTGAGGAAGAACATGTAATACAGTCAGGTGCATAGGGAATGTTTAGAGCATATACTCACTAATAAGACAGAGTATATTCTTAATATTTAATAGCCACAAATATTTCTAACATTTATCACTTCTAAAAAGTATTCCTTCTTGGAGGGCAGTTTATTTCTTACAAGTGGGGACAAAGGCCTTATATTTAAAGAAATTATTTTTTGATATTAAGATTTTCCCCTCTCATTTCTATTTTTTCCTATTTTTCCATTTCAGTAAAACCTGAAGAAAACTTGTGTCCCAGTGACTGGTTGTAGCAAAAAAGCAAATGTTTCAGAATCATTCAATTGTGGATCAGAAGACAAAAATACTGCTCAATAAAGAAATCAGATCTATTGATGATCTAAGACAAAGCTGGACTGGTGAGATCTTATTTGTCAGGAAAGTGAACTCTTTCCAAACTGGGATCAATAGTTAGCTGGTCTTATCAAAGAATTATAGTCCTGATAATGACTACCATTTATTATCATATTCCAAGTACTTTGCTGGGCATTTGATAGATGTTTTACATAATGTAGTGCTGGCAAGAACCGGATGAGGAGTCCGCATAACTTAAGAGGCATTTTGCCTGTTGCGTTCAAAGAGTAAATGGAGAAATTGAGCTCTTTTCCCCTCATTGCCCGTTATCCTTCTTCATGATTTCTTGGAAGAAAGATAAGCAGTTTTTGAGGTACTCATCCAAAGTAATACTATCCTATAACCATCTGCCTCACCAGTTGGACAGAGAAGACAAGATACTTTAGTTTGGTTTGTGTGTTAGTTTGAATAGACTAGAGAAACAAATTCATAACCATGCATATGCATATAAGTAAGAGGTTTATATACAAGAGGAATGGAACATTGAGAAAGCATCCTAACCCAGTCCAGTCCAAGTCCATAAGTCCAATATTAGCCCATATGTCCGATACCAATTTATAAAATCTTCTTCAGACTCATGATGCACATCCAATGATGCCAGGGCAATCACAGGCCAGTGGGTGCAGAGCCTTGTGTATCCCTAGAAGTGATAGAAATATCTCAGCATTGGGAGGGGTCTCCCCATGCCATCTCCAGCATCTCAGCACTGGCAGGAATCTCTACGTAGCTTCTCTGGCTCCAGAGGTCTGATTCCATCAGGGCAAGCTCACGTGGCTTCTCCTCCAGCTCCTCCAGGTTCCTGGTCTCAGGATCTATCAGCATGCTGCCATGTTGTCTTGTCATTCCAGCATCCCAAGGCACTGAGCTGATAGTCTTTCCCCTCCATGGGGGAAATATCCTGAGATTTCCCAGAATTCTCAGAGAAAGCCATGCCCACACAGAGGTCTCATTGGCTATCTCCAGATTGACAGACTGGACTCCACCCCTACACTCCCAATCATGAAATTGACACCAAGGTACATAACTGCCACAGTTTGGGTGTAGATCTATTGCATACAGCAGTTTTTGTGAGGACAGCATCTGAGTTGACAAAAACAATCCATGGTGGGTTGTGGCTCCCTTCCATGTACTTACTCACTTTCAGTTCATCCTTTTACATTTCCTTGACCCTCCTTCGTCATTGATCTTTCACTAAGCACCACTTGCCTTCACGTCGTATAGCCAAGAATGATATATGTAAAAAACCTTCCTGCATTGATTTTTCATCCCACGTACGTAGATCGCCTCTTTAGCCTCTTGCTCTTTCTGACTACTGACATAAGCATCAAGATCTTTGAAAATCTACACTAACATCAGAAGAGTTTCTTCTCACAAGTTTACTCAGATCGTTTCATTTGGGTCCTCTTTCACGGCATTTCAAACAGAGTCACATACAAGATGGAGTATACTTTGGGATGGGTTTGAACATGACATGCCCACTGAAGTCATGAACTTGGCTGAATGACGAGCCATTGAGTCTACACTTGTGAGGCCACACTGGGAGTTGCCTGAAGTTTCAAGTAGTCATTTGGTTCCTTTAAACTGAGAACTTCCATCTTTGGTAGTGGGTGAATGATCAATAAAACTACCTTGGAGAAACAGAGACTCCTACGCTAATTTTTATAGCTTCTTTATATTTTGATTTTCCTTTAGTTTGCCTATAAGGTCAGGAATATAGATAGAAAATTATAGTCAGCATAAAGTTCTTTAAATCTAAATTAAAAAAATTATTCAAAATTCTTATGGGAGTATTTCCAAAAGCTTGTGAAATGAGTCATTATTTTCATTCATAACAGGGCTGCAATGTTGGAACAAATATTAAGGGGGAAATGATAAATAATACAACCAAGAATAGCCAACGTTTACTCTTTTAAAATCCTATCTTCCTAATACCTTTCTGGTTATTTTCCATAAGTAAAGAGGGTTGGAGTAGGAAGGGATGGAAGGTACTGCCCCTCCCAAACAAGAATGTCAGTGGGCCCTTCTCCTCTCAATGTCAAGACTTCAGGAGTTCGCAGACACGTTAGTCAAGCTCCCTAGCAATTTAGGATGTTGTGGTGTCTTCCAAAGAGATATGGAAGTTGGGTATTTAGGAAACTTATGTGGTCTTGAATGATAGCAGCAAGCCCACTAGCCTGGCAAAGAATTAGTGAAAAGCATGCTGAGAAGGAAAGGTATCCCAAAATGCACCCATTTCAGTAGAGTGGATTCCAACTTACAGTGGTCCCATATATTATGGTGTGGAATTGGTTCGTGGGGTTTTCTTGGCTGTAATCTTTATATAAGCAAATTACCAGACTTATCTTCCATGGTACCACAGGGTGGGTTTTGAGCTGGCATTTTCTAAGTTAGTAGTCATATTGCTTATGCCATTTAAGGATCGAGATGAACATTCTTTCCATACTACACAGAAAAGCTCTTTTAAAAGTCTATGCATCCATCCATGGCATCTCTTCACCACATACATACTAAACTTAATATTTAAAAAATAATTTTGAGTATTTTCAATGGAATTCTATTAGATTATTTTTAACTGACCTTCTGACAGCCTACATACAAACTGGATTCAACCTCACTGCCATGAAGCTTTCCAGGCTGTAAATCTCCCTAGGACCAGCTTTCCCCAACTGAGCAGCTGGTGGGTTTAATCCACCAGCCTTGTGACTCGCAGGCTAATGCTTAGCCGACAGCATCATACTGAGCTATTTTTGGAAATTAAGTTTTTTCTTAAGTGGCCAGCATGCTCTGTACCTTATTTGCCCAGGAGAAGAAAATTTGGTTTAAACATCATGGAAAAAATAGAACTAAGAGAAGTTTCCTGCTTTGGGGTTAGAGCGCAAGTTTGGGGTATACCCATATGGATACCCACACCCAGGAATTCTCTTGTTAAGGTGTCTGTGTGTGGTGAAACGTTTTCAGAATGGAGAGGTCTTCTTTCCTAATCCAGTCTTACTCTGATTCCAGCCCTATGCCGAGCCCTCCCAGTACACACACACACACACACACACACACACTTTAGCTATGTCTAGTGTTGTTATTATCTTAGTCTATATAACTTTATTCTTTGAATCCTTCTAGAGCTAAGCATATTCAATGTAGAATTATGAGAAAATGTTCTTTAAATGCGTGACATTTTAGATATAAAAGGGAAATGTAAATATTTGATTGAATTTCTTAGAGAAGTGTGGTTTAATAATCTTCTTAAAAACATGTCTTTTAATGTGAAACCAAAGCAAAACAAAAAAAAACATGTCTTTTGGGGAACTTTGAGATTCCTAAATTCCTAAAATGATGACCATGATCATGTCTATTTGAAAATCATATCTAATTGCCGCAAAGAGTCAGAAATTGTGCAGGATCAAGAATAATTTTAAAACTTACCCCTACACTGACTGAAATATGTTCTGAGACTTGCATTTTTCTTATGTGGCATCATGGCAGTGTGGTAGTTACCCGTGGGTTATCAGCGACGGGGTCTGCAGTTCAAAACAGCCCGCAGCTCCTTGGAAGAAAAAATGGGCTTTCTACTCTGTGACCAGGTACTGTCCCAAAAGCCCACAGGGGGTTTTCTATGAGTTAGCATTGACACGCAGGCCTTGTGCTTGGAGTTTTTGTTTTATTTTAAAAATATTTTTCATATAATCATATTGGAATAGAAATTTGGAAAGCAGCATCACTTATTCATGCCCAAACCCAATTCCAGTTATCATTGACTACATCTAGATAAAGAACCATTTGAGCAATTTCCTTCTACATTTTTCTTCCTTTTGAGCAATTTCTTCAATGTGAAAGACATCATTTTTTCATGTACATTTACTTTTCAAGAAGTGTGAAGTCCTGGGTCCCTGACATGGAAGCTAAAACCTCCTCAAGGAGAGAGAAGACAGAAAATACAGAGTTGTATTTTGGGCAAAAGGATATGGGAGCCTCCCGGGCATTCATGGACATTATTAGCATGTGGTATTTTTCTCTGCAGATGCCAAGTCACAGGCCAGCTTGAAGAGAATGCCTGCTCTCTCATTACACAGAAGGGTGATTTTTCTGAAAAGGGCCCTGCTCCAGGTGACTTGATTTATGTAGTAGCTAGCTCTCCTTCCTAGGGATAATCTCTGCGTGATACCTGGTACCCTTTCCATGAAAAAATGTTGAAAACATTTTATTTATGAAGCCATATTTAGTTTCTACACAAATATTGATAGCCATAATCATGAAACAATGTTGACAGGTGGTATTATCAATCCAGACAACCAGCCTGAACTGAACTTGTAGCTTGTCCTAGTCACCCACAGGCTTTTATACTCCCTCACCGAGTTTCAGTCTCAGACACCCAGAAGAGCAATCCTACCCTGTCCTGCAGAGCTGCAGCTGCTATGCATCAACAATGAGCTTGTTCTTTTTGTTGTGGTTTGGCTTTTTTTTTAGGCCTAAGAATACATAAGAAACTATTGCTATAAAACTAAAGAAATCCGGCTGAGCCCTGGTGGCACAGTGGTTGTGTGTGGGACTGCGGCCCCCAGGGCTGACGGTTCAAATCCAAGAGCAGCTCTCCAGGGGTAAGGCAGGGCTTCCTACTTCCACCAGGGCAGTGATGCCACAAACAAACAAACAAAATAAAAAACCTAAAGAAATCTTTATTTAAACAAAAATGTCAAAGTGCAATTTTTTTCTTGAATTGTCCATCATACCCTTTTGATAGCGTTTTGTTTCTCTCTAATCCTTCCACAAAATATTCTCTATTCTTCAATTTACACTATGCTGAAGTGGCAGTTTGTATGCTCACAGGAAAAAAATCTTGTTGCCTTTCAATGTTGTTTTTGGTCTTTCTTGTTTTTGAGCTTGCGAAGCAAAAATAAGTCTAAAGGGGTAACATCAGGCCTGTCAGGTGGATGAATTCCTGGTGAAATTCTCATGGGACCCCCGTTTTCTACACTTGGAAAATGAACAGGTGAACTTTTGTGATGCACACATTTGTTGGCTCAGCTTCCTTGCTCTTTTTCTCACCAATTGAATTTTTAGTTTGCTTGTACCATGTTCCTATGGATCTCCCATGTCTTCAAAGAAAATCAACTAAGTTTACCTTTGTGGAGTGCCCGCACACAGCTCCTGCACCTTTCTGGTGAACCATGCTGTCCTGACTTGTATTAACTTAACAGGACCCCCTCGAAAACAAGGTTTGAGCTGGACCGTTTTGGGAAGCACCCCCCTAACAAGATGAAATGTGTTTCTGTGTAGATATGCTATGTTTGAAAGAAATTCGTGCATGAATACATTAAAATCCCAGTACCAACACCTTAAAAAATCATTGCGGCGGGGTGGAAGCTCTGACAGTTCTTATAACATTACATATATCAATTGCATCAAGTATATTTGTATATATGTTACTGTCATCATTTCCAAAACATTTTCCACTTGAAACCTTGGTATAGGCTCCTCTTTTCTTCCCTCCCCCCACCCTCTCACCATTGTGAATGCTTGATCAATTATGTATTGCTATTATTTCATAACTTGCACTTTCCATTATCTCCCTTCACACACAGTTCTGTTACTCATCCCCTGGGTGGGGGGGGGGGCTGTATGTCCAACCTTGTGATGGGTTTTTTCTTCCTCCTACTTCCCCCTCACAGACCACCTACCCTCATGATATCTCTACTCCCACTACTGTTCCTGAGTGGTCTATCTGTCCCTGCATTGAGAGCTCTTATATGAACCAATATGTGTTCTATGGTCTAGCCAGATTTTTAAGGTATACCTGGGTCAGAGTAGTGGAGGGGAGGAATCACTCAGGAACTAGAGGAAATGCTGTGTGATTCATTGGTGCTATACTGCACCCTGGTTGAATCGTCCCTTCCTGATAACCATTGACATGTCTTATACTTCCACAGTTACCTCCCCTTCTTGATTGTGACTCCTTCAGATAGTGGAAACCCTCTTCTCTTCAATAACTCATTCTCCACACCTCTTTCTCACCATTAGCAGAGGAAAATTTTTGGGTCTTGAAGAAAAGTGTAGGTACCTGAATTTTCTGCCTCTGGGGCTGCTTTTCCTTACATCGAACTTAATCTGTTTACTTTCCCTTCTATTACAAATATAGGCACACTCCTATCATTTCTAAATAAAATCTCCAAGTCTATACTAAGGATTGAATCCTTTTTATATTCTTAAGGATATTTATTTCTTGATTACCTCCTCTTCTATTTACTTCTTTTACATTTCATTTTCTTTCAAAAACAAAATTATATATATATATATATATTCACCAAATCTCTGCCTTTGAGCTGATTCTGTTCCATAGCTAACTTATTAGGGTTTCTGGGGCTTTGTAAAGTTTTACTGAAACAGATAGCCTCATCTTTCTCCCAAGTTGCAGCTGATGGGTTTGAACTTCTGATCCATCCTTTCGCAGTTCAATGCTTAACCATCAAGTACCAGCAGCTAAAAATGCTAGACTTGACACAATCATATCTACAGGTATGTTCTTTTAAAAAATACTTTTTTATTGTAAGCTAGGTGAAACTTTACAGAGTAAACCACCAGTTTTACCACAAACATTTTGTACACACTTTGTTCCAACTCATCCATTGTCCCCTCCTGTATGCTACTTCCTCCCTGTTTCCTGTACTCATCTCTCCATTTTTTCTAACCCCTTTTAAATTTGTTTTTGGGGAAATACTGCCCCTTTGATCTCTTTTCTTTAAAAAAGATGTATTGACATATAATTAATGTAGCATACAATTCTAATTTTGATTATATTAAATATAGTTGTGCAATCAACACTATAATCAATTTTAGATGTGTTCTTTTTGTGTTCCATATTATTAGGTCCCCTAACCTTGCCTCAGCTATCCTTTCCATAACCCTAAGAAAGTATTAATCTAAGTATTGAATCTATATACTTACTTACCCTGGATCTCATATGTACAACTCCCACCAACAATAACAAAATGAAACACAGAAAAACCTGCATCAAAAATGAAACAGAAAATAGTCAAAGCCAGAGCAAACTTAAAATGGGTCAAAAGTAAAACAAATGAGAAGATATCAAAAATTTAACCTGTGTCTGCATTAATTCACTTTCTGACGCACTTAGTCTGAAGGTGAGTCTCTTCACATCCGTGGTCATTCGGACAATGGAATTCAGTGGCATCTTAATGCCTGCCAGGATTCTGAAAATGGGCTTTGGAATTCCATAGTCATCCTTAGCCTTCTGCACGTCATGTGCTCAAAATTCAAGTTCTGATGTAGTTCCCTAGTCTGATTTTCGATTGCATTATTTATGCTCCTTTTATTACACAGACTGGTGTGCTTCTTTCATGTAGGTTTAACTGACATCTCACAGAGATGGCTTCTTGTTTTGAGACCAGCTTTTAAAAACACTGACAATATTATTTATGACCGCCAGGTGTCATCTGCTTTCTTGAACACACTGGGTTATGGCCCCCATATCTTCAGCAATTCCTTCATGAAAGTAAGTATTCATCAGGGCCACATCATAGGATCTGATGATTCTTGAGTTAAATGTGGGCTTAAAAGGCATTCATATACCTAGCCTTATATATCCTTGTTCTACTTTAGTTTCAGTGCTATCAGCGTTTGGAAAGAAATGTAAGTAACCTCCATGGTCTTTGGTAATGACAGGAATGTTGTTTTTAGGTGCAATCAAATTGCTATCGACTCATAACATCCACCCTATGGAGAAGAGAGCAAAAACATTGCCTTCCCTATCCCATGCCAGCCTCAAAATAAGAGAATCTCAAAGTATCCAATAGCATAGAATTAAAATATTATTAAGATAAGGGGAATATTCATATGTGGGAGAGCTTTTTAGACTAAAATACACGGGCAGTTCATGTACAGGTGAGAAACTTCTTGTCATTATGATTACATGTGGAAACCACAAGCTGTTCCACAGGAGAGAGACAACATTTCCTATACCCTTACCAAATCCCAGTCCTGGAAACCCCGAGGGGCATTCTACCTGGTCCTACAAGGTCTCTATGAGTCAGAATCAATTCATTGGCAGTGAACCTGGTTTTTGTTTGGTTGCTTGTTTGTTCACTTATACATCTTTAAAAACTTAAATAGCTAAATCCTGTTTAAGAAAACAATGAAGGTTAGGCATGGGGCACAAAGTTCCACAACCCTTATTCAATATGGCAGCACTATGTCTGAAGAACTAATAGTCTGAAAAAGCTAAGCAAATACGAAATGATAAACAACTGCAAGCCTTAAGACATCTATTATTGGGTAAGTTCAAAACCAAGAAACTTGAATCAAAGTAAACTTCCAAATCTTTTTTTTCTCTCACTAGGGCTTTACAACTTTAAGGGACAATAGCTTATCAATTCCTTTAATATGAAACAGATGTGTTTACAGTCAATTCTGATTTACTTAGTATGTTTTCCAACTCAGATCTTCTGATGTGGCCTATGTAGTCTGCTGTGCACCCTGAGAAGACAAAATCTAAAATCCAGGAAGTCTGTAGTAAAAGATCTGGGTCATCAAGGACTGAAAATAAACTGAGTTAAAAATGTAAAAATGTAAGAATCCTCTTTGGGGGTTCAAAAAGTAAAGTCAAGCATTTTCCCCAAGGGCAGCCACCTTAAAGAATTTGCCATGACCATATATTGCTTAGAGTTTTTATGCAATTTCTCTAAGAAAATTTTAAGAGTCATTTCGTGGACATTGCAATCCGTGCTCAATCTTTTTACTCTGACCTTCCCCTCCACGTTCCCATGAAACCAGGCTTCTGCTTTCACTATCTTTCATTGCAGTGCTCCCAGCAAAGTCACCCCTGATTCCTTCTGGCTAAAGATAGTGGGAAGTTCCGAGGTACTTACCTTTTACATCACTGGAAAGTTGCTTATTAGGGATTTATTCTTTTCCCTTTGAAATGTTCTTCATAGTAGCAAGTTTGGCACAGTGCCATTTTAATCTTCCAGCTCCCTTCTAGTCACTTCAGTGCTTGCTGTAGTCTTTGTCCTTCTGATTCCTTAAACATGGATATTTTCTAGCTTTTTGCCCTAGTCCTCAGTCAAATGTAATTCTTGGCTGACACCTTCCCCTCTCTGTCTTCAAGTACCATGACTTTATCAATAACTCCAAAACCTGTTTCCGGATTCAACCTTTTTCCTGCTAATGGTACATTGGACATCTCTTTTTTAATACCTCAAACTCCACTTTAAAAAATATGAACTCCATTAACTTTGTGAACAGCTAAAACATGCCCACACGGGTGCAAGCCAAAGTTCTTAAAATCAACCATGACTTCTTCCTTTTTTTCCCTATCAATAAGTAGTCAAACACTCATTTGTTCCCGTCTGCTTTGCTTCTTAAGTGCGTGCAGAAAATACCGACAAATCTGACAAGGATATAATCACTTTGGATAACCAAAGCTGTCTTTTTGTCTGCCTCCAAATCTGTTCTCCATATCCTTGGCCATTCTGCTCCTTCCATTCCACTGCCATTCAGTGGATTATAACTCTGTGCCAACTTATATAAGGTTTCTGAGGTGGTAAATCTTTATGGAAGCAGAAACCCCAACTCTCCCACCAAGCGGCTAATAGTTTTGAACTCGTAACTGATTAGATGTCCAACCTGTCAATACCACCAGGACTCTTGTCTTGGTCAGAGTAACTCTCTACACTTCAAATCTGATTAAGCTACTCACAACTTAATTTTCACAATGGTTTTCCAATCCATGCAGCCTTTGTCCTTCCCTCCCAGACCCTTCATGTCTTGGTTTGTCTTGGTTTCTCCCCAAGGCTTGAATGAATGATGCTCCAACTTATGATGCAACCTCACTAAACACTTCTCAGTTCCCCAAATATGTTATACTCTTGCCTCTAATTAATTTGAAATTATATCATTTTTCTTTTTAGCAAATATTCTTGCTGCTCTTTCTCACCTTTCTAACTATTACTTCTTTTTCTAATCAGCAGTTAAATGTAATTTGGGGTAAAATACTTCCCACTACCATTCCATATTAAATTAGATGTTTTTGTAATATAGTTTCATAACTTCTTATACTGACTTATTCTTAACATTTGGTTTGGTATTTGCTTATGGTTTGCTTAATCATTTATGCTTTTTAATGCACTGTAAGCTCTCTAGAGTAAATAATCTTTGTCAACACATGAGAGAGTATATAATTTATAATTGAAGAGAGAATGTGCTATGCTATTGAACATACTAACACAATTTTTATAATTTTCCCTAAAATAATTATGCAGAGTTTCTTCTAATCTGGATAGTTCTACTATCCATGTATAGAGGAATAAACTGCCACATGTGTATATGTAAACAAATTCTCAAGTTCTTTTTTGTTTGTACATTTACTTCAAGATTTTTATTGAGATTTGACACAGTGCAGTTGTTGACTAATTTCTGTTGATTAAATGTGAATTTATAACTTTTAAATTTATTTGTAAGTCATTTTATCCATTGAGGGGGGAAAACAAAAATTCATAATGAACTTTTAAAAAATCATTTGTTTCAAATTGTGTAAACAGAAACAATGTTAGCTTTTAGGAAATAAAGTATAAAACCTTAAACATGCTTTAAAAATAAAAACAAATAACACGTAAACATAACTAACACTAAAGGATAATGAATGAGAAACTATTTTTAATTAATATGAACATTTGTGATATATTGAAAAATCATTAGAGAAGGAAATTATAATTCAAGATAAAGAAGAAAAATGATGGAAGATTAAGGAATATGAGACTAATATTCAAAGTCAGCTCATTTATGTTTTTGTTAAATATTTACTTAAATATTTTAAAAATCAAACAGAGGTTGCATTTCTTCTTTTTCAAATTCAAGGATTATTTCTGAAACAATAGGCCTCATCAAATACTAAAATTTCTGTTTTCCCATAACAATATGTCTTATCTCTGAACCTCTGTAATGGGAATTCTAAAATGCCATGAATTAATTATCCATACCTAAAAATTCAGTTAAAATCAAACATTGTCTTATTTGTTTGATATATGTGAAGTCCTTCAAAAAATCACGGGACAATTTCATTTTCTAGTTTCATTTTTCCATTAAGTCTTTTGAAGCCTCTAATGTAGATATGTATACACACACACACACACACATTTCTGGCAGTACAATGGTTAAATGTTGGACTGCTAAGTGTAAAGTCAGCAGTTTGAATCCGTCAGCCCTTCTGTGAGAGAAATACGAGATGGCCTGCTCCCATAAAGATTTATACGCAACCAGAGAGCGCGGTCCCACTGTGTCTTATACGATCCCTATGAGTTGGGATTGATTCAATGACAGTACATGATATGTGTGTTAGAGGGTTTAATCTATATCAATACCTAATTTGGGGTCATTCAGTATTCCAAAGAAAATTTAAAACTATATAGCTATCCCAGTTGTCTATAAGGGAATATGTGAAATAATGTTTGAAAAGCTCCCCGTGGAAAATATTTCAGAATTAATGGGACAGTTGAAATATATTGCACATCGGACTGAGCCCCAGTGGCACTAGTGGTTGAGGGCTGGACTGCGGCCCACGGGGTTGGTGGTTCATATCCAGCAGCAGCTCTCCAGGAGCAAGGCTGGGCCTTCTACTATCACCAGGCGATAGTGATGCCCACAAAAAACCAAAACAACAAAAAAAGAAATATATTGCACATCAAATATTTCCTTCTTTAAGGTTTAGATTTCTTTGGCGACATGTTTTTTATTGTGTTTTTGCATATGTTTGAACCTGTGACAAAATTGTTGCTTCATTATGTAAGGAATATGAAAATGGGGCAATACATAAGAAAAATAGATAAATTACAGTTCTCAGGGAATACTGAAAGTACCAGGGACTACCCGGAGAACAAACAAAACTGTCTTGGGAGCAGAATGCTCCTCAGTAATGAGAATGGAGAGATTTCCTCTTGATTTTGTTGAACACGCTATCAATAGAGACCAGTCCTTGTTAAAAGACATCATGCTGGGTGGAGTAGACAGTGAAAAGAAAGAGAAAGACCCTGAAGGAGATGGACTGTTGCAGAGGTGGAAGCAATGGGCTCACCCAGAACAGCAGTGGTGAGGCTGTGCGTGCTTGTTCCGTTTTACTTCGTGACCCTGAGTTAGGAACAACTCCAAGGCACCTAACAACAGCAAGATGATGGGATCTGTTTCAACTTCTCCCGCTCCCATGTTGGTTTTGTACTTCATATATATCACTCCCAATATGTTTCTCCCTGACATCATGTTCATGTGTTACTGCACACCACTAATATGGTAATTTTGCTAATTCAGCAGAGTGAACTTGTTTGAATGCGCCCACTGAGCAGGGCAAGCTCTCCTTATCATTTGTTTCCACTTGACAGGTTCAAGTCACCATGTTTTTTCCCCAACTGTTTGGCTTTGTGTTTTTATTTCAGCAAATCACTTATTTCTCAAATGGGAGACCTTGGGATTTTAAAAATAATTAAACTGCACACTATGTGTTTTGGCAACTCCATGGTGGTGGAGGCATATTGAGATGTGTGCATTAGCTTATACCTAAAGCAGCACTCCAGGACGATAGATAGATCAATCACCCATCCATGATTTTAACTTGTTCATTTATTGAAGTAGTATTCTGGAAGCACATGTTCATAGGGCATAATCCCAATGGAGTTAGTAGTTACATTTTCAAGTAAGCATCTCCCAAGTAAAATGAATGTCTATATTTCTACATCCTTATATTCATTACTACACAATAAGACTGAATTGGGACCTCTTCCTGAGGTCCCCCCTACCCTCCATATATTTTACATCATGGAACATATTGAAAGATAACCTAGCACACCTTGGCTTTACCACTTATTATCGAAAAAACAAATATGGTATTTTCATAGTACATTTCTATTTTATACTCACACACACATGTGATAGGTAGGTTTGTTGGGCCAACATGGCTAATAAACACATGTGAGATTAATTGAAGGGCAGAGATATAAATGGCTCAGCGATCCTTGGCTTTCTCTCTCTCTCTCTGTTGGATCATCAGACTAGCCCCTTGCTTGTCCTGTGCCTTGACTTGCAAGCTACACTACCCGAGGGACACCTAATTTGTGGACTGTGCTGTTGTGAGTTGAGATTCCTTCAAGCTCTGCTTCGCCATGCTGCTGGAATATACATCTCTGGGACTGCGGACTGTGGACTCTGCCATCTGTCTGACTGTTGGTGACCTTCCTTTCTGTTTGCTGCCTCTGGTCCAACAGCCTGAATTTCTCTACAGAGAAAAAAACCTGTTGGCCCTCAAGACATGAAGGATTACCAGTGTACTAGTTGTCTGATGCAACTAGTTGCACTGAGCCATTTGTACTGCTTTATAGATTAGTTAGCTGTTTATTTCTCATGTTAGGTATCTTTCTATCTGTATAAATATAGAAAGAATTATTAGTGTCCTGATTTTGTTTCTCTAGAGAACAAATTGTATAGCACAACATATATATTTAAATCCTTTTATTGGAGGCTCATACAACTCTTACCAAAATCCACACCAAGTTCATTGTGTGTCAGGCACATTTGTACAGCTGTTGCCCTTATCATTCTCAAAACATTTGCTTTCCATTTAAGCGCTTGGCATCGGCTCCTCATTTTATTCTCCTCCCTTCCCACTTCCCCCTTCCTCATAAACCCTTGATAGTTTATAAATTATTATTACTTTTTTATATCTTTCACTGTCTGATGTCTCCCTTAACCCAATTCCCCATTATCTGTACCCCAGGGAGGAGATTATATGTATATCCTTATAATTGGTTCCCCCTTTCTACCCTGCTTTCCCTCTACCTTCCCAGTATCGCCACTCTCACCACGTGTCCTGAAGGGATCATCTGTTCTGGATTCCCTATGTTTTCAGCTCCAAGAAATTTCATCTTTTAGAAGTTGTCCTTCCAAAAGGACAACTTTTTCCTTTTGGACAATAGATAAAGTTATCTATTTCCAGGAGTAATTGTTCATTATTGTTCCCCAAGATAAGTGTAAGGACATGTGTGGTTTTTCTTTTAACCACACAGAATCACAATTCACTTCTAAAATGACAATTTGTTTTTACAATTGACTGGCAAACTTGAAGGTGAACATTTTACAATCGATGCCACTAAATGATATATAAGTTTAATCCCTTTGTTCTCAAATAGAATTGCTCCACTGGGTTTCCAACGCTCTCAAGGAGCAGCTGGGTAGACTTGATTTGTTGATCATCTAGTCAGCAGAAATGTTGATAACCATTGCATTACCAGGGATCCAGGAAAGCCAGGAGTCATACAAAAGGATTTTTGACAGTGGTGCTCTATTATTAAAGAGGTCTAATACAATGATGATCTATTTCTTAGAGTTAAAAATAGAAAAAACTCAGAAACTTGGACACTCTAGTTTTAGAAATATTGAAGTACTATGCTATATAGCAGTGTCTAGCTCCTGAAAATATGCATTGCTATTATTTAACCTTCTGTAAGTGCATAGGAACCAACTTACTTGACTGATTTATTTTTGATCTCTATTTCTTTTACATCCCCTTCATCCTTTACTTTTAAGGAGCTTATCTCTGAAAGAGTTCCCAAATCAAGTCACGAAAAATTGTTTCATTAACTCCTGATACTGGAGGACAGTGGTGTACTCATGCAATACAAAGTGATAAAGTAAAGACTTTAAGAACAAAGTCTTGGGTTTTCTAAGAATTCCTGTAATGTTTGTTTTTAACTGAAAAAGTACTTTGTATTTTTCTGTTAGTCTTGCTTTGGCAATTACTTAACTGTTAACAGTAGTTGCCTTTATTTAGGCTGAAATTTAAATTTTCAAATGAATATCTTAGAAACACCATGCAGAAGCACAGAAAAGGAAAGAAAGAAAGAGCAAGGGTGAGGAGGGAGGGTGGGACAAAAATGTAATGCAAAGCCTGCAAATGGAAAGAGAACAATTACTATTGCAGCATATAAGAAGATAGTGCAAAGATGTTAAATATTAAGACCCTTAGAAAAATAGGTAATTTTTAATGAAAGTCTGAATTCATGTTTCATTTCGTGTTCACCCTAACAAGTCATTTATATTTTTATTTCATAGTCTATCTGGTGGTTGGTATCAGAGTAGATAAAGTAAAATGGGTCCAGGAGACATGACTGACCCTTGCCTCATGTCAATGAAGAGGAGGTCAGGTATGGCCATGGATGTCATTTAGCACAATGTTTTTTTCCTTCTCAACATATAGAATCATAGATTATGTATGTATGCATTTAATACTTAACCACATAAAACCTTAATATATGTGGTATTTTATCTGGAGTGACAAGAAAAACTGAGTATTATCTCATGTACATAAATATCCTTTATTATAACTTCTAATGCTGGCATAGAATTTCACTATAAAATAAAATCATATATTTAACTATATCTTAATTTTGGACAATTAGTACCTTTTGATTTTTCAGTTATTAAAACAGCTCTATTGTAAATATTGTTGTGACTATGATTTGTACCCACCACTCACATCTGTCAGTTTGCCATACTGTGTTTCTTGCATGTTGCTATGATACTGGAAGCTGTGCCATTGGTATTTCAAATGCCAATAGAGTAACCAATGGTCAACAGACTTCAGCAGAGCTTTCCGATCAGGAACAGACTAGGAAGAAGGAATCAATGCCTGCTTCTGAGGAGACAGTCCTTAGTACCTTACGAATAGCTGTGGAACATTGTCTGATATGGTGCCAGAATATGAGTCTATCAGTTTGGAAGGTACTCAGAATACATGGGGAGAAGAGTGAGCCATAATCATATAAAATAACAATAACAAAAGCATTAGGGACATTCACCTATGAGCAGGAAATAATTCAACATGAGGGGGGAAAACAGCGGCAAACATCCATTAGTCATTGAAACATAGAATGTATGAAGTATGAGTATGAGTATGAATCTAGGATAATTGGAGATAATCAAAAATTAAATAGAATGCAAAAATCGATATCTATATAGTGAACTATAATGAACTGATGTCAGCCATTTTGAGTCAGGCAATCATATGGATTGTTATGACATGAATGATAAATTCAAGATAAATTCAAAAATTCATTTTTGTCAAAAATAATATTTCAAGATTTATCTTGAAACACAATGCTATCTGTGATAGCATAATATCTATAAACGTACATGGAAGAGCAGTAAGTACAATTATTATTCAAATGAACAGACCAACCACTAAAGCCAGTGATAAAGAAATTCAAAGTTCTATCAATGTCTTCAGTCTCAAATCGATCAAACATGCAATAAAAATTGCTTTCACAATTATGATTGCAATGAAAGATTGGAAATGGAGAAGAAATCTTAGTCTAAAATGATGGTATAGTTGAAAAAAAGGAAGCTGGATAGCACACGATAGAGTTTTGCAATACCAATGAACTCATTGAAAATACCTTTTAGAAGCAGCATACCCAATGACTATCCATGTGGATCTTGTCACATGGAATGCAGAGGAAGCAAATTGATAATCCCTGAAGAGATTATATAGACAGACATTCAAGATCATTAGCCAAAACAAAGCTGACCAATTGGAGAATGGATATCACTTGTTTATATGGAAGTTCAAGTTGAAGCTGAAAAAACTGAAACCAGTCAACAAATGCCAAAATATGCTGTTTAGTACATCTCACCTGTGCTAGGTTTTGTGTCAATGCTTGTCGGTGATTTGACCATTAAGAACTAGTCATCCCTCAAGCAGTAACCTAATGTACTGTAGTCAGTCTATAATGGGATCTGCTATGCACACCCAATCAGTTGTAAGAAGAAGGTGGGAGAGAGAGCACCTTTACTCAAGTCATAATCCTGATACAATTGAAAGGAAATGCCCTCAAGGTCAGTAGTGCTCAGTCTTCCTCTTTAGTTCAGTTCCTCACGTTGTGGTGACCCACCCAACCATAAAATTATTTTCGTTGTTACTTCATCACTGTAATTTTGCCACTGTTATGAATTGTGCAACCTCATTTGACCCCTAAAGGGGTTGTGACACACCTTGGGAACTGCTGCTATAAGCGATGACCTGTTTTTAAAAGAAGTGGATACTCTAAGAAAGATTGCTCACAATTTGTAGGGTATGGCTTCTACATCTGACTCAGCAGCCTCTGCGGTTTAGCCAATAACTAGCAATATTTCCTATCAATCGACAAATCTAGAAGTTGTCAGCTGCCTGCAATCTGCCCCGCCAATCTTGGCTACATTTGCCTCTGTAGTCACCAGACTACAGTTTTCCTGCTGGACTTGGGCTCATCAGACTTCACAGCCACACTTGTAGAGAGAAGCCCTCTAATCTAAAATCTGACTCATAGACTTAGAACATGCCTGAATTGGATTTTCCTGCGGGATTCATAATCCTTATATAAATTTCTCTCTATGTACACATGTGTCACTGGTTTTATTTGTCTAGTAAACTCAGATAAAATGTGCCCTGAATTTAGATACTATCTCAAGAAATTTGACACATTACACACAATGCCTGAAAAGCAGAGGAGTTCGGGGATGACATCAAGAGCATTAAATATGAAGAAAGCCAAAGGTTATTAAAAAGGGAGGAAAGAAAGAAAAGACTAAAGTGAATGTCAGAATACACTTTAGAAACTTGTTCTTGAACACTGATCAGCTAAAGCTAGAATTGATCAACTCAAAGAGCTGAGCAGAAAGATTTTAAAGGCATCTTGAGAAGGCATAACAAAACATTATAATGTAATGGGCAAAGATCCCGAGTTGGGAGATCAAAAGGATAAATTTATTAGTGTATTTGAATAAATACTTCCTGGAAACCATTTTTTGATTCCACATTTATTTTCACAAAACTAAAAGCAGCTTATAATTATTTGTAAAACAAAGTACAAATACACACATTTATTGCACATAGAAAACATTTCATATGAAGTATTGCACATGATAGAATTGATTAGGAAGGCCATATGTTTATTACCAGATAAGACTGATATTTTTACAGCTTTGAATAATATAGATTTTTTTCTAATAGGTATTTGCCATATCTTATATTGCACATTTCCCAACACATTTTGATCTTGCTTAAAAATAGTCATCATAGTCATTTGACTTTTCTTGGGAAAGTGCTGTGGTTACAGTTTTAAAGGAAGACAAAAGAAGAATACAGAAAGAAGGAAAGTTTCCATTGAAAAAGACCTGCCTGCATTGAGGAAGTGAAAAGAAACAAGCAGACATCCTAAACCAACATAAACATTATAAATACATGATGAGTCCTTTGGAGAACTAACGTTGCAGAGTAACTTGACAAACTTCCCTGCAAAGAGAGAAATATTTCAAAGCTTAATTTCATAGGCATTTACCCACTTTAGAATGTTCTTTTGACTGGAGAAATGCATTGTAACCTATGTTAACAATTAATATTCCTTCCCCTTCTATTCAGGTGATTTGTTTTGTTTTTACTTCAACTCTTGAACCAAACTCACTGCCTTCTCGTTGATTCCAACTCATTGCAACCCCATAGGACTGGGCACAAGTACTCCATTGGGTTTTTGAGACAATACTTCTTTATGAGAGTAGAAAGCCAAATTGTTCTCTTGTGGAGCGGCTGGTGGTTTCACATGGTGGGTCTTGTCATTAGCAACCCGCCACATAGTTCACTACACCACCGTCTTTCCCCTTCATATAGTGCAAAAGTAAGGCGGGCACTCACTGTTGGTAGTCACTCAACAATAAATAATAAAATTAAATCTAGTCTACTTCTGAATTAAAAAATATTAAAGTGCATCTGAAAATATTCATTGTTCTCATTCTTTGGCATAGTTGTCAGTCAACCTACGTGGTTTCCAGAGCATGGAAGGAGTATTCCACAATTCAGGCTTGTCTGGAATGCTTCTCATTATTCTCCACAGTCTTTCTTTGAAGAAGATTTTCAAAATAATTTGAAAAAAATTGTCCCCATAGAATCTGTTGGGAAAACTTCTGGTCATAGAGCAGCATCCACTGTCACTCAGTTTCTCTAGTACCATGAAGTCTCTACGTTTCTTCATTAATGGGAAGGTTTGCTACATATCCAGTGTAAATGCGTTTGACAATCTTTGCTGCTGACATCAGTAGTATTAAAAAATGGGCAGTTTTCAGACTTCATCACGTTGAACCTGATAAACAAACAATTTCTATTTAGATTTACATGAGAAGACAATTGGTAGTGGTGATCTCTGATTTTCTGCTTAGTAGAAGTGTATGAGGCAAGATAATCAGCAAAAAATTTTTGCAAATTCATCGGCAGAGACAAGGGAAAATAATTCATGGTGCTAATGTCTGGGAAGAATTGTCAAAGCTAAGAATAAATAAATCCATTTGTTTCATTGGTGTGTAATCAGGGGAATTATTCTTAGCTATATGGGTTTAGAGAACCTTTGAGAAATACTTCCTATGATGAAGACATATTCAATATTTTAACTGTTCCTACAATTTTAAGGCCCCATTCATGGATATGAAACCTGTTTAAAATGCATACATATTTAGAATTCCTCTTCCAGAAATCTGTATTTTCATCTCTTTGATATTGTCTTAATCATTATAAAGCTTTTGTTTTTCAACTCTGAATGTCAGAAGGCACAGATTAACAGCAAGCTTTAAAATTTCTACAAATTTAAAATTTTGTAGATCTAAATTTTTAAACTTATCATTCAGAATTTACTAGGAATGGAAAGAGATTCAAGATTCAATATCCTCAATGCAGAGAGAATTTTCTCTCATGTGTACAGAAGTGTTCAATTAGATATGAAAAATGTTATGTCTCACTGTGGAGCTAGAAACTGGAAAATTTCAAGAAAAACTCTTTTGCAATGACTATAGACACAAGATGGGAAATATTACTTTCTTTTTGTTCTTCTATCCTAGGAATTGTACCTGGATTATTGCCAAAAGAACTATGGCACCACTGAAGTTCTGATATGACTGCTGTGGCCATGGAGATTAATGAGCATGACCCTATAGTACAGAATAGGATGGCTTGCAGGGTTTTCCTGGGCATTCATCTTTATGGGACAAACTCACTATAATATTTTTTTCCAAGGATCCCCTCATTGCTATTGAGTCAATTCTGCCTCATGGTGACCCTACTGGACAGAGGAGTACTGTCCCAGTGGGTCACTGAGGCTGTACATTTACCAGCGTAGAAACTATTATCTTCAGTCAATTGGCTGATGCTTTTGAACTCTTAGCACAGTGCCCAATAGCACAACATATAACATGCTCTGCATATTAGCAGAGCTCCAAAGAGCTGCTACTGGCATGGAAATGACTGCTGAGTGCTTAACCGCCGTGCCACCAGGGTTCCTGAACACATGACTAGAAGCCCTCATTGTAAAGTTTCCCGAGGGTATAAGCAAAAGAAATCAATATTGCCTTTCTTAAAAAATTCCAGAGTTGGCTGAGCCCCGGTGGCATAGTGGTTGAGTGCGGGACTGCAGACCACGGACTTGGCAGTTCAAATCCAGCAGCAGCTCTCTGGTGCAAGGGTAGGTAGCTCACGACCACCAGAGGGCAGTGATGCCAAAAACACACACACAAAAACAAACAAAAATTCCAGAGTATAAGTGTACAAGAGGCTGTCAGACCTGTACTCAGAAAGAGGAGAGCAATTTCCTCCAAAAGAGGAACATTAAATGCTCTGAAAGGAGAAAAGAAAAATGATTCTCTTGAGCCAGCCACCTGACAAAGCAAGGAGAACTGGGAGACGTACCGGTTATTCAATTCTTTGCCCCTTGACCACCTCCATGTCGGACCAGTTTCATTATTCAATCCAATCCAGTGTTCCATTCCATTCATATATTGTTTTAGAAAAATCTTGGAGAAAACATAAAGGAAGTATATATTAGATGATCTTTGAGAGTAAATAAAACATCAATCTTATTTCCCAGGAGCTGCAACTAGAAACTTCAAAACTAATTTGATCACTTATGACTTCCATAGAGGATACGGACGGCTTTTTTTATTGTTGAAGTTAAGCAATGCAAAAACACTTAAAAGATTAAATTGGACTCTCATTTTGACCTCGGATTGAGCATACAGCTTTCTGTGACTTGCATTTCTGACAGAGGAGATAAGGTCTTTTCTTAGAAGGAAACCACCCAACTCTCCTAGTTAAAAAACGATTACTTCGTCAAACTGATTTTGACTAGTATTATCTTACCATCTCCCTTTCAGAATCAAGGAGAGCAAGAGCAGCACCATGTTTGGAGCAATAGCCTTGGGCCCAGGTCCAGTTGCTTGTTACAGCAGAAATATAGTAGCATTTCCTTTGGTATCCAATCCAACCAGTTGAACACGGAGAAGCACGGCTGTCTGGTGACGCTGAGACAATATATTTGCCTGGACAATTGTACTGGCCCACTGTGAACAAGAAAATTTATTTGTAAAAAATGAAGCAAAAAATTACCTACAGCATGCAAAACTTGCTCAGGGAACTCTGGATTGTGTGAGGGAACAAAATAAAAGATACAATTCAAAGGGGAGCACTTTGAGAAGACTAAGAAGGATGTAGATTTTCATCTTAGTGGTCTTTTATTCTGTCTAATTGTCATTGTACAGGAGGTGCTATAGTAAGGCTGTCTTTGTTAGACAGTTTCAGGAATACAGAAAACTTCAGAAAACAGTCTGGACTAGAAAACGTAAAGTAAATTATGCATTCCAAGTAAAGTTTGAATGCAGTGTGGAATAAAGGGCATTTAATAATGCTTTAGATTTACTAATATATTGAAAAGTGAAGGAGAGAAGAATTTGCAAAGAAGTTGATGGCTGGTGATGTTTTGTAAAATTATAAAATGTCATTATTTGTTGAGGACACAAGCGTATCTTAGTGGAGACATATGCATTAGATACCATATCATGAAGTCTCTGAGAGTTTCTAGATACAATATTAATTATCCCTCCACTGTTTTGTGACATTTTAAGTAAAAGAGACGGTTTCCCAGATCCTCGTAAATCTATGGCTTAGATATTTTCTTCCCAACAACAATGAAGGTGAAGTCCACCATTTTTCTGATTGAATGTTCATTTACCTACCATCTAAGGAACCCATCAATCTAGACCTAAACATCTGTTTAAATCGAATTGCCCCTACAGCAAAGGGACATAAATCATAAATGTTTTATGTTCTGGAAAATTCAGTAATATTACAAAAACATAGGGTTGTATTTAGTATTGGTTAGAAAAGTTGTCATGTATAGTAGATGTGAAGATCCCTAGTAGAACCTATTTTTTCTGACTATCCACAACCAATCACTGTTCATTCAACTGGGAATGCATATCACAGTTGTGAGACTGTGAATAAACTCATGACTCACCTGACAAGGCAACGAGAGCTATGATTAAAATGACGATGAAGACAACATTCACCACAGCACATGGGACAGGAACTTGAAGTGACCCTTCATGATGTGTTGAAAAATGGGGGCTGGTGGCATTTCCTGAAAGACAGAAAGCTGATGCAGTCAGGCAGGCTCTAGAAGGAAGATAGGGATGGATAGCTAACGTCCAACTGACGCAGTTAAATGTACCAAAATTATAACTTCATTTTCTCTACATTTTGAGTGACTATGGCGTTTCTTTGTGGTTAGAAGAGAAACAAGTGAGAAGTAGTATTGAGACACTAAAATATGAGCTGCAATCTTAGAAACTCACAGGGCAGTTCAACCTTGTTCTTCAGGATCGCCTTGAGTCAGCATTGCCTCTATGGCAGTGAGTGGAGTTAGTTTGTGTTTTTTGGGGGGTATGCAATTAGTAGTACTTAAATCCTAAGTTCTATTGCTTTAAACATAAGCAGAATACTTATTACGGAAGAAAACATATAAAAACCACATTCCAGGTACAATCTGTTTGCAGTAACTCAATGCTTGAGGTGATGCAAATGAGTATAAAAGTGGATAATATACTAAAATAAAATATTTAATTGATATATAAATTATGCAATCAGAATGACTCAAAATAGATTGGGAGTAACAATAATTGATGAAGATGGAGAACAAGTAATATTTTTGTACACTGTTCATGGGAGTGCAAAAACACACTTTGGAAAACTGTTTGAAAATTAGATATAAACCTACCTTATGATTTTGTAGTTATATGAAACTATGTCTGCAAAATGTTTTATAGAAGAGTAATCATAGGGCTAAATCTCAGAAATAATCTAGATATTTATCAATAAGACTGAATTTTTTTTAAATCAAGAAATAGCCATACAAGGGAATTCTACTTAGCAATTTTAATAAGGAAAGAACAATAGCTATATGCAACAGCATGAATTCATCTCAAAATATTATGCTGAATAAAGAAAACTAGCTACAAAAACTACAGATGTTATAATTCTTTTTGCATGAAATTAACTGATATGGCGACAAGAATAAGAAGAGTGATTGTTTCTATGTGTGTGGGAAGATCAGATTAACAGAGCGACATCAAAGAACTTTCCAAGGTGCTGGAGGTATTATATTGGAGTAGAAATACAAGTGTCATAATTCATTAGACTGTACATTTATGACTTGTGCATTCATTGAAAGTAAAATACACCTCAATTAAAATTATAGGTAAACTATTTTTGAGTGAACATTCAGATATATTATAGTTAGATATTCGATATATGATGATTAAACAAAGTCAAAATTTTCTTTTCACATTAAAAATGTGTGTAAGAATTCAGAATATGAATAGGATATTAATGATACTTAGAAAAAGTAGAAAGGTGAAATTTTGAATATAAGTAAATCATTGAAAAAGGAAAAAGAAAAATATTGTGACATATTTTGGATGGAATATTTGGTAGAATCAGCAATCAGGGTTTTTAAAAACCTGCCTCATAAAAAAACATAAATCCCTATTATGTTACTTGAACAATATTATTATGGACTATGAAAATATCTGCAGCTGCTGAAACATTCTTGTTCAAAAAAGTATGACCTTTATGACTAAAAGGCATAACTATAAAGGACTTGAATTGAAATCATTAATTTTGTTTCTTTAAAACATTTATCTCAGGATAAATTACAGAATAACTATTTCATTCATAATAAATGATCATACACTGAGTTTCAATATCAACTTTTGATTCCTTTGCTGTATGTTCCTTCCAGCATAAATCTGTATTCAGATTTTGCAAGGAAAACCTTTGCTTCACTCTGGTCTAGTTCTAATACTGGAAGCAGCCCTTGCTAGGGAAGACAACGAGCCCAGGGCTCTGGTTTCACTTCTTATCACGTGAGAATCACTCAGGATGCTTGGACTTAGCTGCAGCCATAGGACTGTACAAGTACTCATTCTGTCAAATGCCATGCTCTTCCTATCCTAACTCAACCCATCGGCTCACCCAAAAGGTCATCTGTGGAGATGACTGCATCCACGAGAGGTGGCAGTGCTTACCCACAGAGGTCCTGGATGGTGCAAGACAACTCGGCATTTGGCTGCTGCATAAAAGTTGGCTGCTTGAAGCTAGCCTGAGTCATTGCAGAATAAAGGACTGGCTAGCTAATTAATAATACTTAATCATTTATTCATGGGTGTAGGAGGCTAGGGGAAGGAGGGGGAAAAGAGGAGCTGATAATCAATTGTACAATTAGTAAATGTTTAGAAAATGATGATAGCAATACATGTACAAATATGCTTGATACAAAAGATGTATGGATTGTTATAAAACTCTAAAAGTCCCCTTGAATACCTTGTGGAGCACTGCTATATTTTGAAACACATGATATTGCTTGACCTTACAACTGGTTTGGCAGCTTACGTTTTGGCTTGGCATTTCTGTTACCCACACTTTGCTTTAGCACCTGAGTGACTAAACACTGTCCCAACAGCAAGCTTCTTCTCATTCTCTCACCGATCTCGTTCATGAATGGAGTTGAAAACCAATCAATATTTTTTAAGGATGGTGTTAAAAGATTTGTATTAATAAAACAACTACAAGGCTGGTATAACTTGTAATTGAACAAACTTTTGAATAATTTCAGGAAATATTTAGGTACTTCTTTCAACTTCAGTTCTTTCTCTAGGGATCAGATTGTTTTATTATTCTCATTTTTTTTTCCGTTTTGGAAGCTCAGCTGAGGTATGCATTATGGTTCACCTGATTTCCTACAACATCTAATACTTGTTCTTAATTTGAATATGTGATTTAGGCTAAAGACAACTTTAGTAGGGATAGTTGATCATATTCTGCATGTGAATCACTCTGATAGACACACTCTCAGAAAACAATTCTTTCTTCTAGATTGTCCTATGTCATTTATTTCCTAATACTCCTCTTGTTATACATATCTCTTGCTTACAAGTAAACTCTAGTTCTTAGTGTTATTGCTTTTGCCACGTCCTTTACTACGGAAGGCAAAAGATAAAACATCAACAACAACTAGGGAAATGTCACAGGAAAAAGGTAAAAGAAGCAATGGAAAACATTCTAGGATTGGAAATACAATATATATGTGGGAGAGAAGCAATGGCTAGAAGAGAGGAAATGTAGATTTCTAAGGTGATAATATTTTAATTAAAAATAAAGACAATGATAGACATGACAAACTCATGTAGAATTTGAAGCCAGTGTTTAGAAGAAAGAGGGCCTGAAATGAAGCGGAAAGGGCCCATTGAGACTACTGAAGCAGAAGGTTTCACTTTTAAGAATTTGTTCATGGCATTCCCCTAGTGTATTACCCCTGGGAGTTGTCAGTAAGTAGATATCCATATACCTATTCTCTCAAATGTTGGAAACCTGCATAATTCTAACAATGGCAGGGCACTGTTGTAAGAACATGAGTTGAGGCACACAGAAAGTAGCAAATGATACAGGGTAGTCATGCAAAGATGCAATTGTTCACCTGGTCAACAGAAATTTTCAGGGATTGTGAACAGCTGATTCTGGCAAACAGATGGAGAGAGGAGAAGGTTATAGTGTGAAAGTTCTCTAAAAAGCTGACATAGATGGAAACAAAAATAAAAAACTTTCTTAAAGACCTGAAAGTCATCAATGTGGGCACCTCTCAACTACTAACTACCCTATCTTCTCATAGTTAAAGTATTTGCTTCTCCCTATTTTATTTTATATTTGGGTAGAAATAGAGCCCAAGTTCTCTCAAAAGACAAAATTCTGCTTTCCTTTAAGTCCCATTATATACAAAACTGCCTCAAAGAGTTCACGAAAATCTGGAAATACAAAGATAACAGAACATTTTTTTGGTACGTTGGAAGCTCCCTCATGTCACACATACTGTTAATATTTAAGAAATCCAATCTGACTTACTTTTTTGTCCTTTCTCTGGGTGCAAGGAACTGTCTTCTGTCACGGAACAGTCTTCAGAAATCATCTTCGCTGTGCCCAAGGTTCCCTGGTGAATCTTAGGTTAAGTCCGTCTGTGGTGAAAGCCTCTGCTGGGGCTCTTCTTTAGTCTGTTTCTCTTGTGGCACCTCGACATTTATAGTCCCCTGTGCTGTCTCCACCCCCTTCCTCTTCCCTTCTATCTCCCCAGTGACACCAGTTCTCTTTAAGTTATGCCTCAGTGACCCAGACCATTTACAACGTGTTGCTGTGGTGAGAGATGGGTTTTCCCGACGTCTGAAATGTGCTTTCTCACAATTGCAGGTGTACCATGGGGTTTTCCCAAGAACAGAGCTATCTGTCCTTAAATATGTAACATAAACAAATAGTTCAAGAGGCATTGTACTCTAAAAAGATAACTAAAAATAGAAATTTAAGTCAGATTCTGTCCTTAAAGTGTAAAGTCAAGCCTGCATTTATCATACTGAGTATTGATTTTTCCACTTGCTTCAAGATTTGTGTTTTTGAGATAAGTAGAGTCTGGGCAAAGAGTAGGTGATAGATCCCTGAAGTCCATTCATCACTGAATAACTGGTATCTCTCTGTTCAGCACCCTATGTGCCCGCCACTGTCTGGGTCATAAGATTTTATTGTTGAAGAAGGATGATAACATCTCTGTTCTCATAGGTATTTATTGAGTTCATAAGTTTTACTTAGGAAGTGGTGATGAATCTTCAGAAGTGTGGATTCACTAGTCCCTGGGGACTAGTTCTTTTATTGCACCAGTTTAGAACTATTGTGTATAGTTTGTTTAGTGCAGGAAATAGAAACTTGTGGTCTGGAACTTCCTCACTATGTTCTATAGGTATTCACCTTATATCGCATGCTTCATTTTCTTGTTAAACTGTATGGTTATTTATGCTTCCTTTATTTTCCTTCAGGAATAACACACACAATTTACTTTTGGTTATTTTTTTTCAGGTACCTCAGAAGCTCCAGACATCTTGAGTATAATTTTTATTAAAGATAAAACTATAATGCTATGCTATTAAATATCCAAATAGGTTATTAAGGTTAATGCCAAATTAATGCAGAATATCTATAAATGACAACTTAAATGGGGGTGAGGGTGGATAAAGATCAAACTTTTACTCTGGTTAATAATCTTTGTGCCTATAAATTATTTTTCCATTCATGTTGGTTTCTTAGAGCAAAGGCATTCTATTTTTAGGTAAAGTCTTTGTGAAATTGTAATACTTGGGTAGATTTGAAACTATCATTCATAGTGTATTCATAAAAACACTTATGACACAAACAGATATATGTTGGTTCTAAAAGACCAGTTTGCTTCCACTAATTTTTTCCACACTTATTTTATAGTATGTTCTCCATAAAGCTGCCAGAGGGTTGTTCTATAATTAAGTTGTATTGCTTTTTTTGAGATTTTAATTTCTCCATTGAAACCCTCAATGAATTTCTACCAAAATTACCATTATTGGTTCTTATCACAATTGAAAAGACTTTGTACACAGTTGGACCCTAGACCACCTCACATAAATCCCCACCTTGTTGGTCACAGTCCTCTCAAAAAGCAACCTTTATGTTGTTCCACAAAATTGACAATGCGTATTTCCAGTACAGCACATTTGAACTCTCTTCAGAAGATTCTTGATCTAATAATCTTCATCTCTTTCTTACTCTTTTAATTCAATCAGAAGTCCAGAGAAGTAAGTCTGCTTCCCATCACAACTAAATAAACACTCTACTCACTTTATCTTTCTCTATAACATTTTCCATTATCTGGTATTATATGGTCATCTAACCTACTTTCTTTGCTAGAATATAAGCTAGTTGGAGGCAAGGACATCTCCTAATCTGACTCATCTGTGTTTCTATTATCTTACCTAGTAACTAGACATTATATTTGGTAAAGAAAAAAGTCAGTGGAAGAGGAAGAACTCAGACAAAATGGATTGACACTGTGGCTGCAACAATGAGTTCAAACAAACCTGCTACTGAGAAGATGGCCAAGGAGGAGACAAGGTTCTGTTCCACTATGAGTTATAAGTTCATAGAAGCAGCAGTCAAGATATCAAAAGATTTACACTGGGTAAATCTGCTGCTTGAGATCTCTTTAGATTATTAAAAAGCAAGTATGTTACTTTGAGGATTAAGATGTGTCTGATCCAATTCGTGCCTTTTTCAATAGTTTCATGGGCATGTGAAAGTTGGACATTGAATACAGAAGACTAAAGAAGAATCAACGCATTTAAATTATACTTCTGGGGAAGAATATTAAAAACACCACGAACAGCTAAAAAGCCAGACCTGCCTTGGAAAAAGTATGGCCACAGTGATCCTTAGAGGCAAAGATGGAAAGACATTCTCTTACATATTTAGGACATGTTGTCAAGAAAGACGATTCCCAGGAGAAAGACATCATGTTTAGTAAAGGGAGGGGCGCTGAAGGAGAAGACGGCCCTGAAAGAGAAGCGTTGACATAGCGACTTCAACAGTGGGCTCAAGCTTAGGAACGACTGTGAGGATGGCACAGGAGAGGGCTGTGTTTTGTTCTGGTGTACTCAGTGTCATGATGAGAAAAGCATGAGTTGGGAATGACTCAAGGTATGCAGCAGCAACGGCAGTATGTATTCAATACACATTTATTTGAAGAATGAATGGATGAATATGAGTGAATAAAGAATCCATAAGAAAATTACAAAGTTCCAAATTAGAGGATGCTATTTAAGGAGACTTGTGAAATTTTGGGTTGGGAATATGCCTCTGTATCACCACAAGACAGCAAGTGTACTCAGATCCTGCTAATGAAGGATGGAGAGGGAATCTCGTTTGGTACCCCAGATGAACTTCCAGAGCTTTTTGCTCACATTTTTATTAATTTCTTTGGGTTAGTAGATTGTTACATGTTGAATTATTCTCTTGTAACTTGGTATTTGGGTTAAACCCCAAACCATGCCATACTCATTATGCTATAAAGAATTATGAAATACTATGACTATTATAAATCTGCTCCATTTAAATTCTTTCAATTTCATAAAATATAAAGAGAAAGAAATGATCTTTGGCAATTTGTGGCATGTATTTCCACATGGTGAGATGGATATTTAACAGGTGATTGGACTAAAGTAAAAATAATGGTCCATTATACTACTTCTAGTGAGTTATATTTTGGGTTGCTAACCATAAAGTCAGCAGTTCAAATCCACTAGTTGCTCCATAGGAGAACGAAGAAGCTTTCTATTCCTATAAAGATTTTTAGCCTCAGCAACCCAAAGAGACAGTTCTACTCTGTTCCATGTGAGTCAGACTCAACTCTACGGCAGTGAGGTTTTTAGGAAATGTATATTATCCTGTCTGGTGATTCATACAAAGAAATGAAAATAAAACCCATCTCTATCAAGTCAAGTCTGGTTTGTAACAACCTTCTACAGGGTTTTGAAGGCAGTAACTTTTGGCGGGGGGGGGCATCACTGCCCTCTGGTGGGAGTAGGAGGCCCAGTCTTGCTCCTGAAGAGCTGCCACTGGATTTGAACCATCAAACCAGTGGGCCACAGTCCTGCACACAACCACTATGCCACCGGGGCTGAGCTAAAGACAGTAACTTTTTACTGGATCAGAAATCCTTATGTCTCTCCTGCAGAGTAGCTGATGGGGCGGAAATTTTGTACTGTATTTTATTAGTAGTCCAATGCCCTGGTGGCAGAGTGGTAAGACTTGAGCTAATAATGACAAAGTCAGCAGTTAAAAAACACCAGACTTTCTACTCCTGTAAAGAATCGTAACTTCAGAAGCCCACAGGGACAATTCTCCCCTCCCTACCTTATAGCGTTATTAATGAATCAGAATTAACTTGAATGCATTAGGGTTGGTTTTATATAAATGTGGTAAAGTAGTGGGGCAAGGAAAAAAAAAAGGAAGTGCTTCCAAAAGATGGAGCGACACAGGAGTTGTACTGAAGCACTCAGACATCAGAGCAGTGGAAAGGATGGCCCAGGGCTGAACAGCGAGGCGCTCTACTGCACACGGGATCACTTTGATATGAAACTGAGTCCATGACACTTAACAACAACCCACAGAAGAAACTTGAAAGTTCACTACCTGGACATGATTCTTTAAATCAGAATATTCCAGAATGGTCATGCTTGCTTGCATTATGAAAAAAATTACCATCCCCCACCCACCCTTGATGGGCAGACATTCGATCACCTACAACAGTGACTTCTTTCATTCCACCTAACCCACCACCAAAACAAGAGCCAAACCCAGTGGCCATCATGTCAATTTTAATTCATCATGGCCCCATAGATGCGGAGTGAAATTGTGGTGGAAAGAGTTTACAAAGGCAGTGGCTGCAGAGAGTATATCACTGAGCCCCTTTTTCAGGACATCTCTGAGTGGGTGCAAACTACCACTTTATAGTCCATAGCCAAATAATTAATAGTTTGTAATACCCAAGGACTCCACTGGCCTTAAGTTTTGGTTCCTTGTAGAAGCTAAGCCATTTTAACTTTATGGAGTATGTTCTTGCTCTTTTCCCTTCTGTTCTCAGATATCTTATGACTGACTCTTCTAATTTATATCACAGCGCTGCCTCCTCAACGGATTTTCTTTAACTATCCACTTAAGTTAGCTCCATTTAAGTCACTGTCAATAAACTCATTCATTTTTACTTCATAGACTTTATTGCTATCTGAAAATTTACAATCCATTTGTAAATACAAGGCAAAATCTTAAGTACAAGGTCATGCTTGTTTATTCAACACCGAGTCTCCAATATTTAAGAGGGGGATTTAAAAAAGGTCATAGAAAGAAATGGAATTGAATGGAATTGAAAGATAGTGGATTCCCCCCCACCCCACCCCAGTAACATTTTGAATGTCTTTTGAAGCTCTCACGTGAAGCACTTATTAACAGTGCAGTTTTGAGAAGCTTACAGGATATCCTAAACTTTTATTTGGTATTCTGTAAATTAAGAATACTGCATCCAATTCATAAAGGTTTAATGACAAATAATATGAATTAGGAAATTAATTTTCTAACACTAGTAACCATTAGGCATTTTTTCTTTTCTTTTTAAAAATGTCAAGCACATTTGTACATCCGTGGCCCTCAGCATTCTCAAAACATTTGCTTTCTATATAAGCTCTTGATATTGGATCCTCATTCCCTCCCCCACTCTCGGCACCCTCATGAACCCTTGATAATTTATAAATTATTATTACTTTGTCATATCTTATATTGTACAATGTCTCCCTTCACCTACTTTCCTGTTATCTGTACCCCAGGGAAGAAGTTCCATGTAGATCCTTATAATTTTTCCCTCTTTCTACCCCAGCTTCCCTCCACTTTCCTGGTATGGCCACTCTCACCACTGATGCCGAAGGGATCATTTGTCTTGGATTCCCTATGTTTCCAGTTCCTATTTGTAACAGTGTACATTCCCTGGAATAGCTGGATTTGTAAGATAGAATTGGGATCATGATAGTGGGGGAGAGGCAGCATTTAAGAACTAGAGGAAAGTTACATATGTCATTGTTGCTACACTGTATGCTGACTGGCTAATCTCCTCCCTCCATCCCTGTAAGGGGATGTCACTTCACCTGCAAATGGACTTTGAACCCCCAGTTTGTACTCCTCATGTATAATGATGTAATTTTAGTTCTTTGATGCCTGATCCCTTAGACACCTTATGGTCACATAGGTTGGCGTGCTTCTTTCATGTGGGCTTTGTTGTTTGTGAGCTAGATGGTTGCTTGCTTACCTTCAAGTCTTTAAGATCCCAGATGCTATATCTTTTGATAGCCAGGCACAATCAGCTTTCTTCACCACTTTTGCTTATGCATATATGTGTCTTCAGCGATCATTTTGGGAAAGTGAGCATCATGGAAAGCCAATTTAATAGAACAAAGTGTTCTTGCATTGAGGAAGAACTTGTGTAGAGGCCTAATATCCTTCTACTGCTTTAATGCTGAACCCAGGCATTTTTAATGTGACTGAAAGGAGTGCTCATCGGACATAAAACACAAAAATGCAAAATTCCTCATTTGATGCTAAGCTCTAAGAGATAATAGCTGGGAAATGATGGCATCATTGTTGATGTAATGCAATCAGAGCCCGGTCTGTCTAGGAGAGCGAAAGACAGGATGCTGTAGTCTAACTCAAGTATCTTTTATGGTACAAGGACTCCTGTCTATGCACTTTTGATTTCTTAGTCTGAGTAGCTAATAAAAGGAGGAAAAGTAGAAAAGCAAAATTGAAATGAACTTAGAGTCCTTAATGACATACAAGTTCACTTCAAACATATGTTTTTCAAAAAAGAATTCTCATTCTTTCCACTCTAAAAGGGAAAATAGATATTCCAATACTGAAAAATTAGTGATATATTATTGCTATTAGTAGTAATGTTGTATATGTGTATATAAGTATAGGTAAAAATATTGCTACAAAGTCATGATGCTGGTGGGTGCCCACAATTTGGTTCTGACCCCTGGCAGCTTATGTACAACAAAACAAAATGCAACCAGGCCTTCATCATCCTCACCATAATTCCTCACCTTAAGCCCCTTCCTGCAGACATGGTCTCAGTCTATTGTGTTGAAGACCTTCTTTTTCACTATCCCTCTGCTTCACCAAGTATCGTCTCATTAATCAGGTTCTGGTCTCTTCTCATAACATGTCCCAAATCATAGAAACATTAACTCAGGAAAAATATCAAAATGTGAAGCTATTATTTCTCTTACATATCCCTCTTCTAAGTTTATAAACATCAAAAGGGAGTGTTTCCTTCTCTCTAGCCCTTCACCAAAGGTCCTCTAGTGACATAGTCTTTACTAGTGGTGTTGTGATGACATGGTCGGCAGTTCAAAACCCCCTGCAGCTCTGAGGAGAAAGACTTTCTACTCCCGTCAAGTAACCTTCTCAGAAACCCGCAAGGAGTCGCGCAGAGTCAGCACTGACTCATTGACAGCGACAGCATGAACTTTCCTCCAATGGACTCTGCTGTCTTCATTTTTATCATCTTAAAATTTGGCATCCTTTAAATGCTCTTTGAGTTTGGGGAACAAAAAGAGTCTGGAGGGGCTAACTCTAGGGTGGGTGGGGTAAGGTTTCCCAGCAAAATGCATGTAAAATTACCATTACTTCCCTCAAAGAATGAGCAGGTATATTGTTATCATGGGTGGAGATGAAGGGGAGAAAGGGGAGCTGGGGGGAATCCTCGATGCAACGTTCCTGGCACTTTTCTCCCCAATGGAAATTTCCCTTTACTTAAAGTTTCTTGTTGGTCAGCTTCCACGATGACCCTCTGTTTCCTCAAGAAAATCTACAGAGAATGAATACGTCATTGGAGTCACAATCAATGTTGCCATAGCTTCTGAGCTGATCTCGGTCTTAAATTTATCTGGCCTACTAGAACTGTTTCAATTGGATCTTGACCTCTGAATTATATTGGAATATTCAAGCAGTTCAGTAAAATCATTTTCACTAGCTTTCATCTTGTTTAAAAGATTCATGGCATGATCTGTTTTTTGAGCTTAGTGATCTTTTTGCAATGGTTTATGTGCCTATCCTGCCAAAAACTTGCTAAGACCAATACATTCACTTAAACTTAAAAAGACTAGCGGTGAGATCCAAACTACAGTAGTAATCACATCAATGATAATTCTATTTCCTTCTTGCAGTAGTGCCCATATCTTAGCCACAGCTACTTCAATAGAGATTGAAGGTCTTCCTTCTCTTGACTCCTCTTTGAAGTCTTCCTCTTCTCCTCTCCAAACCTGGCATTGATTTGATGCTGACTCAGCAATCCTGTATGGGGGTTTCTGGGACTTTGAGTTGCTTTCCTTGAGCAGACAGCTTCATCTTTTTCCCATGTGGATGTTTTCCCGTCTAAAGTCCATGGTCCATTTTAAAAGACTATTGCTTTATGTGAGATAGCATTCTTAGACACTTGTGTTAAAGCTTCAGTGATTTGGGAAGATGTCCACTTGAGTTTTGTTAATATTTTTAAAATTAGCTCTGATCTAAGTTGTTTCCTTTCCTGGAATAAGATAACCAAATGAGACTAAGATAAATGTATCACTGAGAGAACTTGTCTGCAACCATCCACTGATCACAGAAACCAATTCAAATATACTTCATTTGGGAAAAACTGATATATGTATGAACCAGAACTCTAGTAGCAATTTTTTTAATTACTCTCATATTACACATAACACAAATGCACTCATAATGCTAAGCCTTTGGCTGACAGTTGAAAGTTCAGTAGTTTGAATCCACTAATTACTCCATAGAAGAAAGATATGTAGCATATATATTCGTGTATGAGCCAACCTTTTCAGCACATTTTTAACTGCAAATTTGTGGTAAAATTAAGTGCCTTAACTGATATTTGGGTCAGCTTATACTCAAGTCTATATGGTAAGTTTGTTTGAGTAAAGATTGCAATCTTGGAAATGCTATTAGGTAGTTCCATCCTACCCCATAAAGAAACCCAAAGATGAATTGATGCATTTGAATTTTGGTGCTGGTGAATAGTGTTGAACATGCAAAACAAGCAAAGCCAAATCTGTCTTGAGAGAAGTACAGTCAGAAACAAGTCTGGTGAAATTTTGGTCTCGTGTACTTTGAACATGCTGTCAGGAGAGACCAGTGCCCACAGAAGGACACAATACCCAGTCAAGTAGCAGGGCTTGGAAAAGGAGGAAGACCTTAGCCACGAGGGATTGACCCAGTGGCTGCTTCTATGGGCTGATGGAGAAACATCTTTGGGAGGACGACCCTGAACCTGGTGGCGCTTTCTTCAGTTGGATATAAGGTTGCTATGGGTTGGAACTGACTTTACAGCAACAAGAGCAGCAACCCTGCTTGATATGGCTGCCATGAGTAGAAACGGACGCGTGGCAGTGGGTTTTTATGCGCTTTATAGATGTCATTGGTCAGAGAAGGGCGATGTATGCAGACCTTATTTTAAGAAAAAATACATATTTAAATATTATGACATGGGTAAAAACGGAATTGTTTCCTTTGTATTGCAACTACTTTTCTCTATGGGTCTTCATAAGGACAGCCTGAGCACCTTGTAAAACCATCACATTTGTAGGTATGAGGAGGCAACAACTACAGACGAAACCTGACAAATGATTAAGAGCATCAAATGCTATCAGTGGTATTCGCAGGTGCCCCATCTTTCAGGATGTCCCTCCACAGTAGACTGCATTATGTTGCAATATGAATTCCTTTTTATGAGTCCTCATTTCTCTTCTATAGTTTTTTTAAGTTAGGAATACTCCCTTAGATTGGAGAAAGAAATCAACTTAAACCAATCATACAATCGCTGGCTTCATCAGTACTTGTTAATGCAAAAGAAGCTCTCTGTACATGTGGCATTCTGGAAATAGGACAAAGTAACGTCTAGAAGGTAGAATGGGCGATCAGAGAGATTTTTCTGTCAGAAGGTTTTTAATGTGTTCCTTGCTCATTTATATAGGAGCACAAACTTCCTGTGTGCTTAGCCTTCATTGCTTAACTCTCTAAAGCAAAGAAACAGCTAAAGAACCCCATTCTGGAGAACCAAGACTTGAGGACAACATAGTTGCATGGAACAGTGAATCAATACAGGACCACAAGCTAGGGCTCAAGCCAAGTTATGTTGACTCCCTCTCCCCAGAAGAATGTAATACAGAGGACAACACTGAAGCTATAGCCTGGGAAGAATGGCAGGTCTTTTCAGAAGACTTAGGTGTAGACTAAGGTGGGGGGGGGGGAAGAAAGAGAGACAGAATGAGAGAGAGAAAGAGAACCTCTTTGAGGCTACCAAACCCTGGGTATGACATCCTTGCTAAGAGCAGCTAATACAGAGAGGACCATAGTATAGGGCTGACCCATATAGCTATGGAACACAGCACTGGACACACTGAACAGAGAGTGTTCCTGGTTAGCCTCCACACACAGAAGAATGAGACACAAAGGGAGTAAAACTGGGCAGCAAGGAGAGCAAAGTAGCCAAGTTCCCAAGAAATCCTGAAGATAGACTTCTGACTCAGGGACAGGGCTTGGCACCTCATCAGTCTTGATTGGAAGGCACTTATAATGGTCAGCAGAAATACCTAGAATTATATATTATTTTGTTGTTGTTTTATTTGTTCTTTCACTTTATGTTTATCTATAGGAGAAACAAACAATCCTGAGCGGAAAGCAGTGGGACTGATGGTCCTGGGAAGACATGGAAGAGGATGGGGCAGAAAGGGGGAGTGAAAGCCCATGAACTCAGGGATGAGGGAAAAACAAGAGATCTAAAAATGATGGCAAGGAGACCTCATTGGGTTTGATCAAGTGAAATGTATCCAAGTACTATTAATGAGAGCCTGTTAGAGAGTGAGCATGACAGTGGGATACGAGGAAGAAGAAAGAAAAGAAGTAGAAAGCAAAAGCTATTTATAGAGGTATAGCTATAGCTCTGTATATATGTAAATATATTAACTTATAATGAAAGAATAGAAACCAATGTACTCACATTTATATGTCCAGTGTTAAGATAGCTGATGAATTTTGAGCCTCTACTGAAAGCCTCCATAAACACAAGAACACCTTGTTTTAATAACCTGGCACTCTTTGATACTCACCTTTGATACTCATTAAGGCAAAATGAGTGCTTTAAGTGCATAAGCAAATGTGGTGCAGAAAGTGAATGGTGCCTGGCTATCAAAATAGATGTCTGGGGTCTTAAATGCTTGGACTTAAACAAGCAGTCATCTAGCAGGGAAGCAAATAAACCCAAAAGGAGGAAGCACACCAGCCTGTGTGATCATGAGGTAAGTGTCAACAGGATCAGGTATCAGGTATCAAAAGATCCCCCCCCCCAAAAAAAACCCCACAATTATATGGATGTGAAAGATGGGGGTTTTAGTGGAGACCCAGAGCCCATATGTAGACAATAAGGCATCCTTCCATAGAAAGGTTAGTCGGAAGGGACAATTCAACCAGGAGGCAATATAGCACCCAAAATCCCCCACATCTTTCCTGTAGTTATTGAATGCTTCCTCCTGCCACTACTATGACCCAGTTCTACCTTACAAATCTAGCTAGACTAGAGTATATACATTGGTACAGATAGAAGATTTTGGTACATGGAATTTAAGACAGATAATACCTTCAGGAATAGTAGTCTGAGTAATCATATCACGAAAGTAGGGGAATGATGGGGGGAATAAAGGAGCAATACATCAAAAAGTCTACATATATAGCACAGATAGCAGAAAAATGGGTGAAGGGTTACAATGGACAGTGTAAGACATGAAATACCAACAATATGTAATTGATCAAGGATTCATAGAGGTGGGAGGGTGGAGGAGGGAAGTGAAAAAATAATTTGTACAAAGGGCTCATGTAGTGGGAAAATGTTTGGGAAATGTTAATGTCAATATACGTACACGTGTGTGTAATGCAATTGAACGATTGATTGTCATAAGATTTAAAAGAATTTCACAATAAAATGGTTAAATTAAAAAAAGAAAGCGACAGCTAAAGAATAAAATCCTGGTCAAATAAGGCATTATTAACATCTGATAAATTGATAAATTGATGCAGAAGTATTCCTGTATTTTATTTCATAAATGACATCAAAATCAAGTGATATTTAGAGGAGAGGGATATCATTAGCATTCATAGTTGAGTAGGAATAACTGAGGGGGAAATCGTGCCTGGACAGAGTTGAAAGAAGCCTCTCAGGGCACTAAAACTCTGAAACTTTTCTTGCTGTGTGACCTTATATGAAGAATCCGGAGGAAGGACCCAGGAAGGAAATGATGTAACCTGAGCTCAATGCAAAGTGGTGCAGGGAAGGCAGGATATGCACTCCTTATCAAAGAGCAGCGGTGGCAGGCTCTTTCAGCCCCATATGGTCTCAGAAACCACAAAACTTCCGACCAGAGATGGTTTCCAGTAAAAACCTGTTCATCATTAAAAAAAAAAAAATCTTCTGTGTTTTGATAGTTGATTTAGGTTTCTAAATGGCTTTTAATCTTCTTGTGACTCAAAGTTTCAACTCTACTGCTTTATTACATCAAAACAGTGGAACATGTTTGTAAAATCTACTTTTAATTCAGGTGTATGTGCTTTCTGATTTTTTACTGTACTGAGTCAATAGAAGTAGTCGTGAGTTAGAGGGGGGTTTCCAATTTTCATCCAGTCCAACCTTCTCTCCTCTCTGATTTGAGTTTTTGATCTTTCCCCTTTCCCTCTTTGGTGGAATGTTTCCCCAAGCTCAACAATGAATTGGTTTGGAAAGTATGACCCGTAGGTTTCTTCCTCCTGGCTGGAGAAGACAAAAATATATACCTATATCATTATAAACCTGAAGATAAACATATTTGATTGCTTTTTAAAGTAAAATGCATAAAATGATTATAGTAAAGTTGGGGTATCGTGCTGAGCCAGGATTCAATACTTTATATAAATCAGTCCAGGATTCTCATGTGTACAGACTTGGAAAGATTCTCAGTAATCATGAAGTAAAAGTAGTGAATGTATTGTGAGATATGGAAATTGTAGGTCTGGGCCATTCAGTTTGGGTCTGGGAGCAAATGGTGTCAAGGGTGCGTGATCACATCTGACGTCCCTATTGTCAGGAGGCATGTGTCAGGTAAACCTCCACACTCCATCTTTCTTTACACTAGGCTGACACCAACTCGTCTTCACACAGAACTCTGTTCTTAGTTTGGTAATTCTTTGCAATGGCCACACAGAACTCACAGACAGCACGGACAATTCGTGGGTCTTATTAAAGGAGTCAGCAGGTTGCTACAAGTGAGGATCGGTAAATGGTAAGACTACAGTCCCGGTCTCCATGCTATGGCTTCTCAGGTCCTTTGCTCCTAGGGTCTCTTTGCTGCAGCCTCTGATGCCTCTGGCCATGATTTGCACCACTTCAGACAGAGATCTGAAACATGCCCTTTCCCCCATGGTCCTCAGATCTCTCTCTCTCTCTCTCTCTCTCTCTCTCTCTCTCTCTTCCTCTGAGACAGCTCATTCTTATAGTCAGGGCAGTGGTGACTACAATCAGCTAACTCCCTCCATTGTGCAGTGTTGCACCTGCTCTCTTTGCACAATCATTTGGTGGGAGTTACAGAAACACTGATCGAAAAGTTATCTTAGAAAATTTCACTTCACCACAAGTCTTGATGCATACACAATTAATTTGAACAAGATGGCTTCTCCCCTGTAGTAGATTGAACTATGTTCCTCCAAATTGTGTGTTGGATTGGAAGGCCAAGAGTCCCATTCAGCATTTTGTAGTTGTACTTCTTATTCTTTTTTAACCTGATGTGATTGTCTTCCATTTAATGATATGTGCTATAAATCGTAACTTCTGTGTGTTAATGAGGCAAGATAAGGTAAAGACCCTTAGTAAGGAAGTGGTTAGACCTCTTGACTGCTACTTTAAAATTCAGTAGTTGGAAACCATCACTTGCTTCTCGAGACAGAGATGTGTCAGTCTGCTTCTGTAAAGACTACAGCCTTGGAGACCCCATGGGTCAACTTGACTCTGTCTCCTATGGGTTATATGATCCACAGTCAACTCAGAGGAGGAGGCTGTGACTTAGGGTTATATCTGGAGTTACAGCAGCATGACAGTGTGCAACTGAAATCCCACCCTTCTCAAGTCACTGCCTCACCTTCACTGGAGTCACCCATTTTACCTTACAAAAAATAAAAGGCATGAGAAGTGAGCACAGAAAAGAGAACCATTAAGAAAGAAGAACATGGGGTGGAGAACATGCTTTGGGTCCAGGTCACTGCACTGAGAATCTCCTATGACCAAGATCATTTTGTTGCCAAAGACACACAGAGATTTCCAAGGAATGTCACACTAATAGATATGGAAAAGAGCAAAGACCTCTCCTCAAAGTCAACTCAGAGGGAAAACCTTCTCTTGACCCAGTGCTCTGATCTGGAGCTTGTAGCTGCAGGCATTGTAAGGGAATGAATTTTTTAAAAAGTCATTCACTTGTGGTCCATAATGGTAGCGGTAAAGAGCATAGACAGAGGTTAATTTGGTAAGAGTGATACTTTTCTAATAGATAGCTGAAAGGTGGGAGTCATTTTATAATTGGATGATGGGTTAACAATAGAGGAATTTATGGTGCCTACAGTAAAAATCTAGACTACCCTGAAGAGACTAGTGGCGGAGTTATGGAGACCAAAGGAAATTGAGTTGTGAATATATACTGATATTTTCAAATTAATGCCAGCTAGAAAGTTGGGTTTCAATAAATCGCAGTCATGATGTCTTCGTTGGCATTTCACATTAAGTATCCGATGAGTGAGGCTCCGTTACTAACATAAAATTTTGCATTATGGAAGAAAGGGGTGGCAATCTGAGTCTATAAAGATTACAGCTGAGAAATCTGTCTAACACTTTAACCCCCCCCCCCCCCCCGCCGGCACGTGTCTGAATTAAGTAGACAATGGACGTAGACAACCTGGGTGGGGGGGAGAGGAGAGGGGTTGTCATTTTCATATTTGTTATTTCACAGCTTTGATGGCTAAAGTGCAAGTGACTCAACGGTAGTATATGCAATTGCTTCATAGTCTGTGAAAGCAGGGCAATGTAAGGAGAGGAAGAATGGATGCACTTTAATGATGGTGCTGACACAGAACAAGGATTACAGCAAGCCCCTGGAGGTAAAATCTTGATTTAAAGGCAACTCTCCCTGCCATTTACTGCTATGTAAATTTGCCCTCACTTGGAAACCATTGAACCGGCCTCAATTTGGAACAAATTCCTCATTACAATCACTTTGACTTCTTTTTTTAATATAGATTTTATTGGGGGCTCTTACAACATTCAATACATCGTTCATATTAAGCGTATTTGTACATATGTTGCCACATTCCTACAAACATTTTCTACTTGAACCCCTCCAGCATAAGCTCCTCTTTCCCTCTTTGCTCTAGTTCTTTATTTTTTTAAATTCCAACTCCCCATATTTTCCCTTCCCACTAACCCTCCCCCATGAATTCCCAATAATTTCCAAATTGTTATTACCTTTTCATATCGTACTCTGTCCAATGTGTCACTTCACTCACCACCACCCCCCAGGTTGTCCACACCCCAGAGAGGAGGTCACATGTAGATCCCAGAAATTTGTTCCCCCTTTCTTCTTCACAATCCCTCTACCTTCCTAATCTCCCCACTCCCCACTAGTCTCAAGGGATTATCTATCCTAAATTCCCATGTTTCCAACTCCAGTGTACATCCCCTGGTCTAGCTGAATCTGTCTGGTAGAATTGGGCTCATGATAGTCGGTGGGAGGAAGCATTTGAGAACCAGAGGAAAGTTGCACATTTCATTGTTACTACACTGTACCTAGACTGCCTCATCTCCTTGCTGCAACCCCTCTGAAAGAGGATGTCGCTTCACTTATTGATGGGCTTTGGGTCCCCAATCTGAACTCCCCCTCATTTATAATGCTATATTTTTTAGGTCTTTTATGCTTGATATCGGATCCCTTTGACACCTTGTGGTCATACAGACTGTTGTGCTTCTTCCATGTAGGCTTGCTTCTTAGTTAGATGGCCACTTACTTACCTTCAAGTCTTTAAGACCCCAGATGCACATCTTTTGATAGCCGGGCATCATCAGCTTTCTTCACCACATTTGCTTATGCACATATTTGTCATCAGTGATCTTATCAGGAAAGTGATTATATAATGTTATGATAATTAGTTCTTGAAACCTGATAATTGATCCCTTCGACATCTCTTGGTCCCATAAGCCGGTGTGCTTCTTTCATGTGGGCTTTGTTGCTTCTGAGCTGGATGGCCACTTGTTTACTTTCAAGCCTTTAAGACCCCAGATGCTACATTTGTGTGGTTGCAAATCACTGAAACTTTGTCAGGGGTTTTCTTTCTTTTATTTTTTAATTCAACGATTATTTTATTGGGACTCTTATAATTCATAACAATCCAACATCAATTATAGGAGGCATATTTGTATATATGTTGCTTTTCTAGACATTTACTTTCTATTGAGCCCTTGGCATCAGCTCTGCTTTTCCCCTCCCTCCGCCCCACCCTAGTGACCCCTTGATAAATTAAAAATTATTATTATAATTTTTATATCTTATCCAACTGCTGCTTCCCTTCCCCCATTGTTTATGGTGTTTATCTCCCTGAAGGGGGAGGGTGCTTTAATGTGTTGGTCTTTGTTATTGGTTCTTTCTTCCTCCATTTCTCTTCCCCCTACCCTTCTGGTATCACTATTCCCATTCCTGTTCTTCAACTCTGTGTGTCAAGAGTTCTTATCTCTTATCTGTAACTGGGCACATGCTCCAGGCTAGCCCACAGGGAAAGGCAATGCTGGAGTTATGATAGTGGGGGGTGAGGAAGCCTCAAGAAACCAGAGGAACAGTGTATATTATATCAGTGCTTTAAGGTGCCCTGGTTTACTCACACCTTCCCTGTGATCCCTCTTTGAGGAGATGTCCCATTGTCCACAGATGGGCTTTGGGTCTCTCCTCTGGTTGCTCTCATTATCAACAATATGAGGGTTTTGTTTGTTTGTTAGGTATCTTCTGATGCCTGTTACTTGATCCTGGCTGGTATGCTTCTCCCATGTGGGCTAGTTGACTCTCTGCCTGATGGTTGTTTGTTTAACTTCAAGCCTTATAGAAGTAAAGATAAACAAGAGGCTGATCTGACTCCCTACAGACTCAACTAAAAGACACTTAGAAGCAAATCTCACTAGCTACCGGGCATCTGCCTGTATTGCATGACTTAACAGATCTGCCTTGGAGTATATAGCTAGGATGTTCTTTAACAGCAAGGATGGTGAGACTGCATCCCACGTTTATTGACTTGTTATCAAGAAGACCCTGAAGAAAGATTGTGCTTGGTCAAGGGCCAGTGAAAAAAGAAATGAGCCCTTACCACGATCAACCAACGTAATGGCTCCAGGAACAGTCAGAAAGATGTCAACCATTTCGAGGATGGCACAGGATTAATGAGAGGAGTTATGCTCCAAACAGCTAGAATCATTCTGCTCTTCCCTCTCCCTCCATACACCTGCTTCAGATGATGAGGAGGGGAAATTTGCATTTCACTTGGTGTAGGTAAATTCACGACCCATGAAATATCAAACCAGTTTGAGATAGATCCTTGATCCGTGACACGGGCAGTTTTTGAGCCAGAGAAGGCAGCTTTTATGGAGCATTTCCTGTTACACACAATCTATGTCTGTAAGTAATCAAAATTGGTTTCACTCTTACCCACACCATGTATGCATCTCATGTACATGATTTGACCCGAGCAAATGATCATAATGCCTATGGACTGGTTGGCACTGGCGATAGAATTACCGTCCCAGTTCTCTGAGGGTACTTGGAATCTAGAGAAAGACTTGAAGGTAACCTATTTGCGCAACACAACCAAACAATGTTTTATTCTCCATACACAGGGTAGCTATGAGCTCCAGCAGACTTGAGTGGCATAGAAAAGCAATCTTTCATAGCTCCATTACAGATGAACTGTGATCACCTGAAGCAAGGAAAATCTATTCTCGGCTCAGGGAAGGTGCCTACTTCTGAGGTATTGTGGGTCCTTGAAAGAGAGTGAAATGCATGAGTATGATCCAATTTCTATTATGAAAGGCAGATGGAGAAATTGACAAATGAGTGGGAAATCAATTTTTATAATGATAGTATTGTCAAAAAGAGGAAAGTTTGTTACTGAATTTTACATTCAAGCTCAGGAACACTATGTCCTCTACTTAAATTTGTCTTCATTTCCTAACAGGAAATTTTAAAACCACATCAGATAACATGAACATTTTAAAGTGCCTATATTGCTCTTCTCTCACCACCTTAGAAAGTTTTTCCATGATATAAAGTTTACAGTGTGTGGGTGGGGAATAGTAGTATCAGATTAAAAAACAAATAGAACTAGTATACATTGATACTAAAAGCTTGGAGTGTAGAAGACCTAACGGGTAGATGCCTTGTGATGAAAATGATAGAGCTCTCGGTCGAAGATTACAAATTGATTTCATTGAAGCACAAATGTATATAAATTTAGAGAAATCACTAAATTTCACAGTCACTCACTTTTTCATCTTTTTCTTCAATGTGATTTGTGTTGTTGTATCTGCAGTTTGCCTATTGTGAGTAGCATATATATTGAAGTTCAATATTCAAAATGGTGTCCATATTAACTACCTCTGTCCTTCAATTAGAGTGTTAAGTTCTTTTGCATTTAAGACATTAACTTATATGTTAAGATGTATACCTCTCATTTTTTAATTTGCCCTTGAGTTTTGATCTTATGACTTCCTTGTCCTCTATTTTCACATTAGTGCCTTTTCTGGTATTAAATAGAATTTTCTAGTGTACAATATAATTCTCTTGTCATTTAATTTAGCTTACTTTCTTAGATTTTTTAGTGATTGTCCTAGGGATTATAATTAATGCCCTAATTTATAGCATCTTATTTTGATTCATCATATGCCCAATCTTTGTTCCTTCATGGCTGTGCTCTCTGCCCACTTCTCTGTGATGTTGGTATCATACAAATTTCATACTTACACGTTAGATGTTCATCTATAAGATTTATAATTATTCTCCATTCAACTGTTTTTTAAAAATCAGAGAGGAGAAAATCCATTATAAGAGACATATATATGCTTACCTGTGTAATTGCCTTTGCATGTGACCTGTATTTTTTCATGTGCTTGTACAGATAAGAATGTTTACAATTTTGGTGATTCATCATACTAACTGGAGTGAGAAAAATCATGGATTGATTTATAGAACGGGAGACTCAAAAGAGGCATAACGGGTCATTTCAGAGCCTGATTCATGAGGCTGGATTATTGGCAGGACCTTGGAGAAGCATATACATCCAAAGTAGCTCAAGTGGCTGCCATCTTTGGACAAGTTTCTCCCTCCTTTGAGAAGGGTATTGCCACCAATGAGCAGTGCGCCGCTCTTTTTGACTGCTCATGACTTCACAGTCCTCCTGAATGCTCTCTAGGTTAATGCTTACTATGAAATGATTGAGCCAATAACTACTCACAAGAAATCCTGCATTACAATAACCTTAACTTGCTCTAAACACCGCTTTTAGACCATGGAAAAGGCTTTGAAATTTTTATGCACCAAAATAAAGCTAAATAAGAACTGTATCTACCAATTTGAATGGGCTTTTTATCAGGATAGAGCAATCCCTGGGAAAAGAGATCATGTTTGGTAAAGCAGAGAGTCAGCAAGAAGGGGAAAGACCCTGAAAAGAAGGAGAGATACACATCAGTGTAAGAAGAATTTCACATATCGAACCATTGTGACTATGACACAGGATTGAGGCGTGTTCTGCTTTCTTGTTCATAGGCGTGCTGTGGGTCAGAGCTCTTTCAATGGTACCTAACAATAACACTTAATTATTTTTAGGTCAAATGAAGGTTAGCTCTGAACATGGGGGTTTCCAGTGAAACTGCCAGATGTTTAAAACAATGACTGGATCTCCAAATCATTCAGTGACTAGCAGTCTGCTGGTTTCCCAGCTGCTATAACTGCAAGACGGTTGCTTCACAAGGCTTCTGTGGACTTGTGTAGAGAGGGATTAAAAACAAAGAAAATACCAGTAACCTCTCTTTTTCACGGATGTACAACTGTATGTCAGAGTAAGTTGTTTTCATATTACTGTAAGTATTTAGTTAATTTCTAGGATGCTAAGAAAGCTAATGTAAAATTTTTTTTGCCAGTATATCTCTTTCTTTTATGGGAGAGTGGATATCTGACTGGAAAACTAAACATGTATTCATCATAAAGCAGACTTACCAGTTTCATAGTAAAAATGAAGAGTGCTTTGCAAGCATAAAGGAGTCCCAAGGGAGTGGTGATTACATGTTGGGTTGCCAACCAAAAAGTCAGTGGTTCAAAACCACCAAGTGTAGGAGAAAGATGGGGTTTTCTACTTCCATAAGAGTTGTACTCTTGGAAATCCACAATGCAGTTCTTTCTTGTCCTATAGGGTCACCATGAGTCAAAATCAACTCTATGGCAGTGAGAGTTTTGTGGGGTGGAATCATGATTTAAAATCAGGAAAGATGTATGTTACGATTATATCTTCCAACCATATGTGTTCAATGTATACAATGAGCAAATAATCAGAGAAATTGAGTTTTATGAAGAAGAATTTGGCATCAGGATTGGAGGAAGACTTGTTAACAACCTGAGATATGCAAATGATAAAGTCTGACTTGTTGAATGTAAGAAGAACTTGAAGCATTGACTGATGAAGATCTAAGATTTCAGCCATCAGTATGGATTACAACTCAATGTAAGGAAAACAAAAGTTGTTACTACTTGACCAGTAGGTAACATCAAGCTAATCAGAGATTAATGTCAAGGATATTAACTTGCTTGGATCTCCACCAATACTCCAGAAAATGGCAATCAAGAGACCTAGATACCCTTTGATTTCTTGAGTGTTGTTTCCATGAGCATTGATTGTCAATCCAAGTAAGATAGAGTCCTTGACAACTTCAATCACCTCTCCATTGATCCTGACCCATTCTAGTTGTGAAGATAATGGTCTTCTTTTAATCCATACTATATACTGTAACCTTTGATCTTCATCAACTGCTGATACTGAGCTTCCACATAGTCTCAACAATAAGAACAATAACAAAATATTGCTTTTTGTAGCTGAAAACCTCATCCTTACTGTTTTGCATTTACATCAGATATAAATCATATTTAATCTACAAAAATTATTTGCTGACCCTGTGTTGGTCTTTTCCCCATTTCTTTAAAAATCACTTCAATTAGGGAAATTATGTACTTTGACTGGATATCTCCTAGGTCCATATTTTATTGAGAGATCATTTTCCCCAAAAAACTAGACAGAAAATTCTGGGCAGACAAAATTATAGCTGTGGTAACATAGGATAAATATCTATCAAATCATTTTTTAATTGCCTGGGTTGGCTCATGTGTATTGAATGAAATCTCATTGTATTCTAAAAGCCACAAATAGTTAGAACTCAGAAGCAAAACAGTATATCCAAGATTAAGTTGATGGGAAAAATGGTAAATAACTTTATATGTGAAAGTTCTAATTCTGAAAACAACTATTGTTCTTTGCTTCATGGAGACCATTAAAGAAGTAAGATTCATTAAAAATGAAACTACAAATTTTCTAGTTCTGCCCTAAGTTTTAAAAGTGTAATTTAGGATCGAAAGAGTACATAGGCAAGTGTAGTGACAGGAGTGAATGGTGCCTGGCTATCAAAAGACAAAGCATCTGGGATCTTAAAGACTTGAGTCAAGCAAGCGGCCATCTAGGAAGGAAGCAAATAAGTCCACATGGTAGAAGCACACTATCCTATGTGATCATGAGGTGTTGACTAAATTGGGCATCAGATATCAAATGATCTCAAACAAACAACTATATGGATGGAAAAGAGGGTGGCTGGTGTGGAGATCCAAAACCCATCTAGAGATAATTGGGTATCCCTCCACAGAAGTGGTCTAAGGGAGGTATGAATCAGTCAAGGTGTAGCATAGCACCAATGAACCACACATCATTCCTCTAGCTCTTCAAAACTTTCTCCCCACCCCCCACCCCCTGACTATCATGACTCAGTTCTAAATTCTAAATTGGCTAGACCAGAGAACACACATTGGTACAGATAAGAATTCTCAATACTTAGAATTCAGGAGAGTTAAACAATACTGGAACAGTAATGGGAATAGTGATATCATGAGCGTAGGGGGATGGTCAGTGAAAGAGGGATGGGTGAGATAGAGAGAGTCCATCACAAGATTGGATTTATAGCCCCCCGACAAATAAAAGAGATGTGGGGGAAGGGAAACAATGAACAGTGTAAGCTATGGAAAAAAAATAACAATAGCTAATGGATCATGGATACACAACGGTGGAAGAGGAAGAGAGGGAGGGGAAATAAGGGGAGCTTATACCAAGGGCTCATGTAGAAAATGCTTCGGAAATCTGATTCTAACATATGTACAAATATGTTTGATGTGTGGAATGCTTTAAGAGCTGTTAGAGCCCCCAATAAAATGATTAAAAATTAAAGCAAGACAAAAAATTAGGACCTAAGTTTTATAAATAAATCATTTTATCAGTATAAATATAATTGAAAAATCTTGTAGACATGCTGTGTGTTAGTCTGGGTAGAGTAGTGAACAAATTCATCAACATGAATATGTATATAAGAGAGAGTTTTATATATATATAAAGGGTAATAGTACTTAAAAAAAGACTCCAACCCAGTCCAGTCCAAAGTCATAAGTCTAATATTAGCCCCTATGTTCGATACCAATCTATGAAATCCTCTTCAGACTCATGAAGCACATGCAAGGAAGCCAAATGCAGGACAATCACAGAGCAGTGGGCAGAAAGTCTTTGGATCCAGTGGCGTTGTAAGCGTCTGAGCACTGGGAGAGGTCTCTCCATAGTTTCTCCAGCTTTGACAGTCTGGTTCTATGAGGGCAGGTCCACGTGGCTATTCCAGGTCAGGGTAATAGAGTATTTCCATGTGTCCTGTCAGTTGCAATGTCTCCCAGGAAGATCAGTAAAGAGAGGGAGGTATCTCTCACCTAGGAGCAGGAAGTCCCAGATTTCCCAGAATTCTCAGAAGAAGACTGTGTCCACACAGAGGCCTCATTGGTTATAATTGACAGGCTAGATTTATCCCTATGCTTGATCCTTAAATTGATAATTATATAATTACCACAATGTGGTAGCAAGGCTAGTTTAATAAGTCTTACTATGTAAGGATATGTACAAAAGACCAGTTTTGACTAATATGTGCATAATTAACAATTTTGTTTTTGAATACCTTTTTAAGTGGCCATATTTTAAGAAAATTCACCTTTCGGTTTTTATTGAAGATTCAAAGTTCATTTCCCCTTAAGTAAAGATGCAATTCATATGCATCTGTTTCCTGGACATGTTTCTCTTTAGTTTACCACAGTTAAAGAATTTATAAGAAGTCAATTTCAATTCTTTTCTTAGAAACAAAGTCACAAATTTCAAGGATATGTTTTACTATTATGACAGTTTGCAATTTCATTCAAAATTTGAGAAAACAAGGTGCCTAGTTAACTTCATAATTGGCAAGTATGATGGGTAAAAGAAAACTCAAATTCAGCATATCTCTCAAACTAGCAAATAACCAATTTAATCTAAATGAACATAAAGTAAAACAAAGCTAAAAAAACATATAAGACTCAATGTTCTTTGAAATTAAGTGAAGCAATAAATTGTTTTGTTTAAAAACAATTTGAACACTAAAGAGACCAAGATAGGGAAATTTAGTTAAAAGCAGTAGAATCAGCTTTGTAACAGGGTGAATATAAAACTAGTTTCTTTTGTCCCAGCCATGCAACTTGGCTAATATAATTTAGCTGTTATATTTCCCTATAACTAAATTCACTCTTCTACCTATACAACAGTCAGACAGATCTTTTGAGAAGAGGCATATATTTTAAAAATCTATGCTGAGATATTCTATTTAAAAGGGATGTCTCATGCTTAACAGACATTTGTAATTAGTGCTCCACCTTAAACAATCTCTGTCAGAATCACCAATGACTTTTATTTTACAAAAGTTAATGATTTACTCTATTTTCCCCTTAACACAACTATTAATCCACATAGGATGTTTAAGTCCTCTCCTCTCTACCCTGACCACTCCCTGCTTCTCCTTCCTCTCCTCTCTCTTGTCTCTCTTATTTTGACTTTCACAAAACTTGTTTTTCTTTTTGTGTCACCGGGCATCTGCTCAGTCTCCTCCATAAAGATTGTTTTTTATCCTTATGTCTTTTTTTCTACTCATTCTGCAACAGCTTCTGAGATAACCCTGTCCAACTCGATGATATTATTGTTCACCAGATTCTTATAACCTATGGTATACTTTTCAGTCATGAACTCTTTCCAATGTCCCCATTTGTTTGTCCAATTACCTATAAGCCACTCTATTTCAGTGCCAATAGGACCTCTTGAATTTAAAATATCTAAAATCATTTTGTCTCTCATAGAAGTTTCCTTTCCAGTTTTCTTTATTTAAATAAAGATTGTTTACTCTTCCTGGTAGCCCTGATCAAAATACCAGGAGTTACATTTGTTTCCTCTCTTCAAATCTTATGCAAAACAACAGCCTTCATTCTTGCTACTGTATTTGAAGTCAACTTAGACTTTTGACTAGATTATTGCAAATGTGTCATAACTGGTGATTTTTTTTTGCTTTCCTCCTTGCAGAAAATTTGAAATTTCCTATGTCTTTGCCTTGATCAAACTGTATTTTTTTTTTACAGAAATGTGTTTGTCTATTTCTAATGCATCATTTTATTAGGGGTTCATGCAATGCTTATCACAAATCATACATACATCCATTTTGTCAGGCACATTATTGAGAGCACTCTCACCATCTGAGTTTTTATATAGTTTATATAGTCGTATTTCTTTGTTTATTTCTTCCAACTACAATGTAATTTTTACTGTACTCACGACTATCTTGCCAATAGTAAGTCACGTCGTATTTCCTGAATTAATAATTAAATTATTGTGCACATATCATAGTGATGGACTGGAGGGTGGCAGTCTCAGAAGTAGCAGTCAGAGGAGGCGTTTCTGAGTAGGAAGGCTGTCCTAGGCTAATCATATATGAAGGTTCACATGGGCACATGCAGTGTTTAAAGTGCTGGACTACTAAGTAAAAAGCTGATGATTTGAACATACTAGCTGCTCCACAGGAGAAAAAGAGAGTCTGCCTTGATAAAGCCCCAGAAATTCTGTGTGACAAATTTACTCTGTCCTATAGGGTATCTGTGCATCAAAGTAGCTACACTACTATCCATGAGAATAAATAAGACACTGTAGAAATAACATGCACATAGGAAATTGAAAAAACAGGATATAGCAGATGTCTGACTTTGAAGCTTCATAACCCTTTATTTGAACCCTGTTTTTCAACATACCATGGCGCTGCACCTCTAAAGATTTCAATTCCAATTACATACTCAACGATCTCCTGGTTTTGCTCTTGCTTTCTGGGAAGGTGATTTTGGTTGCATCCTGTCAGGGAATTTGGTCTAAGCAACAGAGGCATTTCATACAACTCACCTTATATTGATTCATCTTCTTTTGTCATTCAGCCCACAGTGTCACTGTGAGTTGACATTCACTCAACTGCAGTGATTTTGGTTTATTGTATCCACAAGTCTTACCTTGTCTTCCTCAGAGTAAGATGACTGGAGTTCAAGTACGCAGCTGATATCCAAGAGGGTGAAACAGGACTTTCATATTTGTTTTAGTCAGGCCCGTGTGATTGTCAATCTGAATTTTTACATGCCCTCCCAAATAGAAACTGCAAATTAAATAGACCTCATTCATTTTAGTTTGAGAAGATGCTATTCTTATTAGAATGGCTGTTACTATTTAATATCTATTTAATATCTACAAAAACCTTCTTTTAGAAGAAAATAAATCGGGCTCTTTGGCTAAAATTATTTTTCTAGATAAATCATAGAATTAGTTTGTCCGATTTTAATAAAATTAGTATTAACCTGTTAATAAATGTAATTGCTCCCTTTTAGCAGATCGACACACCGATATTTCCCAAATATTTTATACTCTTCCTTCTGAAAGTTACAGAACTATCATTGTTACTTTAGCCTCAAAGCTGGTTGAGTTCTCTGAAAAGTTGGACACACACCTCTTTCCACTTCCTTTTGGGTCCTTGAGAAGGAGAAATAAAACCCTGAGCATTAAAACCACTACTTTCACCATCTTTAGCACTTTCATGACTTCTGCCAATAGTTTCTCATTGGATTGTGCCATGCCTGTTTTCCTTTGCTCCACGTAAACATCACCTCCCCCCCCGCAAATGAATCATATCTTTAAATCATATGCCTCACCTGTGTGATAAAATTTGATATTGGAAAATTTGTATGACAATTTTTCAAAGTAATTTTATTATTTTTCTATGTTTTTATTAGGAGTTATTTCATATATCATATCATTCCATAGTTCAATCACAGCAAGCAGGATTGAACAATTGCTATCAAAATTAGGTTCAAAATATTTACTTTCTTCTTGAACTCCTTGATATCTACTCTCCCTTAACCTTTCCCTCCACGTCTGCCACGATATGCCTCAGCAGTCCTTATTCCACTTACTGTTTCTATAAATTCATGTATCTTGGGATTCATGACCCCCAAATAAGAAAATATTAAAAATAGATTCATGTCCAAAGTGTATCATAAGGGAATCAAGTGACAAAATTTTAATTGTTCAGTTCAGGTTTATCATTTTATTGTACTGCAGTCATCTCTCCAATACTCTCATAAACAGGATATTCCCATCCCTCAATTATGGCTGGAGGCTTTTTCCAGTGTAAGTCCTGCAAATATATTTTGTTCTTCCACTGTCACCAGTAGCCAGAATACACATATACCAGAATCTCACCATGTAAGTTCTCATACTAGTCCCTTGTTCAGATTTGGATTATATAATTCACAATCCTTGGATCACAGATGTTAGGGTGCTTCTTTCACATGGTCTCAGCTGACATCTCATTTAGACAATTGCTTGTTTGTATGCGAGCCTTTAAGATCTCAGATGCTATTCTATCTGGTAGCAGAGCACTATCTAATGTCTTCACCACACTGTGCTTTAGCACCCTTATCTTCTGTATTTATTTCAAGAGGGCGGATCTTGAGCAGGGCCATGATCTAATAACAAATTGTTGTTAGATTGAAGCCAAGATTAAGTGGAGCCCCAAATCCATCCCAGAATCTATGTGTTTTAATCTGCGTCTAGTTTACCTTAGAGATATCCTTGCTAATGGTAGAGAATCTTATTGACCATCTTCCTAGAGCATAAGTACCTTTAACGCAAGGTACTAATTTTTAAAACACTATTGAGAGAGGAAGATTGAACAAGTATAGGTTTACTACACATTGCAATATCTAGATTATTCATGTACAGAATACATCCTCACATGACTAGACACTATGTGCATAAATAATAGGACTAGTATTCTCAGACAATATCAGTCACAGTTCTGCCAGAACAGTACATATCTTAATATAGAAAGCAAGGCATTGAAGTAATTAAATAAATGATGTTCTGCCCACCAAGAATTCAAAATTCTTAGTATAACTCTCTTCTACATCTTCACACACCAAATAATTTCAGTCTTCAGTCCTCAGGTTACAGATCTACTAGCAGTAGAGTCTAACTCACTTAGTGGGATTTCCATGTCAATCCCTTTGATGTGGCAATTACAGCATGTTGTGTGCTTTGAAGATCCAGAGTTCAATGTCCCAGTGTTATATGGCACATGGTCTGTGACCTCAGGGGGTGTACAGAAACTTGAACCACTGAGGTTTATTAGGTGCAAATTACTAAGCATAGTTTCCACTCTCAGGTTACATAAGAGTATTGTTAGTTATTCCCCCACCCTCAGGAAGTTGGCCCTTTCCCCTTTTCTACCAACAGACATGCACTCATTCTCTTCCAGACATGTACACTTGTTTTTCCTCCTCCTCATGTGACTTTCCCATCAGTATCCCTCCTCTGATAGGAATGTCTACCAATCCAGGGACACCTCTTCATAACTTTGCATCACAATTATTAAGCACTCATCCTCTCCTCCCTATGTTTCATGAATCTGATCCCAACTAAGTTGAGGACCTCTCTGACAAAGTGACCTTCTAATACACACATAGAAAAGAGGGTACATGGTTCACTGGCACCAGTTAGGTTCTCTTATCGAGTGGCCTGTCTGCTCTCTCTAGCAGACTGGAGGCTGGAGCCTGAGCCTGCACCTATCCTGGTGCTCATCCACACAGCAGCGGACTCATACGGTAACTGTCCTGTGATTGACTAACTTCACTCAGTATGATGGTTTCCAGATTGCTCCATGTCGTGAGGTGTTTCATCATTGTTTTTTCAGGAATGAGTATTATTCCTTTGAGTGCATTTACCAAAGTTGGTTTTTTAAAAAATCCATTTTCTACTGATGTGAATTTGAGCTCTTTCCAACTTCATACTATTGTGAATTTTTCTATAATGTGCATGAAAACACATGCATCTGTCTGTGACCTGTCTCATTTCTTTGGGGCATATGCCCAGTAATGATATTTGGGGTCATATGGTATTTCTGTTGCCCTCTGTTCTAGGAATTGCAATATCACTTAAATGGCGACTAAATAGTTACAGGCCCACTGGGACTGTATAAGAGTTCCGATCCCAGGCTGAGCCCCGTGGGGTAGTGGTTGAGTGCGGCACTGCGGCCCACTGGCTTGACGGTTCAAATCCAGCAGCAGCTCTCCAGGAGCAAGGCTGGGTTTCCCACTCCCACCAGAGGAGAATGATGCCTATATAAAAAAATAATTAAAAAGTGTTCCAATCCCTCCATACTGTCTTCAGTGTTTGTTGTTCTTGGTTTTCTAAAACTGGGCTATGGTTATGGACGCTAGATGATATCTCATCATTATCTTGATTTGCATTTCCCAGATGGCTAGTGAATGAGAGCATTTGCTCATGTGCCTTTTAGTCATTCAGTGCCATCCTTTGTAAATTGGCTATGTGGTTCCTTTGCTGACATTTTAATAGGGTTATTTGCTTGTTTACTTGTAGACTTGCAGTATTCTGTAGACTTCAGTGATTGGTCCTTCGTCCATTATGTCACTGCTAAGTATTTTTCTCAATCTGTGGGTCCTCACTTCCCTCTTTAGATGGAATATTTTGAGGTACACAAGTGCTTCATTTTTAATAGGTCCAACTAATATACTTTATATTCTACTGTGTGAGCTTCCTATGTAATATATGATAACCCATGTTTGTCTTGCCCCGAGACCTTTATTCTTGTTCTTATTTTCTCATTGATGATTCTAATAGCATAGAGTTTTACATTTAGGTCTCATTCATGCAAAGCTCATTTTTTGTGTATATGGTGAGGTATGGGTATTGTTTCATTATTGTGAAGACGAATTCCCAGTTTGTGAGCACCATTTATTGAAGAGGTCATTCTTTACCCATTTAATGTTAATGTTGGGCATTTATAAAAAATAAGTTGTCTGTAGGCAAATGCTTTCATTTCTGGGTTTTCTGTCCTGATCCATTGGTCTAGATATATATCTATCATTGGATCAGTACCAGGCTCTTGTAGTAAGTTTGCTAGTATTTTGTCAACTTTGTTGATCCTTTCAAAGAACCAACTGCTTGTTTTGTCAATTTTTCCCATTATTTTTGTTTTCCAGCACATTTATTTCTACTCTAATTTTTATTTCTTTTTTTTCTGTTGATAGAGGGTTTACGTCTATGACTCTATTCTAAATGCTGGAGGTACTGTGTTAAAGTGTTGAAAATGATTGTCTCCTCTTTTTTATGTATACATTAATTGCTATAAACTGACCTCTGATAACTGCTTTTGTTGTGTCCTTTAGGTTTTGTTAGGTTGTGTTATCATCCTTGTTTGTTTCCAGGAAACTCCTAATTTCATCTCGTACAACATCTAGTAGTGTGTTGTTGAACCTCCATTTGTTTATATTTATGTTTTTATTCATATTATTGTTGATTTCTGATTTTATGGCACTGAGTCTGAGAATATGGTCCAAAGGAGTTCTATGTGTTTAAGATTAGTTTTATTGCCTAGCATGTGCTCTATTTTAGAATGTGAGCTGTATGCATTGAAGAAGAACATGTATTTTTATGGCTGTTTGTTGGCAAACTCTGTAAACCTCTAGATGGCTGAGGTATTTCATTGTGTTGTTCATTCTTCAGCTTCTTTATTGCATTTCTTTGCTGTTGATCTATTTATCTTGAGAGTGGTGTTCCATTGAGGTCTTCTACTATTTTGGTTAATCTGATGGGTTTTCCCCCATCTTTTTGAGGATTTCATTTATTTAGCTCAAGTGCATTTACTATGATTATGTGCTCTGGTTTATTGAACCTTTTATAAATATGTAATATACATCCATGTCTCTCACGTCATTTATTTTCTCTGAAATTAGTATTGCCACTCCTGCTTTATATATTTTTATTGACATTAGTTTGTTAAAGGTTTAACCTCCTTTGACTGTTGGTCTCTCTTTGTGTGTGATTTGGAGATGTGCCTTTGGAAGGCAGCAGGTTTGGTTTCCTCATTCAGTCTGCTATTCTTTGTCTTTGGTGCATTTGGTCCAAGGACTTTCAGTGTTTTAAATTGTAAATGTACATTAAATGTTGTCATCTTGTACTATTTGTGTTTGGTATTTTCTTTCTTTTTTGTTCTTTGGTGGTGTTGGGGGTTTATTCATATCTTCTTTTCTCCTCTAGATTGTATTGTTTAGGATAATATTTTCAATGTGTGATATTACAAATGGTGGTGGTCTCTTGTTTGTGTACAGCAGTGGTTGAATTTCTGACCATAGAAATCCAGCTAATATCTTTTTTAATGCTGTTTTTTTAATGAATTCTCTAAAAATTTCATTGCTTCTGAATATTTTGATTTCACCTTAATATTTGCTGGATAGCTTTGCTAGAGATAGGCTTCTTAGTAACTTTTGTCTTTCAAACTCTGGAGTATGTTGCTCCATTTTCTTCTTTCCTGCATGGTTTTTTCAGAGAAGTCTGAGTTTATTCTTATCTGTTCACCTTTTTAGGTGACTGTTTTTTTCTCTCTAGCTGATCTCAAGATTTTGTTCTTTCTTTGAAGTCAGATAATGTGACTACTATATGTCTTGATGTATTTCGTAATTTTTCCCTTTTTTGGGTGGGCATGGGAGTAACCTATTTGCTGTTCTCTGAGTTTCCTGGATGGTTATTGCCTTTTTCTTTGTGAAATTGTGGAAAATTTCTCCCATGAATTCTATTACTATTTTATCCACAGACTTGTTTGCTTCTTCTGTTCTAGTATTCCAATTAGATGTACATATATTATTTCTCTTTGTGATATCCTACATCATTCTCAGGTTTCCTTCAAGTTTTTTGCTTTATAGATTGGTTCTCTTGTTTGCTGAAGTCTGTGAGGCTATCTTCAAGTTCACTTTCCTTTTCTTCCATCCTATTGCTCAGTTCTTGTACTGGTTATTTGTGCTATTTCACTGCTTTGTTTCTGAGTTTAGTTACTCTTGAGTGTGAGGTCTTTAGTACCACACGTTTTTCATTTGCTTTCAAGCTTAGTCCTCAAGCTTTTTTCTCCTGCATTCCCATTCTGGCAGTTCAGGGTCTTCTTTCTCTTTTTATTCCATTGGTCATGCATAATCTTCCATTATTCACTTTGGTTCATCTTTATTTTTTATTTTTTGCAGTTAGTGATGTTGGCTGTAGTTTGACTGGCATTGTAGTACAGCTGTAGATGGTGCATGGGGTTCTTGATTGTGTAGGGAAGGTTGGCTCTTTGGGTTGGAGGGGAAAGAGCAGATAAGAGTTGGAACTTGTATTGTGTGGAGGTAAGAAAGAAGTGATAACCTTGGTTGGGTAACACAAAGAGAAGACAGGGGCGCCAGGGTAGGTTTTAAGGACTGGTTTTAATCAAAGCTGTCTTCTGGTTAAATATAGTGATCTTTTTGATAAATTGGAAAAGGGAGTTTTAAAAGGTTAGTACTCATTAATTTATGTCAAACTGCCTCCCTGAGAAAGGGGGAACAGAATCTTGTAGATATTTTGGGGGGGTGGGTGAGTGGAGAGCATATTCAGTAATGTAGCAGGGTCAGTTATTGATTTGGTATATAAGGAGAGTATGACCTATTGATGTTATTGCACTTGCAGCAGAATGCCCTTTCTTTGGAGGCACATTGCTTCCTGTTCTGAGGGAGGGTGTGTCTTGCTAGAGATTGAGGAGGTAGAAGAGGGATTCTGCAGGACACAACCACACTTTTTGTCCTCCACACGTGGGCCCCAGTGTGGAAATAGGCAAAAGGAATGCAGGCCTGATGTGAATAGAGGCTTCTACTCAGGGATGATTGAGAGCAGATGTGTTCCAGAACCAGCAATTTGTTTAACTGGGGAAGACTGAGTCACTGGGAACTGCAGAGACTCAGTGGTAACCTAAGTTCTGGGTCCTCTGAGTGGGAGAAAATGTTACATTTTTTCCCCTTTTGTCTTAAGAAAAAAGGGAAGGGACACAAACATTCAGGGAAGTACCCTCCACCCCCGCCCATCCCCCAAAAAAGTCTGGAGAAAACTCTTCTCTGGACAGAGTTTTTGTACTAAACATTTTTCATGCTGGGTGATCATTGAGCAACTTCCTCTGAGTTAGTGTACCCAGTGATATTGCCTAGGAAGGTTCTCTCTGCTCACAGTGGATTTTAAAAAATAACAGTAGTTTCTCTTGAACCTTATTTTTTGTGATGGCCTTATTTTTTGTGATAAGAGAAGAGTATGTGGCTATGAAATTTTGTTTCCTACTGGGAAAAATGCCACAGTATAACATACCATGTAATGTTGAACATGGCTTACAACGACAGCCCTATGGGAAAAACTCAAATGTATAAGTAGTTTCATCATTTCAAAAAAGGTAAAATGTTGATTGATGACAAAATTCATCCTGGATGTCCATCAACTTCCCAAATAGATGAAAACGTCAACTCATAGTTCATTTGGAGTTCATTCCACCAGGTCAGACTATGTACTTTCTATGTAGAGGGTCTGAAAAGATAGCATGATAATATACAACAAAAGAGGCCTGATTTCAACTGGACAGTCTCTCACAGAAGGCTCTGAGGCGGGGATGAGCCAGTCAGGGTGCAGTGTACCATTGTTCCTCTAGTTCTTAAAAGCTTTCTCTGCCCCGCCCCTCCCTACTATTCTACCTTGCAAATCCAGCTGTACTGGAGGATGTGCACTGGTACAGATAGGAACTGGAGACACAGGAAATCCAAGACAAAAGAATCCCTAAGGACCAATGAACCAATGAAGAGAAGGGTAACAATGGGAGGGTGGAGGGAAGGTGGGGTAGAAAGGGAAAACAGATTTCAGGGATCTACATATAACCTCCTCCCTAGGGGGCGGACAGCAGAGACATGGGTGACAGGAGATGTCACATGGTATAAGATATGACAAAATAATAATAATTTAGAAATTATCAAGGGTTTGTGGGAGACCGGGAAGGGAGGGGCAAAATGAGGAGAGGATACCAGAAAATGGGAATGTCCAGTTGAAATCAGGCCTCTTTGGTTGCATATTGTTATGCTATCTTTTCAGAACCTCCACATAGGAAGTTTGATTAACAGTCTGACCTGGTTTTTCTGGCTCAAGCAGAAAGCAAGTGTTTTGAGAATGAAGACAGAAACAAATGTACAAAAGCACTTGGCACAACAGATGTATGTGTGGGTTGTGGTAATAGTTGTATGAGCCCCCAATAAAATGATTTAATAATAATAAAAGAGGCATGATTTGTGACAGATATGGTATTGATTTTGCCACCACAACAATGCACCTGCTCCTGCAGCCATCTCAATCCACCAGTTTTTGGTAAAAGAAACTGCATACCTCTCTTGCTCAACACACTTTATGTGGCAGTCATGTGCTTATGTTAATTTTATGATTGAAATGAAGGGGTGAAGTCTAGCCTATTAATCTGGAGATAGCCATTGAGTAGCCAATGAGACCTCTATGTGGACATGGCTTTCTCCTGAGACTTCTGGGAAATCTCGCGATATTTCCCTCATGAAGATGAGACGCTGTCTTCCCCAGTTGTTGGGAGTTAGTCTGAGAGACGATGAATCATGGAAAAGACAAGATGGCAGCATCCGAGAAGCTGGAGAAGCCAGCAAAGAGACCACATGGCATTGCCCTGATGGCACCAGACCTCTGAACCTGAGCCCTGGAAGTGAGAAGCCATGGGGAGACCCCTGCCAGTGCCGGGGTTCTGTACCCACTGACCTGTGATTTCATGAGTCTGCACCCACTGGCCTGTGACTTTGTGAGTCAGAAGGAGAATTTATAGACTGACTTCGGGCATATGGGTTAATATTGGACTTATGACTTTGTACTGTACTGGATTGGGATGCTTTCATAATGTGTTATTTCATATATATATATATATATATATATATATATATATATATACCTTTTCCTTATATCCACATGCGTGTCTATGAAATTTGTTCCTCTAACTTACCCGGACTAAGACATTATGGCGCCTTAGGAGTGGGGTACTAGAGGAACAAATCATAAAGATCGAAAGTAGATGTATGTTTGACTTGTGCATTGTGGTATTGTTACTTCTTTGGCTAGCCATAAGTCAGATATGTCTGTTCAGTTTACTGCGTTATTTTCTGGAAACAATGTGGAAAGTTAAAGTTTCAGTTACTTGGTTTGGATACTGTATTTTGTTATTCCTTTATAAAATGGGGATTCTGCTCAAGGACAATGGTTAAGAAAGTCTGAATGCCTGACTGAAAGCAGGGATCTGTTTTGATGCCTTCAAAAACCTAATTCAATGTTTTTGTGTAAACAGTAGTTTAGATAAGGATATAGATAAGCTTAATAAGTATTGACCTTGACTGTTTTAAGAATTAAGTTTGATTTCTGACTATGCTGTTTATGCTAATTTTTTATGCCTGTTATTGTAAATATAAGGGTGCATAGAAATGTTTATGGGGAAGTATGGAAAGAGTTTGCAAATCCAGTTACCTCAAGCCAAACATTACCCTCTAGAGGGTTTAGGACTTAGCATCAAAGACATTTCTAAAGTGATTAACCTCACCTTGAGCTTAAATGGGGTTAGACCACACCTGGAAAGACTTGTCTGAAGAAAGTAGCCCCACCCACTCTTTCAGAGTACTCAGGATACTTGTAGTCTGAGACTGACCAATAAAGAAGGATAGAGTCTATTTCCTTGGAAAATCCTTACTAGTGATTGTCTTCAGAAGCTAAGGAATCTGGAACCATGAAGATAACTCCTCTCTGGGACTGAATGTTAAAGGAAACCCGTGGCAAGCTGAAATGCTTATTAGGTGACCACCCAGATATACTATTTGTCGGTGAAAGTGGGAGAAATGCGGCAATAAAGAGCCGGGTTGACATTGGCCACTGACACCCGTGGACTTGGTTCACAGCAAATAGAGAAAACGAGAACGGGTTGACTGGTCTGAAGTTCATGACCTAGTATGAGAGAGCTAGACATGTTGAGGGCTAAGTGGAAAAGCCCACATTGACCAGAAACAAACCAGAGGAAGAGCAGTGATTTGAGTCTGTGAACTGGTGCATATCGTTGCTGACTTTATGGATGGCCTGTCCTGATTTGATTTTGCTAATGGATGCACACTTCACGAGTTTCCAACTGGAATAAAGATTCTTCATGTTGAAAGATATGATTATTTCCTCAGAACACTGGGTTGATGTAAGTGGGCAATATAGAAATTAGATACCCAAAATGGGGGAATGAAGGCATGAGGTAGTTTGGCTTGCAAACTCTTCTAGGTGGTGGAATATGTATTCATAGGATTATACGATCAAGGTGTAGATGTTTTGTAACTACAATTGTAAGGCACAGGATGTCTTTTGTTTTGTTCACTTATAGAATGTTATTTTTAAATGATGGTGACACGTTGAATTATATGCATTTTATTTTTATCCTGTTAGGTATAGATATGATTTTATTGTTTATTTGAGGGTTACATATGGTTACAGAGTTATGTGAAAGTATAAAATTAACAAGGGGTGGTCTGTGACAGTCATGTGCTTATGTTAATTTTATGATTGAAATGTAGGGGTGGAGTCTAGCCTGTTAATCTGGAGATAGCCATTGAGTAGCCAATGAGGCCTCTATGTGGGCATGGCTTTATCCTGAGACTTCTGGGAAATCTCACAATATTTTTCTCATGAAGATGAGAAGCTATCTCCCTAATTGTTGGGAGTTAGTCTCAGAGATGATGCATCATGGACAACACAGCACCTGAGAAGCTGGAGGAGCCAGTGGAGAGACCACATGGCTTTGCCCTGATGGAACCAGACCTCTGAAGCTGGAGCGGCATGCAGGACCCTAAGCCCTGGAAGTGAAGAGCCATGGGGAGACCCCTGCCAGTGCCAGGATTCTGCACCCACTGACCTGTGACTTTGTGAGTCGGAAGGAGACTTTATAGACTGACTTCAGGCATATGGGTTAATATTGGATTTATGACTTTGTACTGGATTGGATTGGGGTACTTTCTTAATGTCCTATTTCATATATATATACACACACACATATATATATATATACACACCTTTTCCTTATATCCATATGCGTGTCTATGAAATTTGTTCCTCTAGCCTACCCGGACTAACACATCTTACTCATCTGACCTCACTTTGTGTGATTTCTTTTTGTTTTCACAAATGTAGAAGGATACAAAAGGACAGCAATTTGGCAACATAGAAGAGATGAAGGAAAAAGATAAGGAAAGTACTGTCAGTCATCCAAACAGATGAGTTTGAAAACTGTTTTCAAAAATTGGAATCACAAATTTGACAAATGTATTAATGGAGAGAAATTTGAAGGTGATAAGGTTGTTTTGTAGAAAAAAAATAAAAAATAAAATACACTGGCTTTGGAAAAAAATCTTTTGGGGGCAGTACTTCCTCATACACTCGAAGCACTCAGAGTTCAGGTTGCATATCTTGTTTACCAGGGCAGATTCCCTACCTGTTAGATTCTGGGTGAAACTGTTCGAGTTCACTGGGAGCTTCTATCGGTCCACTATCTGAGCTAAACTCATTCCAGGAGGGCAGAGTGAACTGGAGGTTTTGATCTCTGGCCTGAGAGTCCTGGTCTTCGTGCAAGGTACTCAGGGGTCAGAGAGGATTGGGGGATGGGCATATTAGATGAAAAGGGGGTTCAATTTGGGAGTAGTTGGGGATGGGCATGTCACTTGCACTGGTGGGTCTCTGAGCTAGGGGAGAAGGGTCTGAAGGAGCTTCCTGCTGTTCAGTGTTCCCCAGCTTTCCCTGGGGGTGAACAAGGATAAGAGAATCCCCAAACAGTCCAGGAGTATGGAGACTTCAAGGCATCTCTGAGTTCTTAGACTTCAAGTCCCTCCAATTGGTCTCTGGCTTGGGCAGAGAGAGTTCAAGGTATGAGACTCTATTTGGAATCTTCTGCAAGATGTTTCATGAGCCTAAATGAATGTTTCATGCTTCTAATTAGATATCTCTAGTTTGCTGATTTCCTATCACAAGTTCATCTTTGCTTATAAACTCTGCAAAGTATGGCAGCTTTTATTTCCTCACCATAATTATGCCTCCATTCATTGAGATAGGCTTTTCATTTAATTTTAAACAAGAGGAAAAATTAAATCCAAGTATACTGCATAGAATCGAGCTAGATAGTGAAGAAAGTGTATATTTTATTTTGAAAAAAGCTCACCTTTTTATTTCTGATTCAAATCATTGTAAAATATGTAGAGCTTTTTTACAGAGATGGTGCCAAAGGCAAAGTAGGAAGCCCCTGCAGGCCCCAACAGAAGCCAGAGCCAAAGTCTCAAAGTCCAAGAAGGCCATGCTGAAAGGCATGCGTGACACACACACACACACACACACACACACACGAAGATTGGCAGGTCACCCACCTTCTGGTGGCCCCAGACCAGGAGGCTAAGAAGTCAACTCAAATGCCCCCAGAAGCATGTCCTCAGGAGAAGCTGGACCACTATGCTTTCATCAATTTCCCCCTGACCACGGAATCTGCCAGGCAGAATATTGAAAATACCAGCACACTTGTGTTCATTGGGGATGTCAAGGTCAATAATTACAAGATCAAACACCAGCAACTTGTGGAAAAGCTCTATGACATTGAGGTAGCTGAGATCAACACCATGATCAGGCTTGATGGCAAGAAGAAGGCATATGTTCCAACAGCTCCTGACTGACATTTTAGGTGATGCCAACCAAATTGAAATCATCTAAATGGAGCCCAGTTGGCTAATGCCAAATATAAACTTTTCAGTATATATATATAACCTCTGATATATATATATATAATCTCTGAAACATCAGAGATTAACCAGGTTGTCTTCAGCATTTTTGTATTTTCTTTTTCAAATGACTGTACTGCACTTTTTGATGTAGTAGAAATGCATGTGGAGAAGGATGGAGCTTTTTATTCCTGCAAAGAGTAGAAATCCACAAAGACAGTTAGACCCTGTCCTATAACATTGCTGTGAGTGGGAACTGACTTGATGGGAAGGAGTTGAGTTGAGCGATGCATGGCGTTGCTGACATAAGGAACAAAAGATAGAGAACAGATTGCCAGTATAGACTGATAACTGCACCATTTTACCTTGAGCAAGAATGGCCCAGTGGCACAATAGTTAGTGTTTAGCTGCTTATCTACCTAGCTGCTCTGCAGAAGGAAGACCTAGCAGTCATCTTCTGACCTATTTCAGTTTTCAGGGTTCTCTGTGATGTTGGGTCACTATGCATCAGAAATCCACCCAAAGTCAAGGAGCTTTGCTGACCTTCATCATTGCACTTGGATGTTATAAAATGATATGTCACCATTTTTTCTAATAAAACATTAAATAGGACATAAGCATCCTTCTGGACAATAAATTATCCAGGGAAAGATTATCAGTGCTTTATATGTTCTATTTGTTGCAATGTTTGAAATGTAGCACTTTAGGAAAAAGTTCAGCAAGATCCCAGTGTGATATAGTCAGATGTATTTATTAATCCCATTGTTTACTCGTTCAAGACAGAAAACTCAGGCTGGGTACCCGTGGTGCAGTGGTTGAGTGCGGGACTGCGGCCCTCAGGCTTGCAGTTCAAATCCAGCAGCAGCTCTCCAGGAGTAAGGCTGGGCCTCCCACTCCCAACAGAGGGCAGTGAAGGGCCCCTTCCCAAAAAAGGAAAGAAAACTCATTAATTTTACAGTAGTGTTAGAATAGTCAGACCAAATTGACATATGTATTGATCATGATAGTTTTATAAGCCCCCAATAAAATGATTTATTAAAAAAAGAATAGTAGATCATTAAGAAATGGTTTGACATAACAAGTTAAAACATTGAGAGTATTCCAATGTATATAACCATAAATAAGTTATTTCTTTTTAGCATATTTAAGCAACAATATGTTCATAAAACAATACATGTAGTTTATTTATGACCTACACACATTTTGTTTGGTAACATCAAGATGAAGAAACTAATTTGTTACTGGCTTTGGGGGAATTGACAATTGAATTACTGACATTCATGCTTATTATTTTCAGTCAGAATTTTAAAATTATCAATTTTAAGATATTTTCAATTATCTCACATGATACAAAATAATACAAAAAAATCCATCCTAAATCTAAATAACTTTGATTGACTTTATCTTAATATTTTTTTAACTTTTGCTGAGGAGGAAGGTAATCATAAAAACCTACAATTTGCAAGGTAATGTAAGTATTGCTGAAACTTGATGAATGAAAATAAATTTGTGAAATGTGTGAGTACATTGATTATTGTCGATGCTTAATGAATATTAAATTGACACAGAAAAATGTTCTAAGCCTCAAGAAAATAAAGAGGCCAATCAATAGGAGATAAAAGGTCGCTGACATGACGCTTTCTACCTGAGGATGCTCCGTTTCAGATGACCCCCTAGAAGCAAATGGAACAAGCTGCCTGATTTTTGACATAGTGTCAACGTTTGGTCTTTTTTCTGGGTATCCCTGCTCATCCTGCATACCTTCGCTTGCACTTGCAATCTGGTGCTCTCTAGTGGTTGTTTGCGGACATAACGAATAAATTAAACTTAACCAAAAATCACTACTGTGATTTTCTTAGGTGATGGATCTTTATGGAAGTAGAAAGCTTCACCTTTCTCCCGAAGAGGCTGGTAAGTTTGAACCACTGACGGAGCGTCCGGTTGACAGTCCAAGGAGTAAATCACTACATCGGAGGACTTTTTGACAAGCTGATTGCTATGAGGTTGTGAAAGACAAGGAGCCCTGGTGATGTTTTTGGCTACGGACTGAGCAGCTGAAGGATTGAACCCACCACGCGTGAAAGCTGAGGCTGTCTGCTCCTCTGCAGAAGCACAGTGGCAGAAACTCAAAGGACCAGCTGTCCCCTGTCCTGTAGGATTGCTGTGAGAAATTACTCCATGGAAGTGAGGTAGATAAATTTATGTGAAGAATAAGTGTGGGGGTCTTATCCTGCCCTCTCTGCAAGCCCCTTCCTTTTCCAAACTGAATCACCACATCACAGCTTGTCTTCTGATTGGATCATTAAGTACTTATAGGGAACAAATTAATGGACCAGAGATTGAGGAATCTTTGAAATATAAGAATGGAAAAAAAAACAAAACTATAACTCATTTCTATTGAGTATTATTAACACATTATTAGAAGGTGCAGGAAATAGTTAAGATTAGTTCAAGATGAACTTTATCACCAGTATTTGGTACTTACTCTCTTAATCATAGTTCATTATTAAACAATCATTGGACTCTCAGGATATAACACTATATTTTAGCCCATGAATGAATGCTATAGTGAATTAGTCAAGCTATGTTTGGAAGAAGCTTAAAAGCTCTGATCTCATCAAACTCAAAAGACATTTCATCAAGGGCTGTAGTTCATATATGAATAGATTTATTTAAAGAAAAATATGTTTTGACAGATGTCTGCAAAAGATGGTTACAGGCAAGTTCTCTCAGTAAATTCTGAACTTGATCTCATTAGTTATATTTAAAATATAAAGGACTCTTAAAAGCATCATATCGTGATCAGAATTTCAATAAAATCTCAAAGACAGATTTGACATATTAAACATTAGTGAAAGAAAACCTGATGGAAGGGCAACAAGAATATCATTCATGAAGAAAGAAAAAGGCCATAAAAAGACAGAAAAGAAATAAATGGTTTAAGCAGATATCAGATGCGACTCTGAAACTTGCTCTTAATTGTAGAGTAGCTAAAGAAAAGATGGAAGAAAGGATGGAGACAAAAAGTTCATTAGAAAATTTCAAAGAGCAGTTCAAGAAGGCAATGTAAAAAAAGGGAAAAATGCAAAGACCTAGAGATAGAAAATCAAAAGGGAAGATCACACTCAGAATATCTTAAACTGAAAGAGCTCAAGAAAAAAATTCAAGCTTACAGTGGCAATATTTAAAGTTTCTATGAACAAAGTATAGAATTATGCAAGAAGCATCCAAAGAGGGTAGAAAGAATACACAGAGTCGCTGTACCAAATAGAACTACCAACAAGTCTGCATCCCATGGGTTCAGGTGGTAGCATATGATCAAGAACTAATGATACTAAAGGAAGAAGTTCCAACTGCACTGAAAGCATTAGCCAAAAACAAGGTCCCAGGAATTGGTGAAACACCAACGGAATGTTTCAAACAGCACTCACCCATCTATGCCAGGAAATTTGGAAGACAGCTACTTGATGAACTGCCTGGAAGAGACCCATCATTATATTCACTTCGAAGAAAGGAGACCCAAAAGAAAGTTCAATTCTAGAACAATATCACTGATATCATATGCAAATAAAAGTTTGCTCAGGATCATTCAACAGTGGTTGCAGGTGTCCGTTGGCAAGGAGTTTCTAGAAATTCAGGTAGGCTTCAGAAGAGGATGTGAAGATAAGAGAAATCATTACCGATGTCTATGGATGAAAGCAGAAAATATTAGAAAGACATTAACTTATGTTTTGCTGACTCTGCCAAAGGATTCCACTGTGCGAATCATAACTAAGGGTGATCTTGAGAGAAAGTAAATTCCAGAACATTACATTGCCCTCTTGAGGAACTTCTACATGGATCAAAAGGCAGTTCTTTGAACAGAGCGACGTCAGCCTACATAGTTTAAAATCTTGAAAGGTATGTGTCAGGGTTGTATCCTCTCACCATACTTATTCAATCTGTACTCTGAGCAAATCTTCAGAGAATCTGGATCATAGAAAGAAGTATATGGCAGCAGGATTAGAGGAAGGCTTATTGACAACCTGCAGTATGTTGATGTCAGAACCTTCCTTGCTGAAAGTGATGAGGACTTGATAGTTTTCTAATGAAGATCAAATATTGAAAAAGTTGAAGTAAAAATTTTTGTCTTGCTTTGATCTACAATCAGCATTCATTGAAACAGCAGGCAATCAATCAAAAAATTCATTGCCTTGGGTAAATCTGTTGCACAAGACCCCTTTATGGTATTGAAAAGATCTATTGAGACTTTAGAGTTTGTTACTTTCAGGAGTAAGGTGTTCCTGCCCTATGCCAGGATAGTCTCATTTGCCTCATCTGCATGTGAAAATTGGGCATTGAATAAAGGAGACCACAGAAGAATCAATGCATTTGATTTATGGAGGAGAATATTGAAAGAACAATGGAAAGGAATGCTAAAAAAGACAAAGTGATCTGTTTTGGAAGAAGTATGGCCAGATTATTCCTTAGAAGCAATGACAGTGAGACTTTGTCTCATGTGCTTTGGACATGTTGTCAAAAAAGAGCAGTCATTGAAAAAGGACATCATGCTTTGTAAGGGAAAGGGGTAGTGAAAAAAGGAAGCCCATTCAGCAGATGCATTGACCTCAGCAGTGGCTACAGCAATGGGTCCCACTGAGGGAACCATTGTTAAGGATGGGGCAGGACAAGGTATTGCATGGTTCTGTTGTGCATAGTGTTACTATGGGTCAGAACAACTCAGCAGCAAGAACAGCAACGTAGACTCACTATCTACTGCTATCAATTGTAATTCGATATAATTTGCCTACCAAGCAAGTTGATTGAAATTATGCAATTGAAGTATATAATTCAGTTGTTTGTAGTAAGATTACAGATTGTGCTATAAAATCTCAGAGGATTTTTATCCCTTTCCCCAGCAAACTGGCAAGCCACAAAAAAAGCCCTGTAGCCATGAACACTCTCCATTCTTTCTATTTCTTACTCCTTTCTCACTCTCTCTTATCCTGTACAAACAAGCTTAGAATTGTGACTAGGGACTATCATACATTTACTATTGCAATGTCCTCCTTGCTTTACTATGACATGTGTTAGTCTAGTAGGCATCTGCTAGCCTCTGTGAATAAGTGTCATAGAAAGTTTGCCCTATCACTAACCCCCATGTTTGTGTAGACTGTGTCCAGTCACTTAAGATATTAATTTGTACAAATACACAATTCATGCATTGCACTTCAGAGGAGGCCTATTCTTGTATAATTTCCTTGACCAATAGTGGTTTAACTTCTATACCACTGGCTAAATTAATAATACATTATTAATAAATCATCATTATTAATAAATTACTAATCATTAGAATTACTTTATGCCCCAGAAGGATGATTGATAATATTCGTTATCAGAAGATGATCATGATATCTTTATCAGGAACCAGAGATAGATATAAACCACAGATATAGGAATGGAGTTGGGGCTCACAGTTAATTCTTAATCCAATCCAGGAGAAATTAGTTCTTATGACATAACTCCGCCAAATGTTCGCCCTTATGAAGAGACCACTGAAGATATAGGTTATATTGCAATGTGTGATGAAGAAACCAGATGGTGTCCAGCTATTAGAATGCATAGTGTCCAGGTTTTAAAGGTTTGTCTACAAACGAACAATTATTCAACTAAGTCCACATGGAAGAATCACATCAGCCAATGTGATCTAAGGAATTGTAAATAATACAATCCAAATCTGACATAGTGAATGGTATGAGAGCTGTAATTGTGAACACTTTGATGACTATAGATGACAGCAGAAGCCCCAAATTCATTTTCAAGATCCCCATATAGGTTAAAATTTCAGTGAGTTCGTTCTCATCATTCAAGGGAGGTGGATGGCCTGCTATGAGACAGAAACCTTTGTAAAGTTGATTATGGCAGATGTAGCTGGATTAAAATGTATTATCTTATCATGTGTTATACCTTTGATATCCCCCCTGGTAAATTTGATACTGTTAAAAAAATAGTCAAAGGGAAGTACATGTGGATTAAGCCTCTGGTGAATCCCTTCTGACCATAGAACAGGAATCTGAGTAGCATTGCTATTATGCAGAATTCATTGGAAAGTGGATTATTGTAGAGGCAGTTGTGCTAAAAATTTCACCTTATCATTTTAGTTCCCTTTTTATCTTTTAAATTTGTCTTAAAGTTATTAAAGTCTTCTGCTTTCTTTTCAATTGAGGCTTTTCTTCACTTTGTTTGGTTCTTGTTGCTTGCCAGTGGGGAGGGGTGGTGGTGCGCTGGGATTGGCACATTTTTCTGTGTATGAAATGCAGGATAGATAAATCTATAAAGACAGTAACAGGATTAATAGTTTCTTGGAAGTACGGCACAGGATGTGGGAAGAAAATGGGGAGCTAATAACAAGGAGTTCAAGAAACTGATTGTGGTGATGATTGAAACATTTCTTTAAAATGTGATAGAACCATTGAATTTTATACTATGTAAATCGCATGTCAACAAAACTGTTAAACAAAAAGCAGAGCAAGTTATGTGCATAAAATATCACGTTTACTCTGATTCTCTTCACCTCTATTAACATCTTCATCTGTTCTTTTAGTTACCTTTGGGTGTCGCTTCCTGACCCCAATACAAGTTTGTTCTCATTTGCCTCCTGCATGCCACCCTTGTTATATACATCAGACCGTATAAGATCTGAGAAAGTAATAGTAATTTATAAATTACCAAGGGTTCATGATGGGGGGGGGAAGCAGGGACTGAGGGGAGAATGAGGAGCTAATACCACAGATTTAAGTAGAAAGCAAATATTTTGAGAATGAAGAGGGAAACAAACGTACAAATGTGCTTGATATACAATGGATGCATGCATGCATGGATTGTGATAAGAGTTGTATGAGACCCCAATAAACTGATTTAAGAGAGAAATTGCTTTTTAGATAGACTCAATAGGCAATCAATTATACTGTCTTGTCCATATACTTATCTTCATAATTATCTTTACAAAATTCTTTATTCACTCGTGTGAATACACGAGTATTTAATTACACTTGGGTGTCACTGACTTTTAAATGTAAGCACTGCCTTTAGTGTTTCTTGTAGGATAGGTCTCCTAACACCACAATTTCTCAGTTTCGATTTAGGTGAGCATGTTTATATCACCTCCATTTCGACAGATAGTACAGATAGTGTTGCTGGGTAGAATCGTTGTTAGCAATTTTTGTTGTTGCTGCTTTTTTGTTTCATTTTTAGAGAAACAAATTTGCAACCACTCTGTGACTTGTTATGAACAATAAGAACCAAATGACTTGGGTTGCCATGGCAAATCTCAGTTTGTAGTAATTGTTTCTCTTTGGGAACTGTATTGCCTTTATTTGGATTCAAATTATTTTTCACTTCTGGTTATGGTTGCTCTTTTATATTGTTGATGCATTCTATGTATGTAATTTTTACCAAGCTGATAAATTACTGGGACATTCTTACCATTGGAGAGATTTATTTTATACCCCTTGCTAATTAATGACCATTATTAAATACTTATTTAAGAGCAAGAATGCATAATAGTTTAAAAGATATGCCTTACTTCACTTGTATCTTTGAGTGAAAGCACTTGGTTTACTAAATATTTTTCATAACAATTATTTTTCAAAGAACTTATTTATGATATGGCTAGATTTCATATCTATAATCTCATATTTTATATGTTATAAAATATATTCATTTAAAATCTAACAAGTCAGGGCAGGGTAAAAAAATAAAATAAAATGTAACAAGTCAGTTATCAATGCGAACATGGCAAGAATATAATAGATTCACAAAAGAGTTGTATCAACAACTAAAGAAGATATAACATTTTTTTTTCTGCTACTATCAGAAAAGACAGCCATCATTAACTTCTGGGTTTCAATATAGCTTTGAGTCTGACCAGACACAAAACAAATCAAACAAAACCAAAAACACACACACAAAACTAACCAAACTCACTGTCAGAGTTTATGCCAACTCATAAGAACCCTATGATAACTCATACTAGAAGTTCTCTACAGGAAAGAGTAAAAGTCCCTCTGTGAGTTTCCAACAAAAAGTCTCGCCTTTCTTCTGAAGAGCAGCTGGTGGTTTCATTCTGCCAGACTTTGCAATTCCAGCCCAGCACGTAGCCATGACCCCACAAGGAATCTTTCAATTTTCATGACTAGTGTTTAAGAAGCTTCTGACTTCATATAGCTAATCAATTTCCAACATGTTTACAGTGATCAATTACCTGAAATTGTAACTCACTTGTTCTTCTTCCTTTCTAGGCGTGCTCCATCATTCTCCATAAGCCTGTGTTCAAAGTTGTTTATGTTGGCTATCCTCTCTAATAGATAAAATTGTTTATAGATCTTTGAGTAACTCAAAATGTCATTTATTTGTCAAAGATATTTTCTTAATGATAGGATGCAATTCTCCAAGTTTTCTTTATCAAATAATGTATGTGTGTGGGAAAACATGCTGTATATCTTTATAATTAGTCATTATTATTCCCTCTTAAGTTTTTAAAAAATTTTCTTTGTAGTATTGCTGTGGCCTAGTCAAATAAAATGTATTTTTCAGTTTTAGAAATTAAATTTATAGGCGCCATGGAGGTTAATGATTGGAGAAATAAATAAGGAGACCATTAGTAAAGCAGAGTTGGAAAGAAAGTCAAATAATTATGGTTATCAGGTAAATTGATGTAGAGAACTGAGTTGAGTTGCTAGCTATCTGGGTCACCAATAACATATTGCATGAAAATGAAGACACTGTCAAACTTTTATTCACTATTGTAGTATAAACAAGCAGATAATACAGAGAAGACAAAGGCTCATCTTATTCCATTCATGCCCCCCCCCCAAAAAAAAAAACAAAAAGTAGGGTACCAGGCATGGATCAGGTGGATCAGCACAGATGTGAAGACATACCTTACTGCCATGGGATTATAAAACAAACAACCAAGTCCTGTAGTTTAAGGGTGGTTTGAGAATGAAAGTGGAAAGATACTGAGTACTTAGAGAGGAGAAAACCATCTTCTTTAATATTGTCTCACCCCAAACTGCAATTTCCTTTTGAGATCTCAAGATGTTGTCTCTACACTAAGCCTGTTGTGGGCAATGAAGCTTTGCCCCTTGAGTGCTTCCAGCTAAAGCTTCTGCTGTTGTCTGTGGTCACACTTGAAATATCACACGTAGGTTTTTGGCCAGAAGCAAACTCCTTAACTCTACTTCTTGACTTTTTTTGGACCTCAGCAATAAAGACAGGCTACACTCCATCATAGACCAGAATAAATTTGACTTTAGGGACTGTGGCAATCATTAGGTACTGAGTCTGTATCAAAATCGACCAGGGCCTTTGGTCAAAATTACTCCAAGCAGGAAGGTCAAACTTAGCTATTGAGAATTGAACTTAAATATGAGCTTCACCATTGCCAAAAAAGCATGCACCATTGGTTTATCTGGGTCTAGTTAAGAGATCCAGAAGGCGCATGTTGCCAAGGTGGCAGTTAAGTGGTATCTGCTTTGTGTTTGTCATAGGGTAACAGCATTAGACTCTTGTGCTTCCTCAGTTCAGGAGGGGTTTGGTACCGAGAGCATATTCCCCCAGGTCTTAGGCATTGATTGGGGTGCAGTCTTGCTTTTAGAAGATAAATAAAAAGGTTAGATTGATGACAAACTGATCACTTTTGGTAATGATGATAGGTCAGATCTGATGTAGATCGTTCTGGGACTCCAGTTGCTCCTTTTGTCTCATTAAGCAGAAAGCTGACAGTTTGTGTAAGCAGGAAAAGGTTTAAAGAGAAATTTAGATCTTATTTTTGTACAAATATAAAAATGACAGCTAATTTTCATATTTCCATTAGTCATTCAGTTTAAAAGTTTTCGCACTGTGACTTCCACATGTGCACATCTCTTGTCTTGTCTTTGGCTCTCCAAATGAAGTCCAATCGAACAAAGCATTCACTGCCATCAGGTCTTTTTCGATGCATCGTGACCCTATTGGGCAGGGTAGCATGGTCCCTGTGACTTTCTGAGGCTGCAATCCTTTACAAGAGCAGAAGGTCTTGTCTTTCTCCTATAGACCTTCAGGTGGTTTCAAACTGCTGACCATGGCATTAGCAGCCCAAGGCAAAACTCTCAGCCCCACAGTTGAAACCCTCACTCAGTTATTCGCTGCCATAGACTGCTCCTATGGATTCCTGAGATTGGAACTCTTCAAAACTGAAACGTCTCATAACGTCTGAGTGAATGATGATTTCTAACTGCTGAATTTGAAGTGGTTCGCACAACCCATACATTACCAGGGATCCTGACTGAGGTAGCCCAGTTAAATGATTGGTCCAGTTAAATATTGGTTTGGAAAGACTCTCTGGGCAGTCAGTCTGAAATAATTTGGAATATTTCTCTATTCTCTTAAGTCTGGATGGGGGGTGTTCTATGGGGAGCTGAAACAACTCTTGATGTTTCAAGAGTTCAAGCAGCTCTTGATAGTCAGTGCTACTGGATATGATTCTAGGCCTAATTTTAGGTTTGAATCAAAAGCATTTACATCAGCTTGAAATGACAGCATAAGAGTTCATTTGTTTTGTCATTGTCTTTAAGGGTAAGGGAAGGGCTGTTAGGTCCTAGTGTGCCTAGCTATCTCCCTGGCATTGTATCTACACAAAACCATGGTGATGATGCATTGTCTGTTTTATTCCGGTTGTTGTCAGTGAGTCTCACTCAGTAATCACAGATTACTTGTCTTTTCCTTTCTTTTTTTTTTTTGCAATTATGATCTATTGTCATCCAGAATTCTTATGTGGATTGTTTATATGGAAAGTGAGCAAAAACAATTTTAGTGTCTTTTTAGTGTTTATTGTGATTATTATAAAAATATCCACAATTTAACATTTTCCAACATACCGTTTTTCATGTATGTAATTCAGTGACACTAATTACATCAAGTATATGACTTTTTATTCCAGCTTGAGAAGCTCCCTTTGACATTTCTTGTTAGGCATGTTTAGTTATAAAAATAAATTCCCTCAGCTGGGACATAGTAATGTATTAGTTTAAAAAATACATTATGTTTCAAAGCTGGCCTACATAAAATCCTGAATTTCTGAAATCTTCAAACCTGATTGGCCTGATGCTCAAGAGAAGGTCTAGTCCACGCAGAGGCCTCACTGACTATTGATAGGCTAGATTCCACCCCTTCATCTTTAATCCTCTCAAATCAACACAGGTTATGTAACTACTATATCAGACAAGACCACACAAAAGGGGATCAAAAAGGTAGAGAAACCTTCACAATAGCCAAACATAAACTGAAATAGCTAAGAATATACACGAATAAAAAACCAAAAACATTTGTATGAGGAAAATAACAATACTTTAAAAAGAAGCCAAGAGTGACCTCAACAAAGGGATCCCATATTTGTGGACCAGAAAACTCAATCAATATAAGTAAAGATGTCAGTTCAGCCCAAGGCAATATATGTTTAATGCTATCCTAATTCAAATGCCATAATCTTTCTTCAAATAGTTAGAAAAACCTATCACCAACTTCATATGGAGAGGAAAGAAGCCCAGAATTAGCAGAGAACTCTTCAAGAAGAAAGACAAAGTGAGAAGGTTTGCTTTATCTGATTTTAGCGCCCATTATACAGCCACAGTGGTCAAAACTATGTGGTATGGGTCTATAGACCACACACTCAGATCAATAGACAATAACTGAAAACTCAGAAATAAAATTATCAGCATACAGACAACTAATCTTTCATAACGGACCTCCAAAATATCAAATTGTAAGTGGATATCCTCTTCAACAAGTGGTGTTGTGAAAAATAAATGACTACCTACAGAAAAATGAAGCAAGACCATTACCTCACTCTATGCACAAGTATAAATTCAAGGTGGGTTACAGACCTTGAGGTAAAACCCCAAACTATTAGGGCCATAAAAGAGGGAATTGGTACAAACCTGAGAACTTTGGTACAGGGAATACATAGACTATCAGATATAGGGAAAGACACAAATACAGATGAGTCACAAATTGACATGTGGTATATGCTGAAGATAAAACACCTGCGTACATCGAAAGAATTCACCAAGAGAACAACAAGAGAGGCCATGGACCTGGAAAACATCTTTAGCATGGCTATATGAAGCAAAGGCCTTATTTCTAAAATTACAATACCTTGATAACTTCCAAAAAGAACAAAACTAAATGCCCACTGAGGGGGTTGGCAAAGGACATGAACAGACGTTTCGCAAGGGCAGAAATCCTAATGGCCAATAAACCTTTGAGAAAATGTTCCTGATCATTAGCAAGAAGAGAAATGCAAATTAAAACAACCATGAGATGCCTGTGAGATACCTACCACCTAACACCCTCAAAGCCAAATTCAAAAAATCAGAAAGTAACAAGTGTTGGAGGAGGTGGAGAGAGCTAGGAACTCTCGTACACTGCTGGTGGAGCTGTAGGTATGCACAGCCGTTATGGAAATTAATTCGGCAATATCTAAAACAGATGGAAATCAAGCCACAATATGACTCAGCAAAGTCTCTACTGGGCATATACTAGAAGAAGCAAGAAACAAACCACGGCCACACATCTGTGTTCCAGTGTTCATTGCTGTGCAGTTCACAATCTTGAGGAGTTGTAAAAAACCTAAATTTTCCTTTGTTTTCTTTTGCTTTGCTTTGTCTTGTTTTTGTGCTTATTTTTGTCTCTGCATGTCTATCTAGAGAAGATAGGCAGAATAAACAATCTGGAGGAAAAAACAATAGGACTGATGGTTCCAGGGAGACATGAGAGAGAGGGAGGCAGGGGAAAGGAAAGGGGTGTCCACAAACCCAGGGAAAAGGGAACAAGTGAACTAAAATTTATGGCAAAGAGGGAGTCCATGACTGGTGGGACTTGATAAAGACCTATGTAGTTGAGAGGAATTTATGAAACCTGAAGGAAGCCCGAACATAATAGGGGGACAAAAGAAGAGTAAAAAGAAATAGAGGAAAGAAGTAGGAGGCAAAGGACATTTGTAGAGTTCTAAATACAGGCGTACCTATGAAAAATATTTACATATACCAATGGGAAATACATTTATATGTTAGGTATTAAAGTAGCAGATGGACATTGGGCCTCTACTCAAGTCTCCCTCAGCACAAGAACACTTTGTTCTGGTAATCCAGCATTCTGTTATGCTCATCTTCCCAACACTGTCACTAAAGACAAAATGGGTGCATAAGCAAATGTGGTGAAGAAAGCGGATGATGCCCTACTACCAAAAGACATACTGCCTGATGTTTTAAAGGCTTGACATTAAACAAATGACCAGTTAGCAGGGAAGCAATGAAGGCCTCTTGGAAGAAGCACACCACCTGTGTCATCAAAAGGTGTCAATGGGATCATGAAATTTCCAGTTGTCTACAGATGGGCTTAGGGTTACCAATGAAAAAGTCAGAGCCTCCAATAAAATTTTTTAAATGTCCTTTGGATTGCCAAAAGAACAAACACATCTATCTTGGAAGAAGTACAGCCAGAAGACTCCATAGGGACAAGAAGAGTGAGACTTTGTCTCAAGCACTTTGGACATCTTGCCAGGGTAGGCTAGTTCCTGGAGAAAGACATCAAGCTTGGTCATGTAGAGGCGCTGTAACAAAGAGGATGACTCTTAAAACTATGGATTGACCCCGTGGTTGCCACAATGGGCTCAGGCATCATAACATTTGTGAGGAAGGAACTGGACAGGGAAGTATTTTGTTAAGTTACATATATGTTTGCTTTGTATCTAGATAGCACCTAAAACAGTAGCAACTTGGTGATGATAGCTAGCATAGAAGTCCATCTATACCCCGTGATTGAACTCATTCCCTGTGGGACCTCAGCACCAGACTCTCTTCTCTCCACAACAAGGGAATGGCACAGCAGGAATGACTCATGGGGTCACCACCTACTGTGGGTCTCAGTTAGTTTGGGAAGTGCTGACCCTTATGGCCTGTGGTGTTCTCACACCGTCCCCTGGAAGGAAGCCAGTGTGGAGGCCATTCTGCAAACACCTGTGAGCTGTGCCGTCAGTCTATAGTTCAAACCCAGTGTGGCAGTCATGTGCTTATGTTAATTTTATGATTGAAATGTAGGGGTGGAGTCTAGCCTGTTAATCTGGAGATAGACATTGAGTAGCCAATAAGGCCTCTATGTGGGCATGGCTTTCTCCTGAGACTCCTGGGAAATCTCGCGATATTTCCCTCATGAAGATGAAAAGCTGTCTTCCCCAGTTGTTGTGAGTTAGTCTCAGAAACGAAGAATCACGGAAAAGACAAGCTGGCAGCGTCCCGGATGCTGGGGGAGCCGGTGGAGAGACCACACGGCTTTGCCCTGATGGAGCCAGATCTCTGAAGCTGGAGCGGCATGCTGTTGATGGACCTGAGCCCTGGAAGCGAGGAGCCATGGGGAGACCCCTGCCAGCGCCAGAATTCTGCACCCACTGATCTGTGACTTTGTGAGTCGGAAGGAGACTTTGTAGACTGTTTTCAGGCATATGGGTTAATATCGGACTTTTGACTTTGTGCTGAACTGGATTGGGATGCTTTCTTAATGTTCTATTTCTCATATATATAAACCTTTTCTTTGTATCTATATGCAGGTCTATGAAATTTGTTCCTCTAGTCTACCCGGACTAACACCCAGCTTCATTATTAGGCAGTGTGATCAGTAAATCCGAATAATAGACAAACAGGGTCTTATAGGACCTGGATGGTATGTCCTTATTCAACAGCATGCTGGTGAATGGGGTGGGTGGGGGGAGGAAATACAGGAGTACATCCAGAGAACCCGTCAATACCAACATGGATGGGATGACAAGCCCAATGTGATTTACCTGCCAAAAAGTCTTGATCTGTTGACTCAGACTCTGGCTTCTGTCCCTGAGTAATGTGTTTAGCCTTGGTAGGACCCAGTTGACAGATGCTGTTTCTGCCTCTTCTGATGATAGTGGCAGTCCAATTGAATTCCAATTAACCAGGATCCCGGGGACAATCAGCTGACATCTGCTTATTCTGGACCAGAGATGACTTTGCTTTGCATGTTTACTTGTTAAGCACCATTGGCTTGTGCTTTTCTATCTTTGTCAGCAAAGCTTCTTTCTGGTGATCATACATGTGGATAATAAGTGTATTAGGAGCAGATGTATTTTTATTCCAATGCCATCGCCACAGGTCATTGTCACTATTAAGTACTGCGGAGTTTTTTCAAGCTCATAGCAACTCTATGTACAACTGAATATAACACTGTTCAGTCCCAGGTTTTTCTCACAACTGTTCTTATGTTTGAGTCCATTGTTGTGGCCACTGGGTCAATCCATCTCGTCTGGTGCTCAAGAACATGAAAAGTCCTTGTGGCCCCTATACTTTTGAAATAATCATGTTCTACTCCAGGGTCTCATCTCTCCTGACAATATGTCCAAAAATACATGAGAGGAAGTCTGACCATCTTGCCCCAAAGGAGCCTTTCACAGGAAGGGTTCATTTATATGTCCGTCCTCAGCTTGCCAATGATCCAATGGAAAAGCCAAATCACTTGCTATAATCCCAATCAGGTAGGCTCACATATTTGCAGCTGCCTTACCTGCAGCCATCTCTATCAGAGTCAGGTGAGGGGACGGGCAGGAGGAGAGAAAGGCTAGCAGGAGTGCACATAAATAGTGCATTAGTATCTATAGCATGTGAAGTAGGGGCAGCATACCATGAAGCTTTTATAGGACTCCCACAGTAATGACCATGGTCTTTGCCACAGTTGGGGCACAGGTCCAGATGGCAGAGACCTCAAACAGAAACAGGTCCTCTTTGCTTTTCCGTCATCTTGGTGCCAGGAGTTGTGGGAAACACAGTCACTGTGGGAACTCCTGGTATCCAAACCCCCCGAGAAATTCAATGCATTTGTCCTCTTTCTGTTGAATTCTAAAAGTTACTGAACTACTTCTGAGGCAGGGTGGGTTGCACAGTGAGCTGTGAAATACAAGGTCAGCAGTTAGAATCCTGCACTCTCTAGGAGTGGGGGACAATGATGAAGCGGGTTGGTTCTACAAAGATTTAAATTCTCAGAAATGGAAAGGGGCATTTCCTTCTTTTCCTTCAGTGTTGCTGTAAGTTGGCATCAACTCATGGTAGTGAGTTTTGTGAAACAGCTAGTGTTCATTTGTTTGTTTTCTCTTGAAAGCCAAGAGGTTTGGGAAATACCATGGGGCTCGTCACCCATTTTCAAGCCCACTGGGAGTGACAAAGGAAACGACCTCCAAGAAAGTTGATTTGACACTAGCTCTGTGGGGAAGGAAGGAAGGAATAGAGATCCTGCAAACTAGTAAGCATATGCACAGTCCCCCAGCCCCCACCATCTTGGGGCCTAGATCTGTGGGCCTGGCAGGAAGGTGGAGAGGGTGGTGGACGACTAGGTGAGGATTCCTGTTGGCACCCTCACCCTTCTGTTCCTCTTCCTCAATTGGCTAGTCTTTGACCCAAAGATAGCAGCAGCCTTGTGAGAACCACGGCAGCTGCCTTTCCAGGAAGCCCAAGTGCACACAGCACCAGACCACTGGCCACAACTGATGGCTACTGCACTGCTGAAGTGGGGGGGAGGGGTGGGAGGAGGCTGCTCTCCAGGCATTCTGAAGGAAGGAAGAGGTGACATTGGGGCTGGAGGTTCTGTAGCCACGGGTACATAGAGTCTCTCTCCCTTACTAACATAAACAAGATTTCATTCATAGGCTATATACATTTCTGGTTTTTTTTTTTTTGGGGGGGGCGCATCACTGCTCTCCGGCAGTGGAAGTAGGAGGCCCAGCCCCACTGCTGGAATTGAACCTCCGTCCCAGTGGGCCACAGTCCCGCACACAACCACTACACCACCGGGGCTCAGCCCGCTATATACATTTCTGAGTGTCTTTTCAAGCCCTGTTGAAATGGGATCCCGAGAGTATTTGGTATGACAAAATAATAATAATAATTTATAAATTATCAAGTGTTCATGTGGGAGGGGAGAGTGGAGAGGAAGTGGAAAAATGAGGAGCTACTATTACCAAGGACTTAAGTAGAAAGAAAATGTTTTGAGAAGGACAATGACAACAAATGTACAAAGTGTTTTGCATACACTGGATGAATGTATAGATTGGGATAAGAGTTTTATGAGCCCCCAATAAAATAATTTAAAGCAAACAAACAAAAAAGGGTCCTGAATACCTCTACATTTCTTTGCAGAAGAGAACAACTGTGTGCTTCCATTGTTCATCAGCACCAGGGACTTGCTTACTCATTTCTGGGAGTTCTCTGTGATCTCCAGACCCATTTGTTGTTGTTCTAATTGGGAAGTTAAACTTTATTTGGTGGGTCCAAGTGTGGCAGCACAGAGCTACCCAGGTCTTCATGAATGCAGGCCCCACCACTTGTCCAAGGGGCCACGGTGAGGAATACATTTGACTCCACAGCCGTCCAGGATGAGGCACTTCTCAGCCACCATGTCCTCAAACTTATCAATATTAAACTTGATGAAGGCCCACTTCTTGGAGATGTGGATCTTCTGGCATCCAGGGAACTTGAACTTGGATCTTTGTAAAGCCATTTATAATTATATATTTTTTGGTTTGGGGGGCACCACTGCCCTCTGGTGGTGGGAGTAAGAGGCTCAGTCTTGTAGCTGGATTTGAACCTCCAACCCAGTGGGCCGCAGTCCCGTGCACAACCCCTATCTATGCCACTGGGGCTCAGCCATAAGGCCATTTTTAAAGGGTCGCAGCTTCCTAGGATGTCTGTACACTATCTCTAATCTGATACACCAGGTCCCCTCAGCAAAGGAGTCAGAGGTGACCAAAAAGGATCGGTGTTCTCTTCAGACTCACCAAACTTATATAGCGAATGTAGAAAGAGCAGGAACTCTGGAGGACTGTCATGGTTTTCCAGATCTTACAAAATATTCAACTCTGACAAGGTTGAGAGTTACCACTTTTATATTCTTCCTTTTAATAGAACATATATTTTTTTCTCATTGGTGACAGGTGACTGCCTAACACAGGTTCTGGTTTTTAAGGGATTTATTATATAAATAATAGCCTAGCATTTTTCAAACATACCCAATAGCTAGCACTTACCAGGGTCCATTAGCCTGGTTGACACAGAATCCACTCGCCCCCCACTAGTGTGTTGCCTCAGCAGCAAATATGAAATGAGAGGTTTCCCAGAGAGATACAGCCTATGATTAGACCTGAACAATCACACATGGATTTTTAGCCATGAGCTGCATTCCCAAATATACCATGAGAAGAGAATATAACTAGCAAATAGAAGAAATAGAAGAGCGACTCTATTATACCCAATAGTTTTTTCCTTTTAAATGGAGGGAGAAGATGTAATCCGGAATTTCTTGAGGACGACTCAAGTTGAATCTTGCATCTATAACTACAGGTACTTGTTTCTATAAGTTATATAATTCTCTATCAGGCGGAGGATGGAAACCCAGGCACAACCTTACATCCAAGTGCAATTCATAGGAGAACACTTACTTATGATTCAAAAAGTAGAACTTAATCTAAATAAAATAATACAATGTCTCAGGCTTTGAAGGAAACTGGAAATTCAATATAATTGATATTCATCTGGTGAAACATCTTTTACAAGGGGTAGAAGAGTATGTGTCAGATTTTATTTTAAGTTGTGAGCATTGGCAAAACAGGAATATTGCATTAGTTAAAATATAGATCCAATTTTAATAAACTATCAAGAGTACAGCAAGAAACAGGTATATATGAAACACCAGAATAACATCATTAGCTTCAGACTAAATAGGCTATTTCATTGATAAATATTGCTATACTATCGATAGCGCATGAAAACATTGAAGTTATTGTAAATTGCGTTGTCATGGAGATGTATGACGCAGAAACCATAGTTTTTGTCGACATGAAGCAAACAGGTATTGCTCAGATTGATGCAACTAGTTGGGCATTAGGTGACATCTGACTCTACGAATATTTCAATTGAAAAATAGCAGGAAGGCGGCACTCTCCTGATTTATAGAGGTACCAAAGAACTAAACCAAACAAAACACTCGAGGAAGTTCAGTGATGACAAGTTCAATATAAGATGAAGTTGCGTTGAAATTGTGAACTAAGGCAGTAGAGGATCTACCTAAGGGTGCTTATAGTTTCACTTACGCTCTGTTGCTTGCCCCATTTCCTTGAAATGATTTTCTTTTTACAGCTTCCAACCAACATCCTTTCCTCTTTGTTATCTGCATCTACTAAGATCTCTGCATGGTCACTTAATGGGCTTACATAGGGAAAAAAAAGTAAGCTGAATTTTATTGCAAAGAATTAAAATGAAGATCCAGGCTAAGGAAAGAAACCCCTGGGAACATGCTTGCTATTTTCAATGACTCAAAAGCCATCCTGTAAAAATGATATTGTACTTTCCTACAGAGCATGGAGGGCAGATTTAATACGACCAATGGAAGGAAGCATGTCTTCTGGTGATTTTCTCATTTCTGGCCTTTTCAAATATTAAATTGTAACTCTATTCACAGAAATTTAGCTAAATTGAAGGCACTGGTTAGTAGATATGCTAAGATAATTGAAAAGCTCTATCTATGTACCTCTCAAGTAATCTTTACAAAAATTTAGATTAATTTTGCAATTGCTGCTGAGAATATACCCAGAAAAACATACATCACTTCAACATTTTCAACACACAATTAAATGACATGGATTGCAGTCTTCATGTTGTTGCAATCATTTTTATTCTCCTATATGAGTTATTCTTCTGCCATCAATGTAAATTCACTGTCCCCTAAGTTTCCTTTTACATTACTGTTGCTTTGATTCCTTATCTATCTTAAAAGAGCACAGTGTTCAAGCAGATATCCTTTACTAATTAAACATAAACTTTTGCATGATGTTAAAATGACTTTCGGGGATATTTTTGGTTTAAAATCTAAAGATTATCTCGGAGCAATGGTTTCTCGGATTCATCCAGGGTTCAGTGGTTCCAGAAAGGCTGATAGCCATGCGAACTGGAAACTTTGTGCTCCATTTCTCAATTTTGGATCAGAATCATTCTATATAAGGGAACAACAAGAGATCTTAAATTGATGGCTAAGAGGGCAGTGCAATATAACCAGGAGGAAGTACAGAGAGCTGAATGAAGGTCGAACATGATAGTGGGACAGGAGGAAACTAAAAATGAAATAGAGGAAAGAACTAAGAAGCAAAGGACATTTATAGAGGTGTAAACATTGGCATGTATATATGTAAATATGTTAACATATAAAACAGGGAGAGAAGTCTATGTACATATATTTTATAGGTTAAATACTAAGGTAACAGATGGATATTGGGTGGACCTCTGTTGAAATCCTCCCTCAATGCAAAAACACTTTATTATAATAACATGGCATTCCATGATGCTCACCTTCCCAACATATTTGCTGAAGACAAACTGGCTGTATAAACTAATAGGGTGAAGAAAGTTGATGGTGCCTGGCTATTACAAAAGATAGCATCTGGTGTCTTAAAGGCTTGAAGTTCAACAAGCAGCCATCTATCAGGGAAGCAATAAAGCCCACATTGAAGAAAAACACCAATTTGTATGATCACTGGATGCCGAAGATCAGGTGTCAGGTATATGAAGACTCAAAACAAGAGCCTTGTCCAAATATATTAATTGATCCTAGGTTCATGAGTTTGAACAAAGTTTAAGTTCTCAGAAATCTCAGAAAGCTGTATGGACAAACATTAAGAATGTGTATCTTTTTCTTAATGTGTTTTTAAAATTAATTTAAACAGATTAAAATCTCTTTAACAGTGATTCTGATTCACAAACTTAATGATTACCTCTACATTTCCCCCACCCACCCAAATTTAAAATGAAATGCTTGCCTTGGTAAAATTTTCCTGATAAGAAAGTTCCGAATAGGGCTGAGCCCTGGTGGTGTAGTGGTTGTGCGTGGAACTGTGGCCCACTGGGATGGAGGTTCAATTCCAGCTCCCAGGAGCAATGGCTGGGCCTCCTACTCCTACCACCAGGGCAGTGATGCCAAAAAAAAAAGTTCTGAATAATACCTGGTGCAAAATAATATTTGGTAAATATTGAAAGGCTAGTAGCTTGTTAAAATATGACCATTTATGCTGTTCAATTGTATGGGAAACTATAAATGCCAAGAGCAGTTCCATAGGTGCTAGAGAGTCTGTACAGAATGAATTTTGTCAATAGTTCACAAAACTGATTAAATAGCCTACCATTTTCTTCTAGATCACACTAAAAGTTTTGGTGTCGTCACTGGGAAGTGAGACTTAGCTTGAAAGTTCAGTGTACATCTTAATGTGGTGAACAGCAGGAGAATGCCTGTCTTGCCATCAGTCACGTTAGAACCCCGAGAGTGCTCTGTGTCCCCTAGGGCTTGACATGTAGAGGGATGGAGACTTGGAATATAAGAACCACATGCAATCAAAGGACAAATGTGGAAGTGATGGAAGTTGGCTTCATATCTACTATTGAGAAGGTTTAAGTGGACCAGGTGTTGATTCCATGAAACAGATCCAGCCATCTGTCCAAGAAATGAACCTACGCTTGTATCATTACAGGTGTTTAGGAGTTCAGAACTTACTGGGTGACTCTGTCAAAGGAGGGAATATCAAAATGCTGGCTTAAAAAATTTGTGCAGTATTTTCGCAGCAATTTATTATTTTAAGAAAACTATTCTTGCTTTTAGCTACAACTACTTAAAAAAAAGTGGAAAAATTTCCACTTACATGTCATCCTAGCTACATAGTTAAAACTATGCTAATTTAGTTGTTGAATTTCATTATCTAATTTCAAAGATGGTTCAAATCACATGGTTTCTTCTATATGTGCTACAAGCACATGTTATTTTCGTTGCTGTCAGTGTTTTTTATCATTGTTGGTTTTGCCAAATTATTTTTATTAAATGTTTTTATTGGGGGATCTTACATCTCTTACTACAAGTCACACATTCATTCATGGTGTCAAGCACATTTGTACATATGCTGCCATCATCATTTTCAAAATATCTTCTATCTGAGCCCTGGCTATCAGCTCCTCATTCCCCTTCCCTCCTCTACTCCTGCTCCCTCATGAATCTTTGATAAGTTATAAATTGTTATCTTTAATAGGTTATGATGATGTTTTCATCATCCTCTGTTGACCTTCACCCACTTTGCTGCTTGTCCCCCTGGGAGGGGGTTATAAGCTGATCCTGGTGAATGACTCCCCCATTATTCCCTCAGCATCCCCTTATCCTACTGTTTTTACCATCATATGTGGTAATTAGTATTTTTAAAGCTATATCAATAAATTTTTGAGAATAAAGTAGCAATTAAAGGAGAAAATGAAAAAATGGACTTCCCTCAGGCACCAATTTTGTAAACAATACAGTTGTAATTTAATGGAAACAGATTTTTCCAAACAATTTTGCTAACATAATCTATGAAATACTGCATTAAAGATATTTTTAATTACTAAAATTGATAGTAAACAATTGATTCTCTGACTCAGGAAAAGCTTCATGGTGAGCGAGGTGGTATTGACATCATGAACTGCCATATTAAGTACTTCCAACCCTGGTGATCCCACGGCCCATCTAACGATGTGCTTCTTGCCGCAAGTAAGTCAACCTCAGGCGGAAAACAGTGCTTTGGGCACGTTTTAGGAGGGGTGAGTTTATGATTTGCAAGCACACTTAACCACAGAGTTCCTCTGGGTTAGTACATGTATACTAAAGAAACAAATTCATAAACACATATATGTATATAAGGAGAGATTTATATGCAAGAGGAATGGGACATTGAGAAAGCATCCCAACACCGTCCAGTCCAAGTCCATAAGTCCAAGATTAGCCCATAAGTCTGATTCTAAACCATAAGTCCTCTTCAGACTCATGAAGCACATGCAGTGACGCCAAGTCAATCATAGGCCAGTGGATGCAGAGTCTTGTGTATCCAGTGGTGGTAGAAGCATCTCAGCGCTCACAGGGGCCTCTCTGTAGCTTCTCAAGCATCTGAGCACTGGCAGGAGTCTCCATGTGGCTTCTCCATCCCCAGAGGTCTGGTTCCATCAGGGTAAGCCCATGTGGCTTCTCCTCTGGCTCCTCCAGGACTCAGGGTCTATCAGCATGCTACCACTTTGTCTTGTCAGTAGAGTGTCTCCCAGAGACTGAGCTGATGTTCTCTCATCTCCCTGGGGGTAAGGAGGCATGGAAATATCGCAAGATTTCCCAGAATTCTCGGGAGAAAGCCGTGAGCACACAGAGGTTTCAGTGGCTGTCTTCAAATTGGCAGGCTAGACTCTACCCCTACACTCTTAATCAAATTGGCACCAGAGTCCATGACTTGCCCCATCCCCTGACACAGAATTTTAGAAAAACTCCCAGAAGTATTTCAGAAGAAAGGAGATCATCTGGCATACCTGCATAGATTAAAATTGTCTGGTTTAAGAAGACCTTTTCCATGTGTCTAACTGTACTGTGATCCACTTTCATTCATCTCTAGAGGAGATTGTCAAAGATGTAGAAGCAGCTACTACAGAAAGTGGAGGGCAAGCAGGACCCCATATAGGTCCAAGTCTGGGGGTAGGCGATGTGTTAAATTAGTTAAAAGTTGAACCTTAGGTATTAAACAGAGTTGAATTTTTCAGCAGCCTAAATTGAGAGAGCAATATTTGCATGGAACTTGAAAAAGTTGCCAGAAAAATTCATTATCTTTTATTTTCAATTCTCAACAAATATTTTGAAGCCCCACCTGTGGGCCCCCTCCCACCATAATGGAATGGCTAGAGGAATTGCCTATACCATGGGGAAAATCTGTCATTAGCTGATTATTGATATACAGAGAGAAAGGTTGGAAATTTGTGGCAGGAAAATACATAGCTAGTAGTAGTACTAACCAAAATACTACTACTGTGTCTATGATTATCTAGATATAACCCTCGTTGTTGTTGGATACTGTGGAATCGATCCTAACACATAGTGACCTGTGCACTCCCTGGTCCTGTCCAGCCTCAAAATTGTCTCTGTGTCTGAGCCCTTTAAATGAATGAATTCAGTCTTCTTTTTCACTGACCCACTATTTTACCCCACGTGATCTCCTTCTCCCAGCACTGGTCCAGCCTGAGAAGATGCACATATTCCAATGCTCCTAGAACGGTTAGATGACTACCATATTAAAGGCATGCTTGTGCAGATTTTCTCTCCAGACATGCTACCCAACATCTATATCCTAGTATTTTCTGTGGAATGCTAACCTGTTGGGATAGCGGTGCCCTCTGACTTTGGATCGGATCACCTTTGGTCAACTGAAGGTTGCTGGGAGAGTGGATGAATCAGGAGACACAGGCCTGAGCTGAGGGCCTGGGCCCTGCCTGGAAGGATGGTCTGGCTGTATCTTTCCCATGCTGCCTGCTCTCTGGCCGGGTCTCTCTCCTTCAGGATTTTTAATCTGTGGGGCAAAGACAAAGACCTTGAATTTCTATTACAGATTTGCTACACATGTCAGAAATTTAGGACTCAGTTGCCAAAAGTTATACTATTTTCTCAGAAGGTGTAAAATCATAAACCTAGAATGATACCTCTTTTCAGTATAGGTTCAAGAAGTGACATGAAAGTTCTCAAACTGCCTTGTGGTTATAGTTGTGCAGCTTTGTTAATTTACTAAAATTAGACTTGAAGTAGGTTAGTTTTAGGGTATGCAAAGTTTATCTTGATCCAGGGGTTCTCAACCTTCCTATTCCACAACCTTTACATAGTTGCTTATGTTGTGGTAATCCCCCAACCCAATCAGAAAATTATTTTCGCTGCTACTTCATAACTGTAATTTTGCTATGAATCTGTTATCTGTTATGAATCAGATAACCCCTGTGAAAGGGTCATTTGACCCCCAAAGGGACCACAGCCCACAAGTTGAGAACCACTGCCTTAATGCATCTGATAGGTAAATAAATAAAGCACAGTGAACGTGTTATTCTTTTCTCTTCAAATTATGTTGTAAAACTTTACTTGATTTATAATTAATACTGTTTCAGGATCAAAAAATAGTTTAACCCTTAGAAAACCACAAGCCACTATATTAAGTAAAAGATGCATATTTATGCAATCAAAATTCAGAACTCACAAAGATAATTAGGCTTAGAAAAATAGCCAGCTACATAACCTTTACCCACAAGCAGCACACTTTCAATTCCTTGGACTTTGGTTAAATGGTGGAAAATTTTTGAAGGGCCAAATAAGAAACTAGATTATGTATCTAGTTGTATAGATGTTGTGTAGAGAATTGAAAATGTGTGCATTATGCAAATTAGAGGGGGAAAGCAAGACAAATTAAAATAAAACCAAATTTCCTTTGAGGTTTTGGCCAAGAGGTCTAACTGTGAATCCTTGTATGTACCCTGAGAAGACCATTTGAAACTCATCTCTGCTTAACAGCAATTGGAGTGTCTTGTTTTTTTTATTATATATTATACTAATATATATATGCAACATTTAACCATGTGAAAATGCTAGATGAAGAAGGATATATGACACTGCATGTACAATCAAAGAAAAGGAGCACTGGTCAAACATCTCAACTTAAATCTAAAGGTATTGAATTCAAAAATCCCCCCCCAATTTTAAATTAATACTTTGCTTTTTAATTTTCATTCTCTTCTGTTCTGGACTGTTTGATTTTCTTGTTCTCCTCTATTTATTCTTCACCTTTTCTCCCTTCTTTACTTCTTTTCTTTTAATAATAATAATAAAATGCTAGACACTATAGCAATTTAAGTTTCACAAGTTAAAGTCTATACAGTGTATATTATCTGTGTTATTTTGCTAAATCTTATAAAATTTTTATGATAAAGGTTTAATCATATACATTTTAGAATTTGTCATATTTATCAATGTGGGGCAAAATGTTTTGAATAATATTTGCCTGGTAAAATGTCTTAAGAATATTCTCATGGTTTATTCACCTTCCATTAAAGTGAACAATTAAATAACAATTTAGTAATAATGAATATTCATTTGGTGCAAGTCATTCATCTCCCTATCATTTTTAAATATGGACTTTTTAATGCTAAATTTTAAACTTAACTTTTCAAAGTCTTTAAAAAATGCTCTTCCTCAAGTTATCTCAAAAATAAAGAAGTTTGTATACCACCAACCTACGGTTTAACATACCTCCATGCACTAGGAGACTCTATCCAGCTTATGTTATGTGATTTGATTAAAAGAGAGAAACAGAAACAAGGTACAAATAAATAATCTCACGTATAGTAAAAGCTTGTTCCGTGCTTTAGCGAGACTGTTTTCCTGTCTACCCATTTTCCATTTGGTCTCTGGATCTTATTGTATATCTCTCTAGTTTCTCTTCAAGCTATACACTAAGACATTTACTGAAGCTTTTATGTGGAGTTTGTAATTCTCATTCAGTTGTTATACTTCCTTTGCATTTTGTTTTAGAAATTAGAGATATTAAAGCTGGGAGAAAAAATGTCCTGGGTCCTCTGCACAAATTTTTCTCACACTCAGTTTTAGTAGGTCACTCTGAAACCAAAGTGCATATTTGTGCAGAAAAAGGCAAAGAAAATTGCAAAGAATGGATTTCTTTCTAAATATTCAAATGACACATACTAATACGTATGTCTTCTTTTCACTGCTAATCAGTAGTAAAGCTTGGAATGAGCGAGTCTTAGTAGGGTTTTACTTTGTGATTGTGGGCTTGCATTTCTTTTCTCATCTGTTGACAGAATCACTGTAAAATGGCATTGAAAATAATAGTCACTTAAAATAGATTAAAATGCTTTTGTAATTCTTTTGTTCTTAAGTTGGTTTCCACTGGCTATCCACTAAGTACTATGCTTTAGGGACACTTGATATAATTATTATTTTTTGGAGGGTGGGCATCACTGCCCCCTGGTGGGAGTAGGAGGCCCAGCTTTGCTTCTGGAGAGCTGCTGCTGGATTTGAACCACCAACCCTGTGGGCCATAGTCCTGCACACAACCACTACGCCACTGGGGCTCAGCCTGATATAATTATTTTACAGACTCCCATCGTATAAACTCAATACCCAGTTAGGTTCCTTTGCCTCATTCTGCACTCTATTGCAATGGATCGCATTTTCATTTATTTCTGTAGCTTGGCTTAATTTCCATTGTAATTTTACAAAATATCTATGTTCTCAAGATTGAACCTTGAAAGCAATATAATTTTAGAGAAACAGAATTTCCTTCCTATGTATTGCCTTCCTTCCCCACAGGAAATTATTTTTATTAACTTTGGACTTAGACTTTCATCTGTGTATCTTTAGCAATAAACAAAATACATGGTAAAATATGTAGGCATTTATGCACTTGTGTGTGCTTCCTATTTGATTAGTAAACATTGAATATACAGTTTTTTGTCTTTTTTTTTTTACTGAAAGATACTTTCCGGAGGTTATTCTGTAATCATATGTAGACAAAATATTTTTTGCAGTTTTCGTATTGTGAATTAGGTGACAATTTAAGTTTCATAACGTCATCTTGAATGGAACCGTTGAAGCTGCTATCATCGTCCCCACACCCCCACCCGCACTAGCTTGCTCAAGCTCTCCTTTGATTTCTCTTTTCTCCCTGGTGGTTTTTCTCTTCCTATCAACCCGCGAGCTGGGGCTCCACAAACTACAGTTTGTGAGCTACATGTGGCTCTTTCAGTTCCTACATGTGGCGCTTAAGTAATATTGGAAAATTTCAAAGAATATTACTCAGATAATGGTACTTAGACAAATCCATTCATTTGCTTGTAAAATATATTTATGATTTTCAAATAATTTTTGAATTGTTAGGAGGCACAGGATTCCCTCTTGCATATCCCAATTTGCCAAACCTCCCCTGGCTTAAGGCTCCTTCTCCCCTTGTGAGCTTTTTTCTTTTTTTTTTCTCACTCTGGTCTCAGGCAATATTTGTCTTTTGGTGACTGACAGATTTCAGTCAGTGTAAGGTTTTTCAAGTACATCTGTGCCACGAAGTTCTATGTGGTTTCATCAGTGTTTTTTGTGATGCATAGTAAGCTATGGTGTGTTTGTACCACATTTTATTTATAGATACATGCTTCGACTGATGGACAGTTAGCGACTGTGGTGAACACGCATGATATATGTCTGCTCATGCTATTACCCTTATGCGTTTAATCAGGGGTCCTCAAACTTCTTAAATAGGGGGCCGGTTCACTATCCCTCACACCTTGGAGGGCCAGACTATAGTTTAAAAAAGAAAAAAAAACACAAAACAACTATGAAAAAATTCACTGCGGGTCCGATGAGTCAACTGCTAAGCAGGACAGCAGCGATGGGAAAAACACCCGGTGGGCTAAATAAATGTTCTCCTGGCTGCATGGGATTTCTGTTTGAATTAGCGCTGTATTGCTTTCCACAGTGGTTGTATATATTTACAATCCTAGCAGCAGTGCACAAGGAGTCCAATTTCTAGCGTTTGTTGTTTTCTATTTGTGTTAGTCTGGGTAGACTAGAGAAACAAATTCATAAACATACATATGTAGGGAGAGATTTATGTACGAGAGGAATGGAACATGGAGAAAACATTCCAGTCCAGTCCAAGTCCAATATTAGCCCATATATCTGATACCATTTCATAAATCCTCTTCACCAAGCACACGCCAGGATAATCACAGGCCAGTGGATGCAGAGTCTTGTGTATCCAGTTATGGAAGAAGCATCTTAGCTCTGGCAGGGACCTCTCTGGGACTTCTCAAGCATCTGAGCACTGGCAGGAGTCTCCATGCGGCTTCTTCTCCAACTCCTCTATTTCCCAGGACTTGGGATCTATCAGCATGCTGCCATGTTGTCTTGTCAGTAGAGGATCTCCAAGAGACTGAGCTATAAGTCTCTCACACCCACACATCGCTATAAGTCTCTCACACTCACATCGCGAGATTTCCCAGAATTCTTAGGAGAAAGTCATGCTCACATAGAGGCAATCTCCAGATTGTCAGGCTAGACTCCAGTCCTACCCGCTTAATCAAATTGGCACCAGAGTACATCACTGTCACATTATTTTTTAAATTTTGGTTATTATTGTTAGCATAAGGTGGTATCTCATCATGGCCTTGATTTGCCTAGCTTTGATAGCAGTACAAGACTCATTTTGTAAATGAAAATTTCTCTGTTATGTAGAGAAACCACCGTTTATACAATTAGTACCCAATTGAGGCATATTTGTTAAACATGCAGTATTTTGTTATTGTACATATTCTTGCAGTAAATAGATTTGCACATAAGGCTTCATATTTTGTGAATGTGTCATTGGAATAGATTTTTTTTACTTAGGCATTTATTCTTTTCTTTTTTCATACTGATCTTTTAAAAAATCATTTTAATGAGGGCTCACACATCATTCATCACAAGCCTCACGTACATATATTGCACCAAGCACCTTCGCACGCCTGCTGCCCTCATCACTCTCACATCATTTGCTTTTCCACCTAAGCCCTGCACATCAGCTTTTCATCTTCCGCCCCCTGCTCCCTCACTCCCTTACCAACCCTTGATATTTTATACATTATTATTTTGTCATATCTTACACTGCCCGACGTCTCCCCTCGCCCACTCCTCTGCTGTCCGTCCTTCAGGTAGGAGGTGATGTGTAGACTCCTGTAATCTGCTCCCCCTCCCAACCCCCTCCCTCCACCCTTCTGGTGTCTCCACTCTCACGACAGTTTCCTGAGTTCCCTGTGTTATCAGTATTGGGATAGATTTTTAATGGAATTTTTTGATGAAAAAAGCGAATGCCTATATATGTTTGTGGGGTTTACTTTATTTTTCCAAATTGCCACTCATAGAATTGTACCATTTTGTATTTCCACTGTTTTCAGTGTTTCCTTGAAAATTCCTTCTCATTTCTTCTTCATATTACTTTGTGATAAGCTTGAAATCTCACAAATCTTAAGAGGTGATAATAGCTTTATGGTATCCTAAGCTGCTCCTTAATTTATCAATACTTTGATCTTAAGGGCTCAGTTTGGGCAAACTGGATGAGAATTTAAAATCAGACTAGTCTCCTAACATTTTTTGTCAGTGTTATCTTAAGGGAAGAGTGAGATTGAGTTTATCAAGGTTTTTCAGGATTTGGCAACTTCAAATGCAGTTTTTCTATTCAGATTTAAAAGACATTCAGAATAGGGATTTCGGTATAAATAGTTGAATGTATTGACAAAGAAATAATGGAAAGACATAGTTTTTGGGAGTGATATCAATTATTTTGACTGGATTGCATTAATTTTCTTTGGTAAGCATATACACAATTTTATGAAGTATGTAAGTTTATTATTCTATAGCCTATCATTATTACATAATTTATGCAAGGCAGTGTCCACCAGATTTGATTTCTCTTTAATGAGACTGAGAAAAAGAACAAGATCTGTATTTTAGCTACTCTGATGGTATTGGTTACTTTTTGGCTTGTGGCACCCATTTTTACTGGTTGTGAAATGATAGCCTTAAATAGGGAATTGCCTCATATTGAATCTCTTAGTGCAGATATTTGGAAAGAAAAAATTCTTAATATTAAGGATTTTTTAACCTAGTAAGAACCTAAGGGATCATTAATTTTTGCATTAGGTTACTTATAACATGTTTTTAAAGTAGTAAAGCACCAGGAGCCTATTTATTTCTGATGTATATGACATGCTTTTACATAAAGTGGGTATGAATAACTTGTAATTATTGCATTAAAACATATGATTAGAAATTTGATATTTCTGCTAATACATAGTAAGATTATTGGGTACTTTAGATTGAAATTGTTTTCACACATTATAGTCCTCAAATATTGGTAATTTCTGATCATTAAAATACAGGATATATTATCAATATGAAATAAAACAAGTGCATTTTTTATCTACAAAGGCTTTGCACTTTGTCTAATATCCATTGAAAAGCAAAATCATTAAATCAAATCCTTAGCATTTCTGTAACTTCTGGAACATGTAATTTTAAAAGATAATCTGTCTGTTTAATCTCTCAGAGTATACAATGATCTTGAGCTCATATAAAGCTTTATTGGCAGTGTCTGGAATCATAAATTGTATTCTGACTCTTACTTTCATCACCTTGGCTTTTTTGGGTAAGTTAGAAAATCTTCATTAAAATATGTATTTATTTTTCCTTTATTATCTTCCTTTATATTTGTTCATTATCCATCACATGAAATAAGATTCAATAAGAAACTACACTAGAGTGATATGTTGAATAGCAAAGATAGATAAGAATCTTATCCTCACAGTCTATTGAAGAGGAAGCATGTGTATAGTATATAATGGAAGTTATGACAGAGAGAGACACAGAAAGACTTTGAGTACTAATCTCTGATAAAAGTGATGATAAAGGTGGTGAGGAGGATGATAATGTGAGTATGTGTGCATATATATATATATATATATATATATATATATAAACAGATTTGTTTGGGAACCATCTTTCTGAATTTGTTAAATATTTGTGAATAGATACAATCTTACTATTTTTCCTGCAATATTTTTACACATTTTATCTATGGAGATATTTTGTTTATTCCTATCCAGAAAAGATTTATAGAGCAGAATTATTCCACATTCCTCAAAGACCAAAGAGTCATGGTGAAGACACATTCTAGTGGGATAAACAAATATTAAATAAATAATCATGGTACACCATGAAAAGTTCCATCTCAGTGGTTTCATTAAACTTTTTGATAAGCATGGAATGACCACATACACTTTCCCAAGCAAGAACTTTGCTTTACTTATTGCTGAATCACCATTTCTTAAGGCAAACCTCGGCACAGAGTAGACCCTCAGCAGCCAAGTGTGCGCGACATGAATTAATCATGCACTACAGGAGAGAGATGGTGCTCTCTACACCTGGAAAGAGTTAAAGTTACAGACCCTCACAGGGAGCATCTACTCAACCCTACACTGTCTGTATGAGGCAGAATTGACCCAACGGCAATTGAGCTTGGATTTTGTTTTTATTTGAAATTATTTTCTAGTAAGTAAACTTGAAAAATAGAACAAACAAACAGAGCTTTATAGCTATCTTTCAAGTTACTTCTGGCTCACATCATCAGAATCATCTCAAATAATGTGTATCTGAGATAGGCTACAGAGAAGATACTTACCCAATGTTAAACAATGTTCTTTTTCAAGTTTCCCAGGGCGTGTTACTAAAATGCCAAAATGGAAACAGTTCAAGTATCACCCAGCAAGAGGAATTTGGAAACCTGAAAGTGAATAGCAAATTCAGAAGAAATATAAGTAGGAAGTACACAGAACACTGTATTTCAAGAACTGCAAGTCAAACAGGTATCAGGATATCAGTCTTTCGTCTATACTAGACTCACTCCCATGGATTTTATATGCATATCGGGCACATACACAGTGAATATGCACTCAATCAAGTTGACCAATGAAGGTTTATATATATGTGCTATTTACATGAAGCATAATTAACAAATGGGTTTTTTTTTCATTTTGCAGGAGGAAGTGGAGTTATAAGTAGCAAACAAATACAAGAAAAATTCTTTCCCTTTATAGATTTTAAAATCAAATTTTTAGATATATAGAAATTTAATTATGATTACAAGGCACTATGTAAATAAGTCCTTTGTTAGCCTTTTATTTATTATTACCTTTAATAACTCAGGGTTATAAATTTAGAATTTCCTATCATACAGTTTTTTAAAGATATTTTCTCTACTTTCTTTTGTTTTATAGTTCATTTTAAAAATAGTAGTTAATGTTTTAAATACTTGGACATTTATTACATTGTGTGGTATTATATGAATGCAAACTAATTAATTTTATATTTATTTATTTATTATACAATCTTCTCTAATCCATAATTTTGTGTTACCACCTTTGTCAAATATGAAAAATTATATATTACGGTTTACTTACTGATCCTCTTATTTTGGACTGCCTACTACTATGTACATATTCAAAGGCAGTTGAAATATTGCAGCTTTAAAGTATTTCACTACATGGCAAAGTAATTCCTCATCATGCTATGTATCATTATAATTAGACCTTTCAAAGAGAAGGAAGCGATGGTAGCAAACATGGAATTACATATATCATTAAAGCATTATTTAAAGGAGGTCTGCATACTATGCAGCTGGTCTTATTTGGAAAGCGATGCAGTCAGTCTGCTCCTTAGAATCTAGAATGGTGAGATTCTATCTCAGTAACTTTACACATGTTGTCAGGAGAGATCAGTCCCTGGAAAAAGGCATCATGCTTGATAAAGTGGAGGGTCACTGAAAACGAGGAAGACTACTAATGAGATGGGTTGACACAGTCCGTGCAAAGATGGGCTCAAACCTGAAGTTTGTGAGGATGGTGCAGGCTGGGGCAGTGTTTTGTTCTATTGCATATGTGGGTCACTATGAATTGCTACCGACTCAATGACGCCTAGGAACAACAACATATTGTACAATAAACTTTAAGCTACTTATGTCTGCTTTCACTTTTTTCCCCATTAAAAAATTAAGGTAAAATGGACACAACATGAAATTAACCTTTGTTGAAGTGGTGCAGTCACATCACTGTATGTATGCGTGGTTAGTATATGTGCAGTCCAAGCATAGGAGAAAAAGATGACTGTCTCTGAAGAAGTCTAGATGTTAGATGCATAATAGAAATACTGGAAATCAGCAATTTTAAGTAGTCATAGTGTATTATTCATAATGATAAAAATAGCTATTAGCTAATAATGATTGGATGAAAACAGGATAGTATGTCCATATTTTCAACCATAAATAGGAATGAAGAACTGATATACACCATAATGTGAATGAACCTTAAAAACACCAGGCTAACTAAAAAGTCGGACATAAAAGGTCACATATTTTATGATTCCGTTTTTATGAAGTGTTCATCATATGCAAATCCACAGAGACAAAAAAGAGTGGGTGTTAGGACAGGTAGTGGAGAGGAAGAAATGAGAAATGACTGCTTAATAGGTGTACAATTTTCCTTTGCATTGAAAAAGATGCTATAAAATAATGGTATCACAATATCATGGATGCTATAAAATAATGGTATCACAATATCATGAATGTACTAAACTTAATTTAATTATACATTTTTAAATGATCAGTGTGGTCCATTTTAAGTTATGTGCCTTATACCACAATTTGTGTATATAAGAGTAAACAAAGAAACTTGGCTAAGAAATAATAGAAGACGTTATGAAAAAAATGACAAACTATGAAGCAGTGCATTCTTCATGTCCTCCAGATAGGTCTGTATACTTCCTATGGCCATGTAACCATTCCCCACAAAACTCTGTGCTGTTCCATGTACATCAGATCTATTTAGCAGTTTTGGCATCCATGAGGGTGCCAAATCATTTTCATTTGAAATTATTTTTGATTTTGGGGAAAATAAGTCTGAGGGCGCAATATCAAAATTAATGATTAGATGAGGTCAATTTTCCCAATGAAATACTCACAATAAATTCTTTGCCACCCTTGAATGCAGAGTGCATTGTCATAAAGGAAAACAAAACAAAATATTTAGTGTAATTCCATGACTTCCCCCATCCCCAGTATTGCAATTTTTAATTTCCTTAAAATGCTTCATAATAAGCCCCTCCTAGTCATTACATATCTTTTTAAAAAACCTCTTTTGAGATTGCCCCTTTGGAATGGAGAACAGACGCCAAAACTTTTTGAGCTGACTTTTTTTCCTTAACTTTAACTAGCCCATATGATCCCTGTAGAAGCCCCCAATTTTTTTTGGGGGGGGGCATCACTGCCCTAGTGGGAATAGGAAGCCCAGCCTTCCTCCTGGAGAGCTGCTGCTTGATTTGAAAGAAGCCTCCGTTTTATGGTAACTTTTTTGAAAAATTGTTTTGTTGACTTGTAATGCACATAGCTACATATCCTTGGTTCTAATATATTTAAACTATAGTGGAATACCTATCAATCTTAGAATGTCTTCATTTTGCATATATTATTAACTCCCTATTTCCACAAATCTTCCCTGTCATAAATTATTTAGCTGTTATCTTTATAGATTTAGCTAATTTTTATTAAAAATATACCCAAATATCAGCATTATGAACTTGATCTGGACAGGGTTGGGATGGTTTCTTAATATACAATGCTGTTTTGCAGAGCGTTCCTTACTCATGAAGGTCTCTGAATATGTTTCTCTAGTCAACCCAGACTAGCACAACAACAAAGATGTATTTTAAAACACAAAGATGTGTTTTGCTTAGAATACATTTGTGCATGTACAAACTGGAACGCTACTAATATTTCTTATTTTAATATTCTATTATCATATAATTCACATATTCTACCATTCAATGGTTCAATCATATTTAGAAGAGTTGTGCATGCACCCACCACAATCAATTTTAGAACATTCTCTTAATTTTCATGCTCATTGCTGTTAGTTCTCCTTTCCTGCCTATCTCCCCTGAAATTTCTCTACATCATTACTAATCCTGGTATTGTCTCTGTAGACTTACCTCTCCTGGATTTCATATACAGAAAATCATACAAAACAAAAGCAGTAAACAAACAAAAAACGGCTACACTGACAAGATGAAACTGGAAAAATACCTCACTCAAAAAGAAAGCAGAAAATCCTGAAAACTGACACAACTTTAAAACAAGTCAAAAGGATAATGAAATGATATATTTTAAGTTAACTACATCTGTCATAGTTCATGTTACAATCATCTCTGTCTGATATCAAGATTATTCACCTCCCTCCAGTATGGACAGAGGGAATTCACGAGTCTGAATTTACATAGGAACCCTGAACATGGATTTTGGGCTTCTACTGTCTATGCTATGGGTTTCCATAGTCTTCTGCAAACCAGATGTTCATAAATTAAGCTCTAATTCCATTCAATACTATGGATTTTATTATTCACAATTCCTTGCATCATATAGGCTGGTATGTTTCTTCCATGTGGACTTAGTTGACTCTCTTAGATGGCTGCTTGTTTTAAGACAAACCTTTAATATTTCAGACATTATTCTTACTAACAGGTTGGCACAATCTGAATTCTTCATCACATTTAGTAGCAATTCATCATCACTTACATAGATCTTGTATATATCTTTTTTTCAGATTATAAAAATTAAGGTAATTTCTACTTGAAATGACATGGTATCAATTTATGGAAATTCAATGGCTTAAGTAGCTTGAATCTAGAGAAAGACTAAAACATAAAAATTAAAAAAAACATCTTTTATTAACTATGGCTTTTTTAAATATCGAGAGGGAAAAGTAGATACATAAAGAAATGAAAAGTTCAACAATTTTATATGGAAAAATTCTTAGTTTTATGGATAATAGTTCATCTATTTCTCAAGTAGTCTTACTCTTCTATACATCATATATATTTGCATATAAGCTGACCATAATATCAGCAGATGCACCTAATTTTACCACAAAAGCTACATTAAAATGTGCTGAAAACCTCAGCTTATATATGAGTATATATGGTAACTTAAATGGTTCACACTATTGTAGTCATTATACTAGCCATTGTATTTCATGGTCTGGCCAAAAATCTTTTGTATCAGTAATTTTATTTTTTTAAGTAAATCAATGTTTTTAATTCCTGTGGATTAGCATCTGTATTTTCAATTATAACAGGATTCAATGTTTTCTTATAAGAGATTTTACCAAAAATCCACACTGACTAATGCAATATATAAAATTTGTTCTTTCTGTTTATTCCAGAATTGTGTATCTAATATAGTTCTGTTGCCTTCCCACTTTCTCATGTTTTAACAGAACTTTGCCCAGCAGAATGGCTGAAATATCGAGAAAAATATTATTGGTTCTCTAATGAATTGAAAAATTGGAGTGACAGCTATAATCATTGTATGGGGAGAAAATCTCAGCTATTAATAATACAAGATCACCTTGAAATGGTATGTGGGTTAGAATCATTATAAGGGCATTAGTTTCTTTTCATTAAAATATTTCTTTTTGCAAACATCTTTCCATCCTTATTTAAGTGATTATTTTAAAAATTCTTGTACTCAAAGTAAATGCCTAATTTGACTGCTAGTCCAGAGAGAATAGAGAAACATATTCATGGAAACATATATGGGTATAACAAAGAGCTTTATACACAAGAGCAATTAAATATTGAGAAAACAGCCAGATCAAGACCATAAGTCTGATATTAGCCCATATGTCTGCTACCAATCTATAAAATCCTCTTCACACTCAAGAAACACATGGAATGATGCTGAATGCAAGAAAATCACAGGCCAATCAATGGGTGGGAAGTCTTGTGAATCCAGTGGCATTGTAAGCATCTCAGCACTGACAGGGGTCTCAACATGACCCCTCCAGCTGTGAGACTCTGGCTCCCATCATCCTGTCTCTGTAGAAGCCGAGAAAAAGAGAGAGAGAGAGAGAGAGAGAGAGAGAGAGAGAGAGAGAGAGAGAGAGAGAGAGAGAGAAAGAGAGAGAGAGAGAGAGAGAGAGAGAGAGAGACTCCTCCTTCCAAAAAGGAATACAAGAGTTCCCAGCATCCTCTGGAAAAGGCCATGACTACACAATGGCCTCATTGGCTATGACCTGATTGACAGACTAGCCTCTACCCCTTTACTCTTAATCTTCTCATAATGACAAATGATTATATAATTACCAGACTTGACTCATTCTAATCTTGGCTTTGAATAACTTGTATTTGTTTTGAAAGTATTCAAATTTTGTATATTTGTTTTGCATTAAGTACAATATGAATTAGTTGATTACTATAAGAATACCCAGGGGGTACTGAGCCCCAGCGGCACAGTGGTTGTGCGCGGGACTGTGGCCCACTGGGTTGGAGGTTCAAATCCAGCAGTGCTCTCCAGGAGCAAGGCTGGGCCTCCTACTCCCACTATCAGGGGACAGTGATACCCCCCCCCAAAAAAAAGAATACCCAGGGAAACTAATTTATTAATATAGTTCTAAAATCTTATTGCATTTAGATTTTTAAAATAGTCTTCACTTGTTATTTTCCACCCTCTTTTTAGGATTTTATACAGAAATATTTGAGGCAACCAAACTATGTATGGATTGGACTTCATGTTCCTTTCCTGAAAAAGTCCTGGACCTGGGTGGATGCTTCTGCACTAGATCTAACGTTGTGAGTCTTTCCTAAAGGCAATTAGATTTGATCATCTGTGCATTTTGTTGTCATAAACATCTTTAAATTCACACATTTGACTCTGAAATAACTCTGCTCCATAACCCTAAAAACAATGAAAAGCATTTTAACAGTCCTTGCATGGTGAGCTTGAATGCTATGTAATAGGTTGGAGATTGAAGCTCATCCAAAGGAATTGGGGATGTTTCAGAAAAACCAGTCATTGGAAGCCCTGCAGAGCACAGATGTACTCTGACATATATGGGCGTGCCATGAATTAGAACTGACTTGACAGGAGCTAGTAAAATTGAGGTTAATGAAGGATATTTTGATTTGGCATTCGAAGCTATGATGACAATTCTGATTTTTTTTTCAAAGCAGAAGGATTTGAAAAAAGAGCAGTGGTCAATGTTCAAATATTATTCACCCTTTACATGGCAAGGTGAATTGGACAGATGTGTTTTCTATTTTCAAAGTTCCAAATTCTTATTCAAGCGATCATTATTAATTCAAAATTATTAATTATGATTCTTATAATATGATACATTGTTGCAAGAAAAGTTATGAAATGTAAAGCAGAACAAAATAACACAGAATTCTCTCAGTCATTGATTGAAATTGGGAATTTGTTTAACATCATCAAAATATTTTATGTGTGTATTTTAATAATAAAAAAAGTAAAACGCTATTCAAACTAAACAGGAAAATTGGTCTTATTCTTATGTGTAGCAAGCAGAATAATTTTCCCCAAATGATCAACTTCTAATCTCTCAAACCTGTGAATATTAACATAGCATGTGTTTGTCCTAAAGATCTTGAGGTAGAGATTTATCCTGATGTGATAATAATAATCACAAGGGTCCTTATAACCCTAAGGAAGAAAGAGGGGAAAGTCAAAGAAAGTGTATTTTTTTAAATTAAAAATCGTTTTATTGTGGACTCATACATCGTTTTTCACAATACATAAATAAGCACCTTCACATGTTTGTTGCTGTCATCATTCTCCAAACATCCGCCTTTTTCCCTTGAGCCCTTGGTATAAGCTTTTCCATCCTTTCCCCTCTTCCCCTGCTCTCCCTTCCCCACCAGCCCTCAATACTTTATAAATTATTGTTGTTCTCTCATATCTTACACTGCCTGACCTCTCCCCCAACCCACTCCTTTGATGCCCGTCCTTCAAATAGGAGCTTATGTGTATATCCTTGCAGTTGATTCCGTCTCTCTACCCCACCTTCTCTCCACCCTTCCAGCAGCTCCAGTCTAACCACTGGCCCAAAGGGGCTCATCCGTCTTGGTTTCCCCATATCTCCAGCGCCCCTCTCTACTAGTGTACCTTTTCCTGTCCATCTGGATTTGTAAGGTAGAGTTGGGACCTTGATAATTGAGGGGAGGAAGGCTTCAGGAACTAGAGGAAACTTGTATGCATCATCACTGCCTGGCTGCCACTTGACTGGTCTGTCTCCTCCTCATGATTCCCCTATAAAGGGGTGACCAATTACCCATCATTGGGCCTTAGGTCCTCACCCTGATCTCCTCCTCATTTGTAATGATGTGATTCTTGTTCTTTGATGCTCGATACCTGCTCCCTTCGGCCCCTCTTGATCACACATGCCGGTGTGCTTCTTCAATGTGGACTTTGCTGTTTCTGTGCTAAATGGCGACTCGTTTATCTTCAAGTCTTTGAGACTCCATCGTTTCTTCTACTCAGTTTGCCTCTGTGTCCATTTGTCTTCAGCGATCATATCGGGAGTCAATTAGTCCATTGATTTTGATTTTTATTCTTTGATGCCTGATTCCTGATGGTTTCAGCACCTCATGATGGCACAGGCAAGTGAGCTTTTTTATGGTGAGTTTTGTTGTTCCTGAGCTAGATGGCTACTTGTTTATGCTCAAGCCTTTAAGACCCCAGATGCTATATCTTTTAATAGCTGAGCTCCATCAGCTTTCTTCAGCACTCTTGCTCATGCACCCACATCTTCTGTGGGCACCTTGGGGATGTGTGCACACAGTGGTATGGCCATACACAAATACAATTATCTATTATGAGGGAATAAATTTAAGAACATATCTATAGGTCAAATACTGGGGTAGCAAGTGGACGTTGGGCCCTCACCCAGGTGCTCCCTCAATAGAAGAACAATTTGTTCTATGAATCTGGTATTCCAGGAGGCTCACTGGCCCAACATGATCACTGAAGTAAAATGGGTGCATAAACAAATGTGGTGAAGAAAGCTGATGGTGCCCAGCTATCAAAGGATATATCGTCTGGTGTCTTAAAAGCCTGAAGATAAACAATAGACTATTTACCTGAGAAGAGACCACACCCACGCAGAAGAAGTACAATAGCCAGCGTGGCCAAAAGGTGGTGAAAGGGCTAGGCAACAGACATCAAACAGAGGAGGAAGAAAGTGGCTTTTACCAAGCAAAATTAGAAGCTAAAATTTTGTGGCCACAAACCAAGAAAAGCAGGTGGCCTCTAGAATCTACAAAATGTAACCACAATTTTCCTTATTGTAGAGGACACATACCTTTGCATTCAGCTTAAATTTAGCCCTGTAAAACTCATTTTGATTCTCCTATTTGTAAATGTAAGATGATAATCTTGCATTTTTAAAGCCACTAAGTTTGTGGTCTTTGTTAGAACAACAATTGGAAGTAAGGAAGTAGTGTGGTAACCATGTAATGATGTTATTGTGTTATTTTCCCTTTGCTCTTATTTTGTTATTAAATATTATTGTCTATCTTATTGACCTAACTTAAGGAGTTAAGACTTTATTTGAAATAAAGAATGTGCTGAAGAGTGTATGTCAGAAGATATTTTGTTTAAATTATGCTCAAATACAATACAAACATACTAAAATACAAAATTCAAATGGTTAAGTTGGAAAAGATCGATTAAGGTGAAATTTCAGCTCTTATGTGTTCCCCATTAATTTAAAAGTTTTGATCATTATGACATTTCTTTTATCATCTATTCTTGAATCATTAGAGCAGACTGAAACATCTCATCTAATATTTTATAAATAACTTTTTATTTATAGTCAATCTATATAAGAATTTGATAACAGTATTTAAGGAACCTTGGGGGCAGTCTTGCTTAGGCATTGAACTTCTAAACTCAAGAATGACTATTGACCCATGTCAGTTGCTTCATGGGAGATACACAAAGCTGTCTCTCTTTAAAGATGGACAGCCTCTGAAACTTTAGAGAGGGTTGCAATGAGTTGCAACTGACTCCGTTTCAGTTCATGTTGTTGTTCTTACGTGCTTTCAAGTCAGTCCCAATTCATAATGAGCCAGTGCCCAGAAGAACAAAACACCCTCAGGTCCTGTGACAACCTCACAAGGGTTATGTTTGCACCCATTGTTGTAGTCACTGTCAGTCCATCTCATCAAAAGTCTATGTTTTGCTTTATTTCCACATTTCCAAGAATGATATCTTTTCCCAGGGACTAGCATCTCCTGATAAGATGTCCAAAGTGCATGAAATGAAGTCTTCCAATGATCATTCCTAAGGAGCATTCTGCCTGTACTTCTTCCCAAGCAGATGTGTTTGTTTTTCCATGGTCCTTTAAATATTCTGCCCCAGCATCATGTTTCAAATGTATCAATTCATCTTTGGTCTTCCTTATTCATTGTTAAACTGTCATATGCATGTGAGGCAGTTGAAAATACTGTCGCATGGTTCTTGGGCACCTTATTCCTTAATGTGACATCCTTGCTTTTGAACACTTTGAAGTAGTTTTGTGTAGTAGATTTACCTAATGCAATATTTCCTTTGATTTCTTGACTACTGTTTCAGTGAACATCAGTTGTGGAACCAAGCAGGATGAAATCCTTGGTAACTTTAGTCTTTGCTCTGCTTATAATTATGCTATATATTAGCACAATTGTGAAGATATTCTTGTCTTTCCATTGAATTGCAATCCATATTTAAGGCAGTAAAGTGTTATAAGGTCTTGCTTTCAGCAAGTAGTTGTATTATCTACATATTGAAGGCTTTTAACTTCCCTTTCTTCTAATCCTAATACAGCTTTCTTCTTCATCCAGTCCAATTGCCATCGTATTATTGGCATAGCATAAAGATTGAGTAAGTATGGCAAAAGGATATAACCCTGTCCTGGTACACATAATTCCTGATTTTAAATGATTCAATATCCTCTAGTTCTGTTTAAATAATGGTCTCTTAGTCCATGTACAGGATCTGAATGATCGAATTAATTGTTCTGCAAGTTTCATTCTTCTCAATGTTACCCATAGCTTATTATAACCTATACAGGCAAATGCTTTTGCGTAGTCAATATATTACAAGTAAACATATGTGTATTTTTGGTAATCTGTGCTTTTAACCAAAACTCTCTTGAGCTATGATATCCATTGTGCCATGTTTTCTTCTGAATACAGCTTAAATTTCTGTCAGCTCCTTTTAATGTACTGCTGTAACTGCTGTTGAGTGATCTTTAGCAAAAGAGGCCAATGATGGAGGGGGCCTGGGGTGAGAGAGAAGGGATGGGACACCAAAAAAATGGAGAATTTAATGGGAAAATATGTTAAGATTTTCCATGAAAAAAAACAAAACCTTCCAGATTTTTTACTCCTCAGACTTAAGTATTTGTCTGAGTGGCTAAAAAGGGAGGAAAAGTAAACTGAAGTATTTTTGGAGTGTTTAGTGATATACAAGTTTATTTAAAATAAACACACACACACCACAAACTTGGAGGACTGGAAATAGGAAGAAACACATACACGCATACATTTACCTACCAGAGAAGTGTTCTCTCACACACGTACTAAAAAGAAATCTACTTGCATCATTTATTTGCCTTTTGCCTAAGATAAGTTGTAGCATCTGTTCCGAGTTTAGCATCGGATATGTCCTTTATTCAAGGACAACATAATCAATGGATTTTGGGAGCAGGGAGATGGGATAGATGCTTACAAGGTCTGCTCCACTCCTTGACCTGGTGCTATAGGAGCTCCAGGAAAAGTGCATCATTTTGGTGTGTGTGTGTGTGTGTGTGTGTGCATGCACGTGTGTGGGGCAAATTCATACTTGCATATGACATAGAGAGTATGGTTCAAAAATTTTCACAGACTATTGGGTCACTTTTCTTTGGAATGGGTACAAATACACACTTCCTACAGTTTTTACAGTCAGCAGGCCAGATTCATTGGCATTAGCAAGGGAGTGCTTTCAGTGCTTCTTCAACTTGTTGAAACATTTCAATGGGAATTTCATTAATCCATGAAATCTGATATTTTGTTAATACCTGAAGTGTAACTTGGACTTCTTTGGTCAGTACTAATGGTTCTTGATCATGTTACCTCTTGAAATGGTTACATGTCCAGTTGCTTTTGGTACAATGACTCTGTGTTCCTTCCATTTTCTTTGGATACTTCCTCTTTTGTTCAATATTCCATCCTCAGAGTCTTTTAATTATTGCTATGGGAGGCTTGGATATTTTATTCCATTCCTCTGGCATCTTTTCTGCTTGAGTGTGTTCTACCATTTTGGTTTTCCAATTTTCATCATCTGCTCACATTTCATTAAAATGCTTGACTTGATCTTCTTCCGCTGTCCTCCTGAGACAGTACATGAGCAGGAGTGGAGAGACCTGTTCTCTCACAGTACATCACAGGTCACCATTATACCACCAGACCTCCTCTCTTCTTATAGATGTGTTCAATTTAATTTCTGTGTATTGCTTTTGATAAAACTCATGTGCATGTTTTCTGTTTGTATTGTTTGAAACTGTGTTTGCAATGCATAAGTCATCAGTGTTTCAAAATTCTGTCATGGAAGGTCTAGTTTCATTTTTATCACCAAGGTCATATTGTTCAGCAATTGTTCCTTATCTTTGTCTCCAACATTGGCATTTCAATCCTAAAATGCCTTCACTGCATGTTTTGTCAATTTCACACTAAAGATATTGCTAGAATTTTTCAATTGCTGCATCATTCGCTTCAATGATTTGTACTTAAATTTGAAGAAAAGTTGTACTCACAAGACTTTCTTGTATGTGTATAGATATTACTTTATCACAGACAACATTGTGCTTCAAGATATATCTTGAACTTTTTTCCATGATGAAAGCGACTCATTGCTCTTGACGTTGCTATTTTCAGTATGGTAAGCCCTATGATTGGCTGACTCAAAAGGGGCCATGCCAGATCATTTCAGCTCATGGAGGCCTATAATATTGGCTTGTTTGTGCTCTACTGCATATTATTACTTTCAGTGATCTTACTCATATATGCCATATTCTAATTATTAATGGATATTTGCAGCTATTTCTTCTACTTTTGAGGCATGCCCTATCAGCGAATGAAGGTCTCAGAGGCTTTACTCTATCCACCTTGCTATGCTTGACGCCACTTTGAGAAGAGGGACTTCTCATCGGAAGGACTCACACTCTGGCATTATATCTGAAAATGTTCTTCTGCTATTCTTAAGATTTTCAGTATGAATGGTAAATGTGTCTCCCATTCCCATTTGTTCTTCTTTTCTATCTTTTCTTGCCATCGGGACTGTATCCTGGGAAGATGTTGCTCTTCTCGCTAGGAAACTGATTGCTCAGTCATTGCTAGTTGATTGTTCCAGGGAATGTGTTCCTTCCTGGTATTTTTGTTCACGAGTTTGGGCCGTCTGTTGTTCTGGCTGAAATTTCAGCTGTGCAAGTGAGTCATAGTACTTTGAGGAATACCACCAGCCTTTATCAGACCATTAAGTCTGATTTTTATGAAACTGAGTTTGATTTCACAGTTATTTCTCATGCTAAGACTTTCTAGTGTTAGTACTTTCACAGAGGTAAGCAGTGGTTGCAGGGCACTATCTATTTCAATGGATCTCAGCCTTCCTAATGCCATGACCCCTTCATACAATTCCTCGTGTCATGGTGCACCCCCCCCAAACATAAAATTATGTTTGTTGCTACTTTATCACTGTAACTTTGCTCCTGATATGAATCATAATGTGAATATGTGATATGCCAGATATATTGTCATTGTTACAAATCATACATAATTAAAGCATACTGATTGATCATAAAACATTATGCCATTATATATTGTAAGATAGTCATTTCTCATGACAGATAAATGAGATTTTGTCTTGAAGCAGGGTGTCAAATGGGTAAAAGTTTCCACGTCGGGTGGGTACTCCTCTGTTGGCTTATTTGCATGTGGGCAGATCCACCTGGAGACAGATAGAGAAGTGGTATCTCGGTTCCTAGGATCATCAGAAATAAGTTTTTTTCTGATGGTGTTAGGTGACCCCTGTGAAAAGGTCATTCAACCCCATAGTGGTCATGACCCACAGGTTGAGAACTGCTGATGTAGTTCTTCTAGGCAGTGGGTAATGAACACTGGGATCCTCTGTTCTGTCAGTGCTTCAGACTAAACATTTCCATTTGTCTTTGGTTCCCATGACTCTGCTTTGCTCCACACAGGGAAAAACCATTAGCACTGGCCAACACGCATTTTGGTGCCTCGACTGTTAATCCTGTTTCTGGGTATATTTGCCATGCCAATTCAAAAACTGGCATCAGTTTCTCCTTATGGGTACTAGCTTTTGAAATACAGAACCTGTACCATATATCATATACACTTCACTCAGCTCACCCCTAAAACCAAACACTTATTTGACCGAACCAACACTTGTCTGGCAGTAGGTGGTAATGTGGTAGTTTGTGGGTTACTATGATGATGAAAACTATGGAGCCTGATTTCAAATGCCAGCAGGGTTGCCCGAATTGAGCAAATTCCAACACAGCTTCAGAAGAATAGCCAGTGAAGGAGGAATCTGCTCCTCACTTAGAAAAGAGAAGCCACTGAAAATTCGGTGCATTGTTTGGAAGCATTTTCAGTTATTGAAACCATACACAAAGGAAATAGAATGGGGTCAGAAACACTGCTGTCAGAAGGGCCCTTCCAGCCCAAGGGCACTTCAATTGTCACTTGCTAGTTTCATACCCAAAACTTGTGTTTCTGATACAAATGGTCCTGTCTAGTGAGTCCAGACACACTAGAAACTGAAGCTGATGTAGGCTATCAAATGCAATATTCTGAATCAATGCCCTGAATAACTCCTGGAATAGGCCCCAAAGCCAAGATATCTACAAAGAAATGTTTTTTTTCCTTGGGATGCTTAGTTGCATGGTTAGATGGCCACTTACTTTTTTTAGAACAGTCACCACTCAACAAAATAGGAGGTAAGAAATTGTCTTTGTGACAGTTGACCTTGGTGTCACCCCATACTATTATGCTGAGCCCCCAGGCTCATCCACTCATTCATGCCAGGTGTCTGGTTATGGTTAAGAAGTCGGTATGCTCAACTCTAAAAAGCAAACTCATTGTCATGACATGACCGCTGACTTCAAGCAGCTCTACAGGACAGCATAGAACAGTCCTCAATGGGTTTCTGAGACTGTAACTCTCTATAGAGAGAAAGCCCTCTCTTTCTCCCAAGGAGCTGCTGGTAGATTCCTGTGACCTTGGAATCACAGCCCAATGGGCACCATGCCACCCCCAGGACCTCTCTGCCTTTCCATATTCATGCATGAACCAGTGTGCAATTTGATATGACACCAACAGAGATGCCATGGGCTGTGATGTAAGCTTCATAGTACTTCTTATTTATAGATTTAAATTTTCAATAGTTTTATTGTGGGCTCTTACAGCTCTTATAACATTCAGTACATCCTTTGTATCAAGTACATTGGTACACATGTTGTCATCTTCATTTCCAAATATTTTCTTCAGCAGCTCTCCGGCAGCAAGACTGGGTAGCTCCCATGACCACCAGAGGGCAGTGATGCCCAAAAACAAACAAGCAAAAAAGTTCTATTCCAAATATTTTCTACTTGAACACTTGGTATAAACTCCTCTTTTCCCCTCCTTTTAAAAAAAATAAATCATTTCATTGGGGGCTCATACAACTCTTATCACAATCAACACACACATCAATTGTATGCTTGCCACATTTGCACACCTGTTGCCATAATCACCCCTGAAACATCCTCTCTCCACTTATGCCCCCAGTACCAGCTCCCCATATTTCCCCTTACTCCCCCTTTCCCCTTCCCCATGAACCCTTTATAATTTATACATTGTTACTGCTTTCTCATATCATGCTCAGTCTGCTGTGTCCCTTGACCCGCTTCCCCGCTGTCCATACTCCAGAGAGATTATATGTATTGTATTCCTGCAATTGGTTACTCACTTCCACTCCACCCTCCCTTGGCCTTCCTGCTATCACCACACCCACCCCTGGTTCCGCAGGGATCATCTGCCCTGAATTTCTCATGTTTCCAACTCCAGAGTACATTCCCTGGTCTAGCTGGGTTTGCAAGGTAGAACTGGGTTCATGGTAGTGGGTGGGAGAAAGCATTTGGGAACTAGAGGAAAGTTGCCTACCTCATTGTTGCTACACTGTACCCTGACTAACTCCTCTTCTCCCTGCAATCCCTCTGCGAGGGGGTGCTGCTTCATCTATTGATGAGCTTTGGGTCCCCACTCAGTATTCCCTCTGCTTCATAAAGATGCAATTTTTAGTTCTTTGGTGCCTATCACCTGCTCCCTTCAACACCTTGTAGTCACACAGGCTGGTGTGATTCTCCTATGTGGGCTTTGTTGCTTCTGAGTTAGATGGTCACTTGTTTACTTTCAAGACTTGGAGACCCCAGACACTATATCTTTTGATAGCCGGACACCGTCAGCTTTCTTCACCACATTTGCTTATGCACCCATTTGTCATCCGCAGTCATATCAGGGAGGTGAACACACAACTTTTAAAATGTAATAGACCTATGTGGAGCTATGCAAGGAATGCCAGATGAGGAATGTAAGGGATAACTCATTATTAGTACTGTCATCTGTAACCAGACTGTCTGGAATTATCGGTTCCAGATAGTGACAGATTACAGTACTGCATTTTAGAGATAATGGTTAGTGAAAGGATCCATGAATCAATGTATTTGAAATATTTTGAAACTTTGAATTACATTTATAATTTAAGGAAGAGGTTAACTGAACAAAATAGACAGATGTTTTCCCAAATCAATTATTAACTATGGATTCATTCTCTCTTCCATAGATTTTCCATTAAGGGTCCAGCTAACGAGAACAGCTGTGCTGCCATCAAAAAAAACAAAATTCACTCTGAAATGTGTAGCAGTGTTTTCAAATGGATTTGCCAGTGTCAGGATTAAAAAAAATGATTCTGGAATAACCCATTGTATATTTGAATGATGCATTCCACATATCAATATTTCTGCAGTAAGACTTTAAAATGCAGTTAAATATGAAAATCTCTCCTCTTTGTCATCGACGTTGGTCTTTCAGTAACTAATGACCTAATATCTATTCTTCCCAGATATTTTATGTGTTCATATGGGTATAGTCAAATGTGAGTCCTTGCTTTTACAGCCATAGTTTTCATTCATTGTGTATCATGTAATAAATCTGACCAAACAATGTCTGCTTTTCTGTTCTATGATTGTTATGTGCTTTGAATCTTATGACAATCTCAGCGTTTTCAGAGTTGCATCGCAGTGTAGATTAGTATAGTTTCCTCCACTTTGCAAATGAGCAATTGTTTGGGGGTTTTGCTGTAGAAAATGATGCTGCCCTAAACATCATGAACATATTGCTTTCAATAGCAGAGACATCAACTTAAACGGTCAATGTTTTTCTTGCAAATCCATTTCCTTTCTGAGGAGCATCTAGCTGCTGCCACACCGTCATCACTGAGGTAAACACATCCTTCACTTCCTCTCACCAAAAACCTGCAATGAAAGGTTTAAACATGATGTCACATCTCACATCTCCAGCTGCACTTTCAAAATCAAAATGTATCTGTCCGGAACTCTGGAAAGGTGTACTTGGACACAATCCTCCCTTGCTAGGGTTCAGATATCCCTAAGTCTTTCTTCCAAGAATTTGATTTGTTACACTGATCTGAAGCCGACTGCATTGAGCAGTAGGGGGAAAAAAGACCAATAGTTCTCAGACCTGGCAGGTATTGTCCCTTTCCCTCCAGAATAGTTGGCAATATCTAGAAAGAGTTTTGTGAAATCAGGGGCAGAGATCAAATGCATATTATTGGATGATGAGGCTTCAACTGGATAGAGGCCAAAGATGCTGTCAATATTTTACAATATACAGGGAAATTTCCTCCCTACACAAAGAATTTTTCAGTTCAAAAATGTCACTAGTGTTCCTGCTGAGATACTCCAATACAAAATAAATATCTGGGATCATGATGGGGACAGTTTCACGATAGTTATGTTTGCATTTCACTGAAGTCTTGATAGCCAGGCTTCTGTGTAATAAAACTCAAACCAAATTTAATTTTCACTACAAATAATATCAAGTGTAAAAGAACATCAAATTGGATGTGAACTGTAAAAAGACAGCAGAAAACAGGCAACATGATCCACAAATGATGTATAGAGAATAAGGGAAGCCAGAAATGAGGCAAGAATTTAATGCTGCTTTGAACTGTGCATGTAAATCTGTTTTTATTTTCTAAATCAGCAGGATGTCTTTCCCTTCATATCTTGATTTTAATTAGCCTGAATGACTTTTTTAAGTCCTTTTTTGGGGGGCTCATACAACTCTTATCACAATCCATACATAGGTTCATTGTGTGTCAAGCACATCTGTACATCCACTGAAAGGTCCTTGCAGTTAAAGTGTTCAAAAACTGGCATTTCAAACCTATCAGGTAGTCCATCGGAGAAATCTTTGGTAGTCTTTGTCCACAAAGATTATAGCCTAAGGGCAGTTCTACTCTGTCTTATCAGGCGGAATCAACGCTGTGGAGACAACTCAACCAGGCATATTTTTTGAGGGGCTTGGGTTGACTGATGGGCATGATCTCAATAAATGAAACATGGTTCCCAAATCCCTCTTTCCCTCATGTACACTAACAGTGAACTCTAGACAAGTTTCTGTAATTTACAAGTCATACAGCAGATTGCATTATGTGAATTTTTCAGAGAAGAGTACTCACCAATTGCTAAACTTGGTTCCGTTAACCCATATTCCTATATGATTTTTTGTTAGCGTCATTCCAATCCAGTGATCAGAGTTGCATTTGAAGTGTTTTAAAAAATCCTTCAGAGACAAAGGGAATTTTATCATTTTCCTTCAACTCACGGAGCGCCCCCCCCCCCCTTGTTCCCTGTTTCTGAGAAAGGTTCTCGGTGACAAAGGTTCAAGCTGGAGCTTCAATAGAAGATAAAAGTATCGTCTTCTAATGCATCTTTATCTTTCTGACCCTCACTTTTCACATAAAGCCCAAACCAAGAAATCAAGCTCAGTGCTATCAAGTAAATTATGATTTAATAACTCTATAGGACAGAGTGGGTTTCTGAAACTGTAACTTTTTCAGGAGCAGAAAGCCTCATCTTTCTCCCAACTCATATCCTGCTGTGCAAAAATATGTGGGATAAAAGTTTATTAAAGTATTTTCTGGTTCTAACCTGATTAATATTTAATTTGGAAATATATTCTACCAAGGTTCTGAGAGATTTCTAGGAAGTTTACTTAGTGATTGAGCTAATGTGAAGCATTTCTAATTATCCATGATTTATTATAAGGCTGTTGCTTTAGAAAAAATGGCAAAATATGAGCAGCCACAGACCCATCATTTCAGCATTTTGCGGATGTGCAATTTAGGGTTGTGAGTTATAGTCCCCAAGTTCTGCCCTTGTTCTTGCTATCTCCCCCACACACATACCCCCAATTATTCTCCCACCTTAACTACAAGGTATTGTCTTTGATAATTTTGCTTCACCTTGTGAGTAGCCATTGACAATTTGGTCACAAGTAGATCATTTTTAAGAAGAACATAATGCTCAAAGCAGGCATTTTTTTTTAGCTAATATAGACCACTTCTTTGTTTAAAGAAAACCCGAGGGAATAATTTTGCTTTAAAGTGTAAAGTTTAAAGATCATTGCAGGATAGTGGTTTGGGACGTTCATAGAGCATCAGAAAGTATTCCGTTGGATGACTCATTTTGTAGGAGGTAGTACAGAGAGGCTGAAAATAATAGGTGCAAAATTAAATTAGCTAAAGAAGGAGGAATATGTGGAGAAACCACTGGTTGCAAACATAATGCCTGGGGCGTGGGGGAGGTAGACATCACAGACAATGTGACATTGTAAAACATCTCATGAAACCTGTAGAGTCTATGCTTCACTTGTTTGGTTGCATTTTTCAGATCCTACACTTCCTCCTGAAAGACCAGCTTAGGACACTTGTGACTTCCAGGTGATCAAAAATAGACGCTCCAACATTAACCTCAGATTCAAAATCCAGAAAAAGCAGTCAGAAAAAGGTTCCAACTGGTTTTGCTAAGCAACTGAGCTGTTCTTGCTACAGATTCCACTTTGAAATGTCAGACCTCACCTGGGCCCAATGCCATATAAGCCCCCACTTAAGTAGAGCTCAAGAAAGAGTCCGTTTGAACTGCGTGACTGCACAGATTGCCCGACCTGAAAATCGAATCCCAAGAAACACACACCGATCCTTTTTTTTTTTTTACATATTTGCTCTAAATTTTAATGTAAAATTTTGTTGTGGGATGGGTTTTTTGTTTTTTTCTTAAAATAATTTTATTGGGTACCCTTACAGCTATTTTAACATTCAGTACATCATCTGCATCAAGTACATTTGCACACATATTACCACATTCATTTCCAAGCATTTTCCTCTTGAGCCCTTGGTAAAAGCTCCTCTTAAAAAAAAGAAAACTCCTCTTTCCCCTCCCCCCACCTTTTTTAAAATGAATCATTTTATTGGGTACTCATACACCTCATAATCCATATATACATCAATTGTATGCAGATCTCATTTACACACTTGTTTCCATCATCACTCTCAAGATATCCTCCCTCCACTTAGACCCCCAGTTCCACCTCCCCATATTTCCCTTCCTCCCTCCCCCCCATGAACCTTTAATAATTTACAAATTGCCTCTCATATCGTACACTGTCCAATGTGTCCCTTCACTCACTTCTCTGTTAGAGGTGCCCTGGAGAGGAGGTTATATGTAGATTCTTGAAATTAGTTCCCCCTTTCTACTCCACCACCCCTGCACCTTCCCAGTATCACCACTCTCATCACTTGTCCTGTGGGAATATCTACCCTAAATTCCCCATATTTCTGATTTCAGTGTACATCTCCTATTCTAGTCGGACTTGTCTGGTAAAACCAGGAGCATGAGAGTGGGTGTGAGGAAGCATTTGAGAACTAGAGGAAAGATTTCACTGTTATTACACTGTACTTTAACTGGCTCATCTCCTCCCTGCAACCCCTCTGTAAGAGGATGTCACTTCACCTATTGATGGGATTTGGGTCACCAATCTGTACTCCCCCCTATTTATAATAATTTTAGTTCTTGGATGCCTCACACCGGATCCCTTCAACACCCTGTGGTCACGCAGGCTGGTGTGCTTCTTCCATATGGCCTTTGTTGCTTCTGAGCTGGATGGCCACTTGTTTACTCAAGCCTTTAAGACTCCAGATGCTGCATCTTTTGATAGCTGGGCACCATCAGCTTTCTTCACCACCATTGCTTATGCACACTTTTGTCTTCACTGATCGGGTAGGGAAGGTGAGCATCATGGAATGCCAATTTAGTAGGACAAAGTGTTCTTGCATTGAGGAAGTACTTGAGTGGAGGCCCAATGCCCATCTGCTGTTCTACTACTGTCTATATGTATAAGTTTGTTGATCTATTTCCCCCATTATCACATATAAATATATGCAACTATGTACATGTCTGTATTTAAACCTCTATAAATGCTCTTTACCCCCAGTTCTTTCCTCTATTTCCTTTTACTTCCTCTTGTCCCACTATCATACTCAGCCTCCATTGAGTTTCAGTATTTTCTCTCTGTTACATTACCCTTGATCTATCCCTACTGGACTTCTCTCATCCACCTTGTCTCTAATTTTGGATCAATTGATATACCCTTATCCCTGGGCTGATCAACACCGTCTCCTTTCCCCATCCTCCCCTTCTCCCATGGCCCGCACCCTAGAACCATCAGTACCATCATTTTTGCCTCCAGACTGTTCATCCAGCCTATCTTATTTAGATAGACCTGCAAAGGTAACAAAATGTAGCCAAAAAAATGCTTCCTAAAATGAAGCAACCAAAGAAATTAAAGCAATGATAACAACAGAAAAACCCCAATGTCATATATATATATAATAACAATATAAAAATCTGTAAATAATTCAATGTCTGTTCATTGACCTCCAGGAGTGTCCCCTGGTTGAGTCAGAGTGGGTGCCACTCCCTGGTCCCAAGTTTATTGCTATCATTCCATCTGGAGCTCCACGCTCTGTAGCACACCCTAGTGTTGTTGTTTTTTTTTGGCACACATCGATTCTTGACTAAGACGACAGCCTCAAATGTTTGGAGAGAAATTCTTATCTATGCCATGCTTCCTCTGCAAGATTCTATATTTTAATAAAGAACTTAACACAATTTTGTCTTTCTATCTTTCTGTGCACCCCCTCTCTGAGAATACCCTACCACATTGCATGGCTAAATCCTATAAAATAACAATGACCTCAATAATTAAAAAAATCATATTCCAATCCTGTATTAATCTTCGATTTTATAAATGCTTTATATTGATAAAATTTTATTCTTGGTCAAAGGACTTGATCTCTATTGAAAATAGTTCTATAACCATAAAGTTGGAGAATGATTTAATAGATCAGGAGGTGAGAATGAGTCGAGTGCATGCAATGACATTTTGAAATTAAAGGTGTCATCTGAAGTAAATACGGAAGGAGAGAATAGGAGATTCCATAATAACTCCAGGGAGAGAGGGAGAAACAAATAATCCACATGATAGACTTAGGAAAGAGCTATTTTTAGGATTAAAAAAAAGATTGGATAATATGCATCACAAGCCAACGGAATGCGATGGCATAATTGGGGAATTCTAATACGGCTCAGAATGAATAGCCTTGGTGACAGCGAAATAGAAAGTGTGTTTCTTATTTATTATCCAATGAGACATGATTACTAATTATTTGCTCGGTAATGAAAGCAATAATATACACCTGGCTTCTTAGACAGGAGCAAGGTGACTGTTTCCCAAGTGCTTTGGACATGTTATCAGGAGAGAGCAGTCCTTGAAAAAAGAGAATCATGCCTAGTAGGGGAGGGAGGCACGAAAAAAACCAAAACCTCGATAAGAGGGATTGAACCAGTTATGGAAATAATGGTAGCAGCTGCAAGCCTGGTGAGGAAGATGCAGGATCCAGCAGGGCTTTCCTCTGCTGTGAAAAAGGTTGCTATGAATTGGAGCTACTGACAGTTAGCTCACAGCAAAAGACCCTTATTAAAAATATAAAAGTTCTTAAATAAATGGAAATGGAAAATACTTATGAAACAAGCTTCAGCTATTATTATTGTAGGGAAAATGCTATGCTACATTTATTTAATTTTACAAAGATGCATTTACTAAATTTTAAGTAAACAATTGAAAGGAAATGTTTCAATGAGTCTTCTATACATTACTTTTACTGGAACTTCACATGTAATAATGCATAATTTTATTTTGCTCCGTACATTTTACCACATGTATAGCCTTCTGTGAGTTTCAAAATATATCAGGATATTATTTGCACAAAGTCTTTTTGTTGATCCAAACTATTTTTACCTGATAAGCTAAAATGATTTCTCTTAAATTTAAAATTAATTAAGGAGAAACCTAGTCCTTATGTGTGGATCTTGACTCATTTTGTGAATCCTTGCTAAAAATGTTTAGACATGTAATTTTTAAACTATTGCTTTGGTTGTTTGAATTACACAAATATTTACTCGCACTCAATTTTTACTCTTATTTTTGTGTCTGGAGGAACTGCATTGATTGAACAAAATATTTCTCAGAATGGTTATATCCAAAAGTAAATCAGAATCCCTCAGTGAAAATTATGAAGACAAAATTTGCTTTTTGTTCAATTGAGCCTGCTGAGTCCTTTTCTGTGTCTACTCTGAATCTAGCTTTTCATATCTAATTCAGTCTTCACACCTTTTAATAATTTCAAATATTTGAGTTCCCTTGCACTGATGATTTGTAAACTGGTGTAGGCTGGTTTGCATCATTTAAAAGACTGACCCCTGATCACCACAAAGGTAGCAGTTCAACCCCATCAACTGCTTGTTCCTTGGGCGAAAGAAGGCTTTCCCTTGTAAAAATGAACAGTCTCAAAAACCCACTTCTCTGTCCTACGGGGTTACTATGAGTTGAAATTTGACTCAATTAGAGCGAGCGTCATTATTTTGGTGTCATAACTACCATTTCATTTAACTAACCCTTCATTCTACATTTAAACTCTCTAACTTAAATATCTAGGGGTTTTCACATTATATGGCATGCTCTGAACTTATATTTCCTATACAAGAATATTATATATATATATACATACATATATATATATATATATATACACACACACACTCAAATAGTTCCAGTGCTATTGCATGGGTACCAAATAAACATACTTCATAAAGAAAGGTCTATTAATTACCATTTCTTCCTTGGTGTCAATTGTAGTTAGGCTAGAGCGTAGAGAAGAGCAGTTGTAGCTACTTGAATTAAAAGTCTCTTCTTCTTTAGAGAAATAGTAGCATCTGTTTTGGTAACTAATCCAGTCATCTGGGCAAACATATTGAGGATATTTGTAGCTCTTGGCTTGAGGAAAAAATATTTATGAAAAAATTTAAATATTTATTGAAGCAAATATATTTTAAGGCCCATAAAGTCAAAATAAAACAAGTACTCACCTTTAAAAAGTTAGTAAAAGAGTGTGAAGTTAAAGCCAAAGAAAGTAGAAAGACAAGAACAAGAGCATAGAAATACACTAAATAAAATATTGATATAAAATATTTTTAAGAGAGGAAGCTAGAGGCTGAGCCCGGTGGTGTAGTGGTTGTGCGTGGGACTGCGGCCCACTGGGATGGAGGTTTGATTTCAGCTACACGGAGCAAAGGCTGGGCCTCCTACTCCCACCACCTGAGGACAGTGATGCCCAGAAAACAACAACAACAACAACAACAAAGAGAGGAAGCTAGAAAGTATAGGAGAACGCCATCATGCTTTTGCTGTGTAGTAAATCTCTTAAACAAGAAGCAATACAGGAGAATGAAAATTTACAATATGTTAAAATTAAGTATGCAAGCTCATCATACAAAGGATCAGGAGTTCATCTTCTGAGGGGAAAATATTTAAATAGTTACAAATTTTAGAAGACTTGGTTGCAATTAATTGCTAACAAGGAATTCTGACTGTGGAAACCCAATGTCTGCCGAACAGAAGTAGTGCATAGGGTTCTTCACACTGGGACCGGGCCCATCTCCTGACACACTTCTGAGCGAGTGTCAGCTGCCAATCTTCCTGCTGGTCCTTGAATATGCAATTGTTTGTGCCACCCAAGGACTGTTCCAAATATTATAAAATCGAATTGATTCGTATGCATCCAATTTAAAAGTAGACATGACAATAATGTGGAGGAACTATCTGAACATTTGTATAACAGAGCAGCCCTCCTCAGTGACTAGAGAAGGTAAAAAAGGTCTTGAGCACTATCGGTCACCAGGAAAATATCAACAAAAATCACAGTCACATTCTGCTGCCACTCGTAAGAATGACAGAAAGAGCAGAGCTTGTAACAAAAAGTTGATGAGGATATGGAGCAATCGGCCTTCTTATACTTCTGATGGTATTACACATCTTCTGGACAAATTTGGCAATAGCTACTAAAGCTGATCTTCACGTAATCCACACTGCAAATTTCTACTCATCAGTAGGAGTACACCCCAAATGTCATACACACAATATTTACTCAAATGTATACAGAAGGATGCTCAAAGCAGCACTGTCGGCAAATTATGAGATGATCAAAACATATAGCAAAAGTAGAAGAGGTAGTGAACTCCGCCATAGATGTAGTGTGCAGCACTCTCCACTCAAAAACTATAACCTACAGCCAAACATGGCTCATCTCCTGGGTTTGTGCTGCCTGCGAGCTATACATGTTTTGTTTTTCTTTTACATTTTCAAATGGTTGGAACAAAAATAAAAGCACATTTTATGACATGTCAAAATTCTAGTTTATCAAGGCAGTCATGTTTGTGTATTTTTTCTGATTGCTGGCACTACAAACAGCATATCAGAACCTCATTGCGATCAGGTGGACTTCATCTTGTCGTGACCCTCTGTCTTGTTTGTGAGACTTTAAACCTTTTAAGATTTTCTTTCCCCTTCAGAGCACCTGGTAGGTTTGTACTTCTAACCTTGCAGTTGGCCTCCAGTGCTTACTAGGGCATCAAGTCTCCTTCACTAACCACACGGAATGGAGGAACTGCAATAGCGGCCCTCTGTCTGGCACAGCATGAAGTATTTTGCTCATCAACCCCCTCTACAGAAAAGATGGTAAAGAAACAGTACATGCTAGGGCAGAAGTATTGCATAACCACAGAAATGAAGTACAAAGGAAACATGGAGCTTATTTGCATAATTTTGATGACTAACAATCTGTAGCTATATAAATCAGAGGGAGTGGTTGGTGTGATTTCAGCATATTACAGAAAGACTTTGTTTTAATTATGTTTGGTTTCTCTCAATTCCTTATATAACCCCAAACCACCCTCACTGATATCTAGTCATGCCACCTCAGAGAGACCCTATAAGGCAGAGGAGAACTACACATGGGTTCCTGAGACTTTTATGGGAGTACAGAGTGGTCTTTCGAACTCAGAGAGGGGCTTTTCAAACTGTTGACCTTGAGTTTAGAAATCCAATGATTAATTGCTATAACACTCCTTATATGTACCAAGGGGTATTAGTCAACTTTTTATTAAAACGTTATATAAGAGAAAGAAGAGAGGAGAAATTAAATGAGAAAAATGTATATATTTATTACTCACATATCAGAAGATAAGCATTGACAGAAACAGATACTATTAACACAGTCCACAATAAATATTCTCTCTTCTTAATGCAAGTTAAACCTAAAAACCAAAAATACATGCATTCAAAAAAGAAGCTAAAAACAGTAAGACAAAGTTAGTGTCCATAGCCATTTTTCACAAGGAAGTGGGGCAAATAAATTTTTATCCTTGTCACATAGAAGAAATGTACCTTCCCCTTTGGTTAATATTACTCATTGTAACATTAAGTAAACATAGTTACCTTAGACTACTCTTTGACTAAGATCATAGATCAAGAATTCACATGTGTACGACTGTCTAGGATAAAACCACCTCAGATCTTGAGTAGTTCCAGGTTGCTCCTTGTGCCGCAATGTTGCTCTATGCTGAAACAACCCAGCATATCAAAATTCCCCTAGAATAATTCTGATCATTTCTATTTGGTAATTAGTGAATAAGCTTATTTTAGAGAGATCAAATAATGCTGTTGTTAGGTGCTGTGGAGATGATTACAACTCATTGTGACCCAATTTTTAAGAAAACAGAACACTGGCAGATCCTGCACCATTCTTACAACTGTTGTTACACTTGAGTACATTGTTGAAGCCTCTGTTGATCCACCTTCTTGTAAGCTTTCCTACTTTTTGCTGACAGAGTCAGAGTCAAATAGATTTTGACTCAGAACTGTTCAATGGGGATTCCGAGGTGTAAATCCTTATAGAAGCAGACTGACACATCTTTCTCCCATGGAACTGGAAGTCTGGTGGCTTTGAACTTCAGACTATTCGGTTAGTCCTCAGTTACTTTGATAACTGCACCACCCCTTTTTGTTATGCTGAATAATAATTTGTGGCTGACCAAATAAAATACATAGCTAAATCATCATAAAACAACTCATCAGATTTCAGTTTTAAATTTCTGCTACATTTAAGCACAGAAAAGTTAGAACAATGACATAGAAATAATGGGGGTGTTGATTTATTGTGAAGAATTAACCAGTGTCAATGAACAATTAGTGCAGGAGTTGTTGAGTGGCTGCCGCCTTTGTTATCCAGTGCTCCTACAACAAAAATACCATAGGTGGACTGCTTTAAGAAAAACAATTTATTCTTTTGAAATTTGAAAGGCAGAAGTCCAAATTCAGGCTATCAGCTGTCAAGTGAGTCTTGAGGGTCTTTTTCATTAATCTTCCCTCAGGTCTAGGGAGTTTCTCAGCACACGACCTCCAAGTGCAAAGCTTTTTCTTTGCTTCCAGTGGTCCTTTTTTCAGTAGTAGGAAATCCTTCTGTCTCTGCTTACTTCTCTCTCTTTTCATCACTATAATAAACCTGTCCCTTTTCATCACATTTCCCCAGGGAAATATTCTTCCATCTGATCAGGGCTGGATTGGAGTGAAAGTATTGCATACCTCACTCATCCCTTTGATTGATTATATCAGATCATACCCTGAGGGATGATGACATCATCATGTGACTGTCACATAACCAACCCAAAACCAAACTCACTGTCATTGAATTGCCAACTAGCAGCAACCCCATTGGACTAAATTACTTTCAAGAGTCTCTGAGACCATTACCAATTATGCGAGTTTTTTTTTAAAAACCATCTTTTTCCTTTGGAATAGCTTATAGTTTCAAACTACAAACTTTGCTGATTGTAGTTAAACTCAAAACTACTACAGTCCTGGGCTTTGGATTAGATTGCATCATAACTTAACTGTCAAACAATTGAAAATGATGGCTGGCCAAATTGAAAAATTAATCTGTGATGGGAATCTAAACTGCTATGCAAATTCTCTCCTAAAAATAAACTTTAAAAAAAATTAAGAAAAGGGGCTGAGCCCCAGTGGTGTGGTGGTTGTGCATGGGACTGCGGCCCACTGGGATGGAGGTTCAATTCCAGCTCCACAGGAGCAAAGGCTGGGCCTCCTGCTCCCACCACCAGAGGGCAGTGATGCCAAAACAAAAAACAAAAAAAAAAGATTAAGAAAATTTGGACAAACCATTAAAAATATTACATTTCCTTGTTGACCCAATAATTAATTGAAAAAGACTGCATAGGACACATTAAAGCATTTACAATATTTTATATGAATTTATTTATTCTGATAAAATTTATGAAATAAAAATGTTCACAATATTTTTATAAAGACCATAAATTATTGGAAGCACTTATAATTCCTATTCGCTGCCTTAAAACTTCTGTAGAAGTAGTAGTGGACCCAGTCAAACAGGAATTAAAGACACTTGGTTGCTCCCTTCCAAACATAAAGGAAACTCACTGGCCTCAAGCCATTTCCTAGTCATTGCAACCCGATATGGTAGGACTGCTCCTGTGGTTTCAGAGACTAGCTCTTTTTTTTTTTTTTAGGCATCACTGCCCTCTGGTGGGAGTGGGAGGCCCAGCCTTGCTGCTGCTGGATTTGAACCGCCAGTCCAGTCAGCCGCAGTCCTGCACTCAACCACTACACTACCGGGGCTCAGCCCAGAGACTCTTTATGGAAGTTTTTGTTGTTAGGTGTTATCAAATTGGTTCTGACCCAAAATAACCCTAAACACAACAGAATGAAATGAGGTTCTGTCCTGTACCATCCTCACAATTGCTCCTGTGCTTTACCCCATGCTGCAGTCATGGTACCAAAGCATCTCCTTGAGGGTGGCCTCTCTGCCAGGCCTATTTCTTTCTCCAGGACATGGTCTTTTTTGACCACATGTGCAAAGTATGTGAAGCCAACCATAGTACAGTTTTGATGATTTCTTCATTTATCATAATACTACCCATGAGTCCAGTTGTGAGGACTGTGGTTTTCTTTACATTGAGTTGCAATCCATACTGAAGGCTGCAAACGCTTCAAGTCCTCCTCACTTTCAGCAAGCAAGGTTATGCCATCTGTATATTACAGGGTGTTGATAACCCTTTCTTCAAACCTGATGCTGCCACATTCTTCTTCATCCAATCCAACGTCTCTGAATATTTTATCAGCATACAGATTGAATACATTGGAGAGAAGATACAACCCTGTCACATACCATTTCTAAATTTAAATCGTACAGTATCCTTTTGTTCTGTTCACACAAATACCTCTTGATCCATATAAAAATTTTACTTGTACGTGATATCAATGATGTTTCTTCTGTTGAGTCACCTTTCTCTACTCTCATGGTTGGCCCTGAGGGTTTTACCTATCCTGGATTCCCTGTGCTTTGGGCTGTTATCTGTAGCAGTGTACATGCTCTGGTCTAATCAGATTTGTAGGGTAGAATTGAGGTCATGGTAGTGGGGGGAAGGAAGTACCAAGGAACTAGAGAAAAACTGTGTGTTTCATCGGTGCTATACTGCACCCTGACTGGCTCATCTCTTCCCTGTGACCAGAAAGACTCCTCCAAGTGTTCAGGCAGGCATGTTTCCAAGTCTATGGATCACATGTCAGACAAGAGGCTTCTCTTGATTTGTCAGGTCTGATGAACCCAAAAGTAAGCAGGTTGGTCTTCTGGCTACAGAGCAAAGGAATGTAAGGTTGGCAGGTAAGAAAGCAGGACATTTCCCATGATTAGAGGCAAATCCATAGGGCACTGCCCAAATCCAAAGAACCAAAGCTCCAGAAGCTAGATGTAGGATTCAGATGCAGAAAAAAAAAAACAGGAAAGCTTGTCCATGCTGTCTATTTATAATGGAAGCAGGCCCAATCCTCTATGATACCTCATCGTGGGTGATTAACAAGACAATTCCTATTCTAGTGAGAATTTGTTTTGCTTCAACCTCAAAAAGTTATGGTTCTTTGGTGGGAGGACACAAACCTTTATTCTTGAGAGGTCTGGGTCATGCAGAAATTGGTTCCCTGTCATTTACTATTAATCACAAGGGACGACGTTACTAAGACCTCCAATATGTATTATCAGGATCAATATGTATATTCAGGATCAATCACATTACTCAATACAGTACATCATTACTTTTCCTGTTGAACCACAGATATGAAGAGTCAAAGGTCAGGGAGGCATTCTAGCATCAAGTTCAATCAGTATTGTATCTACAGTCAGGAGTATTTTTCCCTTTGTAACTAAGACCCGCAGGCTAGAAGAGTACAGGGTTGTGGAGACAGGAAGCAAATATTTTATGAGTAGGTCCTCTGGAGTAATAGTGAGTTATGCCACTAATATTTCTACTCCTTGGTTCCTGGACCTGTTACTTGTAGCTATTAGAGAAGCATCACTTGTAGGAGCACAAGTTAATGTTCCAGAAATAGTCGCTTCAGAAGTTGGCACTCTCTTTGTAACTTTGTGTCCACCTGAATGATATCTTCCCTCCACAGTAGAGCCAGAGACATTGTGAATATTTTCAGATCTCTTCCCGTATTTGAGTTTTGTAGAGGCTAATGTCCTAATGGCTTCTTCTGATTTGGGTAGCCCACCTCACTGCCTGTGCAAATTTCCTGTTTAGCCTGGCATCCAGCTGGAAGAAGTTGTGCTATTTTTCCTTTCCTGTAAGCCCCCCAATATAGTAAAATAATGTCTCCCAAATTGGCTTCAGGTCAGTTTTTCAGGGATCAATCATTGAAACCCCTATGGACAGCAGAAAAACATTGTAAGTTACTAATCAGAAGATGAGCCCCTCAGGTCAGAAAGCACTCAAAACATGACCAAGAATGAGTTCCCTTCTTAAAGCAGAGTCAACCATAAAACCTATGGCACAAAATTCTTCAGGACCTTCATTTACTGTTAGGGAATGACTCCAAATGAGAAGAAACCACTGGAGACATCAATTAGCATTTGGAAATTAGACTGTATGAAGTATGAATCTAGGAATATTGGGAATCTTTCAAAATAGAAAGAACACATAAAAACCAATATGTTCGGCATAAGTGAACTGAAATTGAATGAAATTGGTCATTATGAATGAGAAAATATATGGATTTTCTATACCTGGAATAACATAGTCAAGAGGAATGACACTATATTCATCATCAAAAGAGAGGCCCAGATTTATTTTGGAGTAAAATAATGTAGGGAGTCAGGAGTAAACAGGAAGACCTTTTTTGAGATGTACTGATATAGTGACTACAACATTTGACTTCAATAGAACAACAATTGTGAGAATGGTGTAAAAGTTGACAGTTTGGGTTCTGTTGCTATGTTGTCACATAGCTATGGGTGGGAACCAACTTAAAGACATCTAAGAATAATAAAAAGCACAAATCATATAAACAAACAGAGAAAAGATAATGGTTTCATGCTATGATTCTATTCCTGCAAGGTAAGTCTAAATGAAGCTGTTTGCGTCTGAAGAATCAGCAACCTAGCTTTCCTAAAGTTTATCTCAATTAAAATCTATTTAATTAATTTGGTAACTAAAATGGTTTTACATCAATATTGTAAAATAAACTAAATGATTTAGGACTCATTATTTTCACAATAGACAGCATTTCCTTAGCCAGCTAACTATCTCCCAAACACCCTAACCCTGTTCTGTGATTCACTACATAAAGACCAATTAAATTGTTTTTAATCCCTAGCTCCTCTCAAAGCTTAAATTCAAAGCCAAGGAGTAATTTCTAACGCCTGAAGTCAGAGCAGAAGCGCCCCTGTGGGTTTTCAAGTTTATAAACTTGGGGGGCTGCGGTTTCCCAGTGCATCTGAAAACTATATTCACATGATACTGTGGTTTTTGAGTTGCACAATGGCATTATGTAAAAGAAAATGGCCAAATACAGCACAAAGACAGAAAGTCAGCAGGAGCAGTTGGAAAACTGGTGCCAATATCTCGACACAGGTTTGTCACAAAGCATCTGTTTATGAAAAGCACCGTATCTGCGATGTGCAGTGAGGTAGCACTCGATAGACTACGGTATGCTTGTGCCCTTTCACATGCCTTCTTCAACAGAGCGAGAGGAACACTCTGGGGGGAGGGGCTGTGCTCTGGAAGGCTAGCTGCAACGTCAGCAGCCGCTCTGATGGAGAAAGATGGGACTTTCCACGGATGCCGAGATCTCACCTCAAAACGCACAGGCGCAGTTCTACTCTGGTCTCCGGGGTCACATGGATTGGAACAGATTCAATGGCATCTACCCGCAATTCTCACTTTACATCTGCCTTTGAGAGGCGCAGACTTGTGAGAGGTGGAGCCTGTCCTCGTGTGCGGCCATCACCAGCGATGGCATCCTGCTGAGGGCGCCTCTCCTGACTGCTGCTGGATCCAGAGGAGTGACTCAGGTCCAGGGAAATCTCATCAACACAAGCCAGGCGACCCTCGGGAGACAGGTGTGACCATGGTAATGTCAAAACCAAACTGACGCCCTTTGTGGCGACGCCAACTCACAGTGACCCAAGTGTATAAATTTTTATGAGAACAGAAAATTTCATCTTTCTCCACAGGGTAGTTCATGGACTCCAACTGCTGACTTTGTGATTAGCTGGTCAAGGCGTAACACACTATGTTACTGGACAGAGCAAATACAAATCATAAAGGTTTTATGTGCAGAAAATTAAAATAAAAATAACCAACCTACATTGGACTGCTTTGACTTAACTGCTCTGGTAATGGTGTATTTAATTTCAAGTGTGTGTGTATATATGAAGGGTCACCGCCCCCCCCCAAACTGAAATTGTGCTGGAGACAACTCACAAACTGTTGTGCTGGTGAACACATCTTACAAGGACACACTATGGGAAAAATTCAAATGTGCGAGTGTTTTCCTCATTTCAAAAAGGGGAATTATCAATTAATAACAGGCCTCATTCTGGACATCTGTCAACTTTCCAAACAGACAAAAATTTCGACTCGTAGTGCATTTGGAGTTTGTCTCTCCTGGTCAGACTTCTATGCTCTTTCTTTTTAAAGGCTCTGAAAAGATTGTGCAAAAGTGTGTGACCCCAAAAAATGCAATTTTGTGGCAAATGGTGGGTCTGCTTTTGCCAACATGACACTGCACCTGCTCACAAAGTTATTTTAGTGGACCAGATTTTGGCAAAAAACAGCATGCCTCTTTTACCTATAACCTTACTCACCTGACCTCACTCTCTGTCACTTCTTTTTGTTTCCATGAATGTAGAGGGCCATGAAAGAACAGAATTAGTGAAGTAGAAGAGGTAAAGAAAAATGAGGGAGGTGGTGTTAGCCATCCAAACAGAAACGTTTAAATAAATGTTTCCAAGAATGAAATTGCTGATTTCGCAAATGTAGTAAGTGTAATAGAAAGTACTTCAGAAGTGATAAGGTTGTTTTGTAAAACAACTTAAATACATAGTTTTTTGGGGGAAATCCAGTTTGATGGGAGGTACCCTCTGTAATAGGTAGGTTTTTTGTGCCAACTTGGTCCATGGGACTATGTGGGATTAATAAGGTCACAGTTTGTTTGGAGGAGAAAGACATAAATGGATCGGTAAGCCCCATCTCTCTCTCTTACTCTCTGTTGATCTGACCATTGTGTGACTGCTAGTTCTCTGCCTCGACTTGTGAGCTACACTAACTATGGGACTGCCAATCTGTGGATTGTGTCACTAGAGCTGGAGGCTCCTTTGAGACCTACTCTGCCACACTGCTGATGTATACATCGCTTGGGACTGTCAGATCCTGTTGTCTTGCTGACTGTTGGTGACCCACCCTACAGTTGGCTGTCTGTGGCCATACTGCCTGCATTACCCTACAGAAGACTTAGCTATCTGCTTCCTTGACCTCATGAGTTGAAAGACTTCTAGTACATTAACTGCTCCACAGAAGTTACTTGAACTGACCCCTCTGTACTGCTGTGAGGACTACCATACTTTTTGTACCATAAGATGTACTTTTCCCTCCTGCCCTCCCCCCTCCCCCCCACCAAAAATGGAGGAAAATGAGGGTGTGTCTTATTGTCCGAAAGTGTGGTGCTCCAGAACATTCTAGTATACTGGGACTATTTGGTTCAGAATACTATTTTGTTTGTTTTCCTGCTCTAAAAGCTGAGTGTGTATTATGGTCATATGCATCTCATGGTCTGAAAACTACAGTACTTAGCTGTTTTATTCCTTCATGCTGTCTATCTATCTATCTACCTACCCATCTATCTATCATCATAAGTGTCCTGGTTTTGTTTCTCTAGAAAAGTCACACACCGCTTTACATATGTGTATGTGTATACACCTATATCTATACACAGTATAATATTATATGCAGTGTACTCCATAATCTATATTTTGTAAAGGTATTTTAATGCACATCATATTATTTAAACCTCATGTATACATAAAACATTAATTCATATTTTGATATTTAATGTAGAAATTAACACTAGCTTTATGAGTCATGGAAACACATCATTTAAAGAAGCACATTCATTGTACTTGGGTGAAGTTTTACAGAGAAGATCTTAATTTTACATTTAACAATTCATAAGCATTTTGTTTGATCTTATTCATTGCAATTCTTTCAATGTATCATCATTTATCCTGTTTCCTTTTTGAGTTTCTGCTTCCATTGATTGTCCTTTTCTATGCTGTGAATTTTGTTTCCTAGGATAAATGCCACCCTTTGGATTCAATGTTTGATTTAGGTGCACATAGGCTGTACATAAATTACTTCTGTTATTGATTCCCAGATAGACAAATCAACTGTTTGGGTGAAACGTGAGTCACCATGGAGAGTTCAAGTCCGGAGCTGAAAGTTGCCTAAGGGGAATCATTTGAGGGTTCCACCAGTTTATATCCAGCCAGTAAACTTCACCTCTTATGATTCTGAGCTTTGCAGAACACATTTTTAAGCTCTTATTTAAGTTCTATTTCATGTGATCACTGAATATGTCATCCATTTTCCCCAACTCACTAAGCTTAGGCATATTTAAGAAACCATATATTTATTTCTTTTTTTATAATCTGGAGTTAATACATATAGCAGATCATTCCAAAGTTCAATCACATCAAGCGCTATTGTACAATTGCTACTCTCATCAGCTTCCGGACATTCTTTTCCTACCTGAACTGCTTGACCTCATCTTCCTTTGACCTCCCCAATGTATGCCACTACTGTACCCTTCAGAAACTCTTATTCTATTTGCTGTCCCTATAGGTTCATCAGCCCTCAGTTTCATATACTAAAAAGAAAGAAAGAAAAACATATAACACAAATATAAGAAGATTACCCCTAATGACATAGTACATCTGAGATAACTCCTAGTGTGAACAAACAAAAACAAAATATGGAAAGTGTTGAAAACCAGATCAGGTACAGTAAGCATCAGAGAGGGAAAGACTGACAAGGTTTAACCATTCAAGTAAAGTTTGTTTCTTTGATCATCTGTGTTCATTTCGCCAATGCACTCTCTTTAGTAATCATTTCTTCTTATCCCTCTATTATGGATAGTGAGAGATCACCAGGGGTTTATTTGCTATGTAGTTCCCACATCTTTTAAATATTAAATAACAATCTTTTAAAGTATAAGAATTAATGGCTAATTTATTTAAACGTAAACACAAAGTCTCTCTACATTAGAAATAAAGGACAAACTAATGCAAACCTGAATATATAAGAATTCAATAGTCAGTTACAAATTACAATTAGATGTACTAATTTTCTTTATAAGAATAATAACTAAATATTTTTCTTCTAGAGTGATGGATTAAAAACAACACAACATTTGATCCATATCTACAAAGACATTTTAAAAGCAGGTTTCAGAATTTCTACAAATAGCATTCATTTTAAGCAATTAAAATGATCTTACATAGATTCCTTTCAACACTTCCTTGGCTGCTTTGGTCAGTGGTAGTATTCCTCATTTGATGAAAGTAACTGGTCGCTTTGATTTCTGTCTTCACAATCTATTCTGCAACAGCACAACTTCAAACTAGAATTTTGCACTTTAAAAGAGCAACTTGTAAGCTGTTCCCATAAGCTGAAGCCAGTACAGAAGAAATAATGAGTCATACTCTTCTCATGGTTTTTTAAGAGAAAAAAAAAACATTGTTGCTGAAACAGGAAGTTTAGTACAAGAGAAACTAAGTGACAAACGACAAGCGTACTTTCCCATCTGAGGGTGCTCCTTTGAAACAGAGATGATGAAAACCTCTTCAACTGACTATATTCTTAATTATTACAGGAGTGTTACGTAACTAGAACCTTCCATAGCCATAAAAGAGGTGAGTAAAAAAAAATTAAGTAAAAAGAACCCGAATTAAGTACATACTTAATAAATTGGCTTAGTTACCTTATGTTAAGGGGTAAAAAAAAAAAATAAAAACATTTGAAAGTGATGAAATAAAGCTGGACTTTAAACTTTGCTTAATAAAATGACACCTAAATGATTTCTTCACTCTCTCCCACTTGCCCGTGTGTGTGGTGTGTGTGTGTGTGTGTGTGTGTGTGTGTGTGCTTTATTCACTGTTGCTGCTTCTCTTTTGGGTCAGGCACACACACACAAATCTGCTAGGGATGAGGAAGAGAAAAAGTTTTAAAATATGCAAAAGGGGATATGCAGACAGTGGGGCAAGGCCTGGGAAATCCTGTGCAGAGGTACTATGAGTCAGAAATGAGTTGGTCATGGGTACACTTGCCCTCCATCAAAAGGGCAGTCCTGGCATCTCTAAAGGACTCAAATTGTGCTTCCTTTTTTGAGTTTGGGAAACAAAAATATCTATTAAGAGGAAAGACCATAGTTGTAGGGAGGGTAGAATAAGTTTTTCCCCAAAATTCTTATAGCCCACCCCTTACTTTCCTTGAAGAATCAGCAGGTTCATTGCTATGATAGACAATAATTACTTTATGCGACTTTTCTTGTCTTTTTCTCACCAGTGCATTGTTTACAACAGAAAGTTTCATTCTTCTTCCTCATAAGCCCCTGTGATCATCCTGTGCACTTTTCTAAAATCTGTAAAGATTACTCCTCCAGGAAAGCAATTTCAATAGTCTTCTGATCAGGTTTTTCTGCTCTTAATGTAACTGGCCTACTGATTCCCTTGAAAATCATGGTTCTCAGTAGACTTGTTCTTTGTTTTTTTTTAAGGCACACTAGCAAGTTCATTACTGAGGAGAACTTGTCTGCAGCCATTCACTGATTGAACAGACATAGTAGAACACATTTTCTTTGGAATGCTTTCTGCGCGTTCATACTAGAACTCTAATAGCATTACTATTTGCTTTAAAGAGCAGCGTCTTATCAGTTGGATGATTTGCAAGCATTTCTCATATTCTGGATTGTCTTTCTACTTTCTGGTTAGTGTCCTGTGTAGCCTAGTTTTTGAAAAATTTCTAAAAGTTACTGTGGCATGATTTCACAATTCTTGATATGGTTGAACTATTGAATTGTGTGTGTGAGGTCTGGATTATGGCTTCATAAAATGATTCATTTACACACACTTAGATAAAGGCCAATTCATCTTTGTTTGTTTTGATTTTAGCTATCTGTTACCTTGGTTAACCCTTAGATAGCCAAATGCATTGAAAATGTCTGTGCCTGTATCTTTCTAAAACATTAAAAACAATATGGGTTTTAAATCTAACTCTTTTGTTAATTTTAAATTAAATTGTATGCGTGTTTTGAAGTGGCATAAGTTCATTCTTTTGCTTGAAAATGTCTAGACTTATAGAAAAAAAACTTCCATTTTCTCAATTGAGCTGTTTTCGTGCCTTTAATGACATTATTTGAAGAGTAGATAAGCATATTTGAATACACATATCTTAGAATACATATACATTTGAATATGTATTGAATACATATATGAATATATATTTGAATACCCATTTAAATACCTATTATTTGAATACATATGTGTACACAAATAAAATCAGTATCTGTATATCTCTGTCTATACCAACACTAGCACCCACAACTCCATATATAACTACACCTATGTCTACATCTATAGCTATATCTCTGGTGGCATCCTGTTTAGAAGTTTGCTTACACTCACAAGGTCAGCGGTTTGAAACTACCTGTTGCTATTTGGGAGAGAGTTGAGGCTTTCTACTTCAGTAGAGAATTACAGCCTTGGAAGCTTACAGGGACATTTCTACTTGCTCTGTATTGCTGTTATGGCTTGACATCGACTTGATAGCAGCGAGTGAGTGAAACACATATATATGTACATGCTTGAAGATTCTCATTTATAGTTCACTAATCTATATGTACTCATTTGAATACCACAATAGATTATTCTAGCTTTGAATTACATTTGGAACTTGGGAAGTTCTGTGCTTTGAATTGGTTATTTTTTCGTGATAATTTCAAGTTCACTAAATTTTCCTTTCTTAACGAATATGCTGCTAACCCTATGCTTGAAAAGTTTACTTCAGATACTATATTTTGAATCTTTACAAGTTCCATTTTTAATTTAAAAATATGTCATGCATACATTAGCATAGCACTAACATAAAAAAGCTGGAAAATCTCTCCCTTGAACACAGTTGAGGATTTTAACAACAAAACAAGGAAAGTCAACAGATACTGAAAGCAGCAGTCCAATCCAAAAACTGTCTTTACCAGGGAGTTTTTCAAAGCCTGTAAATTGTGACCAAATTCTCAAAATGCAAAAGCAGAAGAAGTGCTAAACCAACGGCAATCAAAGAAGAAATAGACATTGAGCTGACACAAAAATCTATCTGCAGAATGTTACTTGCAGTAATACAGGAAATGAGGGAAAGAACACAGAATAAGGACACAATGATAGAGGAGATGAAGTCCACGATAGAGGGAATGAAGTTCAAGCACCAAAGGGAAATACAAGAACAAATGGATTAGGTAACCAAAGTAAAACCCAAGATCAGGGACCTCAACAACAGACTAGACAAGATGGAGAATCATACCAGTGATCCCGAGGACAATCAGAAAGATGTCAACAAATGGAAAGGCAGTCAAATAAGATCATCAAAGAGGTGGAAGAAAGCCTGAGAAAAATGACAGATGCCATGATGTGGGAAAATATTTTAATAGTTGGTCTACCAGAACAAGACAAAATGAAGTCAACAGCTAAATTAGGGAATTCCTAAAAACTAATTTCCCCACCTGAATGAGTGATAAGCAGACATTCAAAGAGAAAGGAGAGAGGACACCAATTAGACAAAATTCCAGGAAGAACTCACCAAGAAACATAATAGCTAAATTATCCAACTTCTAGGAAAAAGAGAAAAACTTAAGAGTAATAAAATAATAATTAAAAAAACTGCAGTCACATGAAATGGTGATCAGGTAAAAAATATGTTCAGACCTGTCAGCAGATGCCACAACGTGGAGGAGGGAGTGGAGTAACATTTACCAAAAGCTAATAGAAAATAAAAGTCAACATCTTGTCAAACTAGCTATTAAGATAAGCAGTGAGGTAAGATTCTTCCCAGAGAAGAAAAAACTCAAAGAATACTCCATAAGCCACCCAACCGTGTGGAAAATTCTTGCCAACTTATGGTCAGAAGACCAAAATCCACCAAGCACCAGCAGAAGACCTCCAGATAATACAACTCCATCCAGAAGTCAATGTGCTGAACATAGCTACCAAAATACCATTGCTTCAGAGGGATAGGAAGGCAGGAATGGAGCCACACACGGGACATAACACTCTTATATGAAGGGAGATAGAGAAACACTCAAAAAGGTATGAGATGACAGCAATGAATCCAGAGGTGGTAAAAACTCTGAGGGTCACTGGCCTGAACTCCTCCATTAAAAGACAAAGGTAGCAGACTGGCACAGAAAACACAATTCAACAATCTGTTGCCTGCAAAAGACACAGCTTAAGCTCATGGACAAAAGAAGATTAAGAATAAAAGGCTGGTGTCAAATACACCAGGCAAATGGCAACTTAAAAAAAGCAGGAGTTATATTTTTGATATATGACAAAATTTACATCAAGGTGCAGACCATACCAAGAGACAAGAATGGGCATTATATAATGCTTAAAGGATCAGTAGACCAGGAACCAATGAGGATAATAAATATCTACTCACCTAATGAGAGAAGTGCAGAATCAGTCAAACTATTCAAAAGATTCAAAAGGAAATCCCAGACTCAACAATCATAGTAGCAACTTTAGTATAGCACTATCAGAGAAAGATAGATCACTGGGAAAGGAGTTCAGTAAGGAGGTTGCAAAGCTAAGCACTTCAACTAGCTGACTGGACCTGATAAATATTTGTAGAACTCTCCATCCAACTGCAAAAGGTTCAAAATCTTTCAAGCACATATACTTCATTTTCAAGAGTAGACCACATGCTGGGACATAAATTGAGCCTGAGTAAATTCAGACATTACTGAGACGTCCCTCTATGACCATGATGTCATAAAGTTAGAGACCAAAATAAAAGGGGGCATGAATGACAATATTCTGTGACATGAATTGATATTTTCCCAATTTAGAGAAGAAATTAGGAAGTGTGGCAGTCTTGTGTTTATGTTAATTTTATGATTGAAATGTAGGGATAGAGTCTAGCCTGTTAATCTGGAGATAACTATTGAGTAGCCAATGAGGCCTTTATATGGGCATGGCTTTATCCTGAGACTTTTGGGAAATCTTGCGATATTTCCCTCATGAAGAGGAGAAGCTATCTTCCCCAGTTGTTGGGAGTTTGTCTCAGAGATGATGAATCATGGACAAGACAAGATGGCAGCATCCAAGAAGATGAAGGAGCTGGAAGAGAGACTACTGGCTTTGCCCTGATGGAACCAGACCTTTGAAACTGGGGTGGCCACATGGAGACCTCTGTCAGCGATGAGTTGCTTCTGCTGTTGATGGATCCTGGGCCCTGGAAGCGAGGAGCCATGGGGAGACCCCTGCCAGTGCCGGGATTCTGCACCCACTGACCTGTGACTTTGTGAGTCGGAAGGAGACTTTATAGACTGATTTCAGGCATATGAGCTAATACTGGACTTATTACTTTGAACTGGACTGGGCTCAATGGCATGTTCCTCTTGTATATAAACCTTTTCCTTATATCTATATGGGTGTCTATGAAATTTGTTCCTCTAGTCTACCCAGACCAACATGGGAGTTTCTAAAGTCTAATGAGAATGATAATACAGTATACCAAACCTATGGGATACAGAAAAATCAGTTATCAGAGCAAGACTGGTAGTGATTAATGCATATATGAAAATGGAAGAAAGACTTATGACTAATACAGAATCACAAAAGCTCCAGCAACTTGAACAGAATGAAAAGAATATATCCTCCAGAAAGAAAAGAAAAGAAATAATAGAAATAATAGAAATCAGAGTTGAATGAGTGGAAAGACAAGAGAACAATGCAAAATATCAATGCAACATAAAGCTGGTTCTTTGAAAGGATCAACAGAATAGATTGACCACTGGCAAACTTAAGCAAGGAAAGGAAGGAGCAAACATTCATAGCCATGATGAGGGATGAATTTTGGGAAATAGCAATGGACTCCAATAATATTACAAGGATAATCACAAAGTACTATGAAAATGTATTCTAATGAATTCAACAACATGGAAGATGCAAAAAAAAACATACTTGGAAAAATAATAACTCCCTAGATTATCCCAAATAGACATAATACACCTCAACACACCATAGCAAAATAAAAAATATATATGATTATCAAGAAACTATGAATGAAAAAAGCGCCTGGACCAAACAGCTTCAGAGGAGAATTCTACCACGCATTCAGGGAAGGACTGATACTGATCCTCCACAAGTTATTCCAGAGCATAGAAAATTGTGGCAAACTCCCAAACTCATTCTATGAATCTGGTATAACTTTGACACCCAAACAGGGCAAGGATCCCACAAGAAGAGAGAACTGCAGACTAATATCTCTAAAGAACATAGATTCAAAATTCCTTTAGAAATATTGGCCAGTAGAATACAAAATATATAAAACATATCATCCATCATGATCTGGTGGGATTAATTCTACAGATGCAGAGATGGTTCATTATGTGAAAGTCCATTGTCAATTTTAGGATTAAGAGTGTAGAAGTGGAGTCTAATATGTCACTGGGATCATAGCTAATGACGCCTCTGTGGGAGCAGGGTTTTCTCCTGATAATTCTGGTTTTTCCTCCTTGGAGGCAGGAGAGACTCTCAAGACTCTCCCTGGCAGACATTGCAACTTACCAGACACATGAAACTACACTAGTGACCTGAGCTGGAGAAGCCACTTTGACCAATCCTGAGGCAACCAGATATCTGAAGCTAGAGAAGGTCATGCAGAGAACCCTGCCAACACTAAGATGCTTACAAAGCCACTGGATCCAAAGACTTTCTACTCACTAGCCTGTGATTGTCCTTCCTTTAGCATCATTGCCTGTGTTTCGGGAGTCTGAAGAGAACTTTATAGATTGGCATCAGACATATGGGTTAATATTATACTTATGGGCTTAGACTAGATGGCACTGAGGTGCCTTTTTAATGTACAAATACCTTTATATGAAACTCTTTCTTATACATATATGAGTGCCTTATGGATTTATTTCTCTAGTCTACCTGGACTAACACTAAAGAATTCACCACACTGATAAGCAAAATTATAAGAGCATGATAATACTAATAGACAGATAAAGCATTTGGCAAGATACAACACTCATTCCTAATTAATACACTCGAGAAGATAGGAAAGGAAAGAAGATTCCTCAAGTTAATGCAAACTATTTATGAAAAGTCAACAATCAACATTATAGTCAATGGGGAAAATATGAAAACAATTCCCCTGAAAAAGAGGACCAGATAAAATTGTTCCTTGACCCCATTTCTATTCTGGAGGTACTGGAGATTCTAGCTAGCAACATAATGAAGAAGAAGGTCATTAAATGTATCCATCTTAGAGAAGAGGCGGTGAAACTATTGGTATTTGTGGACAACATTATTCTAATCCTTGAAAACCCCCAAAAGTCCACACTAGGACTACTCACAGAGATAGAGGAAATCGGAAATGTGGCAGGATACAAGCTCACGAAACAGAAGACTATTGGTTTGCCATATATATCAGACAAGACCATGGAAGAGGAAATCAAGAAGGCAAATGCCTTTCTCAATATGCAAGAATAAATTGAAATATCTAGTCTGCATCTAACAACAACAACAACAAAGCCCTCATACAAGTAAAACTACGGAACGCAAATACAGGAAACCAAAAATGACTTCCACAAATGGAAGAATACCCCAGGCTTTTTGATTGAAAGCCCAGTAACCTTCAACTAATTGGAAAATTGGCCACTGAGTTCATATGGAGAGGGAAGAAACCCAGAGTTAGTAAAGAACTCCTCAAAAGGAAGCACAAAGTAGGAGAGCTAGCTATCCCTGACTGCAACACTTACAATACAGTCACAGTGGTCAAAACAGTATGGTACTGGAATAATAATAGATACTCAAGCCAAAGGAAGAGAACATAATATCCAGAAATAGACCATTAGCATACAGATAACTGATTTCGAAAAGAGATCCAAAAGCACCAAGAAGGCACTCGATGCCTTCTTTAACAAGTTGTACTGTAAACAATGGATACCCACCTACAGAAGAATGAAACAAGACCCTAATACATCACCCCATGAGCAAGAATAAACTCAAGATGGATCACAGACCTAGAAATAAAACTCTCAATTATCAGGACCATCAATGATAGAATCAGAACAAACCTAAAAATCTTGCCATAAGAAATATATGTGCTAACTGTAATAGGGAAGGGAACACACAGATGAAGCTGAAATGGACAGGGGGGGATAGACTAGCATTCAAAACCTATGTGTGTCAAAAGACTTCACCAAGAGAGTAACACGTGAATCCATAGACTGAGAGAGGATTATGACCAATGGCATGACAGAAAAAGGACTTATCACTAAAACATGCTGTTCTCCTAGCCTGCATAAAGAAGAAAACAAGGTAACCCCCAAGGAAGTGGGCAAAATACCTGAATAGAAGTTACACTAAGGAGGAGACCTGAATGACCGATAAACTTAGAAGAAAATACTCCTATTAGCTAAAAGAGAAACGAAAATTCAAACAACCGGGAGAGACTACTGATCACCCTTGAAGAGTGCCCAAATCAGGAATAAGAGAGCAATAAATGTTGGAGGAGATGTGGTGAGTTAGGAACTCTCCTCCACTGTGGGTGGTTGGGTAAATATGTACACCCTTTGTGGAAAGACAGCTAGTGATATTTAAAGCCAATGGCAATTGAGTTAACTTAGCATGCAGCATGCCCCTCACTGGACATACACCCAGGAGAGGTATAAAATAGACCATGAGTAGTAATCTGTATACCAATGTTTATTGGGATGCAATTCACAATAGTGAAAAATTGGAGACAAACTACATTTTCATATATAAACGAGTGAATTAAAAAAACCTGCCATTTACCTCATGGGGTACTATGCATCACTAAAATGCAGTGACGTTTCTATCTGTACATCCTCTGGTCTAACCAAATTTGTAAGGTAGAATTGGAATCATGATAATGGGGTTGATGGTGGTTGTGGTGGAAGCATTTAAGATCAAGAGAAAAGTTGTATGTTTCATTATTGCAACGCTGTACCCTGACTGTTTGATTTCCTCCCCATCACTCTTCTACAAGGGGATATCCAGTTGCCTACAGATGGGCTTTGAGTCCCCACTTCACACACCCCACACCCTATTCATTCACAATGATATGACTTTTTTTTTTGTTCCTTGATGTCTGATACATGATCACACAGGCTGGTGTACTTCTTTCATGTGGGTTTTGTTGCTTTTCAGTTCAATGGCCACTTGTTTATCTTCAATCCTTTAAGAAACCAGACACTACATCTTTTGGCAGCCTGGAAACACAGGGAAGCCAGGACAGATGAACCACTCAACACCAGTGGTGAGAGTGGCAGTAAGGGAGGGCGGAGGGAAGGTGGGGTAGAAAAGGGGAACTGACCACAGGGATCTACATATAGCCTCCTCCTTAGGGGACAGACAACAAAAAAGTGGGTGAAGGGAGATGTCAGACAATGTAAGACATGACACAATGGATGGATGGATGATTGTGAAAAGCATTGTATTTGCCCCCCCAAATGATTATTTTTTAAAAAACCACTGATGAGCACATGAAAAACGTCTAGTGGTATGAGTTGAAGGAAATCATGCTAAATGAAGTTAACCAATCACAAAAGATCAAATAAACCAGGAGTCCACCGAGGTACACATAATTAGCACAGGAGATAGAGAAGAAAAGTCACATATATCACACTGTATCACCTGAGGTACAGACATTCGGGCTGGGAACAGACCAAATCCAAGGCTATACATGTTATTCCAACAAAAAGAAAGGGAAAGGGGTAGGGGGAGGGTGATAAGAGGAAAGTAAAAGAGGGAGACAATGTCACGGGGGTATGAGAGCACTGCTCCACTCAGGGCAAGGATATTGTTTATGTCTCCACAGAAATGGAAGTGTGGTTGTAGATCTTTAGGACAATGTGGAGCAACTCATGAACAGAAAAGTCTATAAGCCAGGCTCCAATAAGAGCAAAGTTTGACCCCCTTCCTAGAAGTATGTGCTACAGAGGTCAACACAAACCCTTAGAACCAAGGATAGATGGAGACGTGATGTCTCCTTGTTGGAACATTTTGCAACAGAGGACAGTCCTGGGGACACACAGCAGGGAGTGAGTCCAGACTGAACTCCCATCTCCCATGCCCCACTGAGGGTGAACCAAGAAAGGAGAAGAACAGATCAGCAGCAGGAGCAAAGCCAAGCCACAAAGCCCCCGAGGAGTGCCCAAATGGACTTCATTCAGGCTAGGAGGAGGGGAAGTTCTTAGAATCTTCCAGGACTGGTACGGAGACAGTCATAAAGGTCAGCAGACCTGGAATTATGTATGCTTTTTCAGGGTGTTTTGCTAGCTTTTTCTTTTTTTTATTCAATCTTTTGTTTTCTCTTTATTTTGTCTCCATTATTGCTGGCTTGCCTACCTATATATAAGATAGGACTGGGAAGCAAGACTGAGGAGAAATTCCACTGAACAGACATTAGGAGGGACTTTCAGAGAGGAAGAGGAGTAAAGGGATCGGTGAGCAAACAATGCCAGAAACGTGGTTAAAGGAAGATAGCTGTTGATGTAAGCCTATAGTTAATAAGCACAGCTGATCTTCTGACTTCAACATGCTGAGAGCACTTAGGATAGTCACAGGCCAGATGCACAGATTTACTAAAAGCTTAAGACAGCCTAACTGTGGCAGTCATGTGCTTATGTTAATTTTATGACTGAAATGTAGGGGTGGAGTGTAGCCTGTGAATCTGGAGATAGACATTGAGTAGCCAATGAGGCCTCTCTGTGGGCATGGCTTTCTCTTGAGACTTCTGGGAAGTCTCGCAATGTTTCCCTCGTGAAGATGAGAAGCTATCTTCCCCAGTTGTTGTGAGTTAGTCTCAGAGACAATGAATTACAGACAAGGTGGCAGCCTCCGAGGAGCTGGAGGAACCAGAGGAGACCACACGGTTTTGCCTTGATAGAGCCAGACCTCTGAAGCTGGAGAGACCACGTGGAGTCCTCTGCCAGTGATGAGTTGCTTCTGCTGTGGATGAACCCTGAGCCCTGGAAGTGAGGAGCCATGTGGAGATCCATGCCAGTGCCGGGATTCTGCACCCACTGACCTGTGACTTCGTGAGTTGGAAGGAGACTTTATAGACTGATATCGGGCATATGGGTTAATATCGGACTTATGACTTTGTACTGGACTGGATTGGGATGCTTTCTTAATGTCCTATTTCTCTTATATATAAACCTTTTCCTTATTATGCGTGTCTGTGAAATTTGTTCCTCTAGCCTACCCAGACTGACATACTAACTATACAATTTTGTAATAGCTACCACATCAACAGAGTTACATTCTTCTCAAAATAGATTACTCTTGGGCCGTAAAATATACCCCCAAACAAAAAATATACTAAGTATAAGGACATACCACAGTGGAATTAAATTACAATTTTATAAAAGTAACTAGAAATACACAAAACAGTATACCATACTTCTAAATAACATGTGAATCAATGGAGAATTCAAGGGAAATTTACTGTAGAGGATATAACATAGTGGGAAGATGAAACTTTCTAGGATAGTCCAGATATTTAAATTCATATGAATGTGAATTTAAATGAGTTACGTTTGTAAAACTGAAATTTGCACCTAAAACTTCTTAGTTGACAGATCAAGAATCATATCAAAATGAAGACAAGAGACATATAAATAAAAATATGCTTAGAAAGGCATTTCTTTTTCTGGTACATAGAAATTCATACAAGAAATGTGCTTTTGTATCCAGGAAATTTGCAATCATTGAAATTATTTCTAATTATTTGCCAGTTGGTTGTGTTGAGATTTCAATTTATGTAATCAAATTTTTTAAAAATTTAAAAGAAATGCCTCTTCAATTACAATCCTTTTCTTTTTATTTCTTTATCCTATATACTTGATAACAATTTTTAATACCATGCTATTTGTAAGATATCACTTTCCATGAATACTGTATTTTTTCTTCATCTTTGGAATATGTATATTTTTCATTATCAAGCATCATATTGCTGTGTAAATATATAACCTGTTAAAAATGTAAGAAAAATTTCTTACTTTTAGTTTTCCAAAAGGTTTTACTTCAAATAGAAATTATTAGCTAATGCTTTCTGCTTTCAATGAATAGCCATGTGACTTAAAAATTCTGTGGATGTAGTGACTTGCATAGATGGACTTGCTCATATAGGAGAATTCATGGAACATTCACACTTGAATGCACATTTTAAAAATATTGGATTCAGTCAAATAATATTACATGTAGAAATGAACTCTTTGCTTTTATCTTCTTAGCTTGCTTTAAAATCACATTTATACCACATTAAAAAGAGCTGGGGATACTTGTCTTTTTTACCATCTTCAGAAGCAAACTGTATGATATATAGATTAGCTATCTCTTGAAAGATAGGTAAATATACTTTTTTAATTGTCATTCAATTGCAATATTTGATTCAACTATTTATTCTTGCTATATACTTGGACATTTTAATATTTTTCTATAAGTCTATCAATTTATTTCTCTCTAAGCTTATATATATATACATAGATGAATCATTTTCATAACATTTTGCTAATGCTTAACATTTGTTCTATATAATTGTATTTCCTATTTGGTAGTTTTCATTTATTTGTCTATTGTTTTGCATACATTTATCCATCTAGTTACTTAATCTTTTATCAGAGCTGCTATTTGGGTTGTACCCTTGTTGGGGTGCTTCTGGTGGCGGGCTCCCAAAACTGGAAGGCGGGAGGCAGCTCCGCTGAGAAGGCTGGTAAGAGTTCATTCCCGTCTGCGAGGCTGGAGGAGCACCGTACGCTCGGAGCCTTGGACTTGGAGGGTGAACAGGTATTCATCACATCTGGGGAGCCCGTTGTGAAAGGAAGGGCAGCGAGGGCCTTCGAGAACGGTGACGGTCCGACCGAAGTCGCTGCAGTTGTCAACGGGGACTGCACAATAGTCACCAAAGGATCCCCGCTGCTTGGTGCCTGCGAGAAGTAGCTAAATGTCTGCAGGGTGGACATGTGGGCCGAAGTCTGCCCCAGGAGGCTGTCCTCGCCGACATCTGTGGAATCCTCTCGGGGCAAGTGCTGAACAGAATCTCCGCCACCTTGTCCCACAGCTCCCACAGGGTTTGAATCACCGCTGTCGTCCTGGATCCGGGAGGCAGTTTCCACTTTCAGAAGAGATGGTGGACGTTTTCGTCGTCCTCAGCCAGCTTTTGCAGAATCCACAACGAGGGGCTCCATTTCCTCTCCAAACTGCTGCATCTCCTCCTGAAAATTTGCCAGCGCCCCCTCGTAGCTGTCCCTCTTGTGGTCTCTCCCTGGCAGGCTGATGGGCCTGATCTTCTTGGGCACCAGAGTGTCCCCGAGACCCCGAACTGCCCGAGCGGCAATGGTGCTCTCGCTCTCTCGGGATTTTTCCATCTGGGCTATTTTCTTTTTCCTGTAGAGCACGGGGTTCTCTGTCGCCTATCACTGGGCAGGCTGTTCGTCCACTTCCTCTGCCAGGGAGACAGCATCTCTCCTTCGAGCACATCCACCTTCTTCTCCAGGGCTTCTGGCCGCTCTTTGGGCTCACAGAATGTTCCACGGCCCGCTCCCTGCTGGCTGCCAATAACCGGACCAGGTGCACCTCTGCCTCGAAGATCTGCTGGTAAACTTTCCTATTGGGAACCTGGGTCACTCCTCCCACTGAAGACATCTTGGCCGGTTGCTTGCGCCAGGAAGCCACTGGGAATTTGTCTGGGGTGTAGTTTCAACTCCTATCCTTAAGCTGGAACTGAACCTGCGGAGGCCGGCTCCCTGCTCGGCGAAGCTGGGTGAATTAGCCACGGGGCTGGGGAGTGGAGGGGGGAGGGGACGTGACGTTTTGCTCTTTCCCTCAGCTGGCACCAAAAGTAGCCAGGGCTCTCTCCATGTGCGACACTTTGACTTCGACTGTATTCCCCACCTGCAGCTCTTCTCTACACCCGCCTGTGCTCATCTGCCATACACTCTGGACAAAGGAAGTACAACCAGGTGTTTTCTTCTCCGTCTCCTTCAAAACAGGTCCAGTTAAAACTTTTTTTAACAACGGTAGAGTCAGCCAGTGCTTCTGAGACAGATGGGGTTTCCTGCTCTCTCTTTGCTTTCTCTTCTTTTTCTACCTTTCTGAGAAAAGACACTTTGTTATTCTCTGTGGTAAAATGGCTTGAAATAGGCCATGGGGAATAGGTGTGCCTGGGGGACTTCGCCTTCAATTCAAATTCCTGATACGTGGCAAAACCAGCTTGACCAATGATCTTACCGATGTTTTCCACCACCGTTCTGGATTCATCCAGGATCTCAATGGCGTATTCATGATTCTTCCTGTCAAGGACATGGATAACTATTTTTTTTTTGTTTTTTTTTTTGGGGGGGTGGGCATCACTGTAAAATTTTAAATTCTTTTATTGGGGACTCATACAACTTTTATCATACTCTACACATAAGTCTATTGCGTGTCAAGCACATTTGTACATCCACTGCCCTCATCATTCTCATAACATTTGCTTTTATGTAAGCCCTTGGCATCGGCTCCTCACTTTTCCCCCTCCCTCCCCACAGTCCCCCCATGAACCCTTGATAATTTACAAATTATTATTACCTTGTCATATCTTACGCTGTCCAACGTCTCCTTTAACCCACTTCCCTATTGACCATACCTCAGGGAGGAGGTTATATGTAGATCTTTATCATAGGTTCCCCCTTTCGACCCTATCCTCCCCCCACCCCCCACCCCCGACGTCCCAGTGTTGCCACTCTCATCACTGGTACTGAAGGAATCATCTGTCCTGGATTCCCTATGTTTCCAGTTCCTATCTATACCAGTGTACATCCTCTGGTCTAGCCAGATTTGTAAGGTAGAACTGGGATCGTGACAGGGGGAAGGAGGAAGCATTGAAGAACTAGAGAAAAGTTGCATGTTTCATCATTGCTACCCTATACCCTAACTATTTTATCTCCTCCCTGTGCCCCTTTTGTAAGGAGAAGTCCATTACTTACAGATGGATATTGGGTCCCCCACCTGCACTTCCCCTCATTTATACTAATAAAAGTTTTAGTTCCTTGATGTCTGATACCTTCAACACCTCATGGTCATACAGACTGACGGGCTTCTTCCATGTGGGCTTTGTTTCTTCTGAGCTAGATGGCTGTTTATCTTGAAGACGTTAACACCCCAGACACTATATCTTTTGATAACTGGGCACCATTAGTTTTCCTCACTACATTTGCTTATGCACACACCTTTGTCTTCAGCTATCCCAAAAGGAAAGGTGAGCACACAATGATATGATTTTATGTTCTTTGGTACCTGATTTCTGGTTCCTTAACCCCTCATGGTCACATGAAGTCACATGGTGCTTCTTCCATGTGGAGTTTGTTGCTTCTGAGCTAGAGAGCCACATGTTTATCTTCAAGCCACTAAGACCACAGATTATATCTTTTTATATCTGGCACCATCAGTTTTCTTCACATTTGCTCATGTACACATTTGTCTTCAGCAGTCATTCCTTCTTTAAAGAGCACCTAACCATATTTTCTCTAATTTATATTATTCTAGTATTTTCATTTAGCTTCCACATCTCTGAAGGTTTTTTCTACCACATACTTTTCTTCAATAGACTCTCCCAGAAATCCTTTCTCAGTTAACATTATATTATTGAGCTACGCAAAATAGTGTTTTGTTTTAAATATTTTATATCTACACCTAATATTTCCATGTGAATTTTATTGAGTTCTTCCTTTAGCTTAGTTTTATTAATATTCATCCATAATTTTACTACTTTCATTTAAAAATCATTTTATTGGGGATTCATACCATTTTTATCACAATCCACACATACATCCATTTGGTCTAGCACTTTTGTACATTTGTTTCCTTCATCATTCTCATAACACTTGCTTCCCAATTGACCCCTGGTATCTGCTCCTCCTTTCCCCCTCCCTCCCTTAATCCCCTTCCCCATGAACCTCAATAATTTATAAATTATTATATTTTGTCATATCTTATACCTTCCAGTGTCTCCCCTCACCCACTTCTTTGCGTCCATCCCCCAGGGAGGAGGTCATATGAAGATCCTAGCAATCTGTTCTCCTTTCTACCCCACCTTCCCTCCACCCATCCATTGTCGTCCCTTCATCACAGGTACTAAAGGGTTCTTTGGGATGGATTCCCTGTGTTTCCAGTTCCTGTCTGTCTCAGTGTGCATTCTTCGGTCCAGTCATATTTGCAAGGTAGAACTGGGATCATGATAGTGTGAGGAGGGGAAGTATTAAAAAGCTAGAGGAATATTATATGTTTCATCATTGCTAGACTGCACCCTGACTGCCTTGTCTATGCCCCACCCCAGCCTTCTGTGAGGAAGGAAATGTCCAGTTGCACACAAATGGCCTTTCAGACCCCGCTCTGTACTCTCCCATTCGCAAAGTTGTTCTTTGATGCCTGATAGCTGATCCCCTCAATACCTCATGATAACTCAGGCTGCTGTGCTTCTTCTATGTGGGGTTTGTTGCTTCTTGGCTATATGACCACTTGTTTATCTTCAAGCCTTTAAGATCTCAGATGTTATCTCTTTTGATAATCAGGCACCATCAGCTTTTGTGGCCACATTTGCATATGCACCCTCTTTGTACACAGTGGTCGTGTCGAGGCAGGCTGGTGTGCTTCTTCCACATGGGCTTTGTAGTTTTTCAACTAGATGAACACTTGTTTATCTTCAAGCCTTTAAGATCCCAGATGCTATATCTTTTGATAGCTGGGCACCATCAGCTCTCCTCGTCACTTTTGCTTATGCACCCACTTTGTCTACAGCATTGTGTTGGTACAGTCTGGTGTGCTTCTTCTATGTGGGCCTTGTCATTTCTATGAGGACCGCTTGTAAAAATTATCAGAACTGATCCAGTGACTCTGTTTCTGGGAACAATTCTTGTTTGCTTAAATGCTTTTGAGAGTAGTTATTTTTCTCAGGTCAGCAGCTATGCATATATTCTCAGGGTTATCAGTGTCACTCATTATGTAATGTCAAAACTGAAGGTGCAATTTTAAGTTTAAAAGCCATCTTGGACACTGTGGTAGTTAGATGTTATGTCAGTAGGCACTTCTTGCTTGGGGCAGAGTTCAACGTGCCAGTCCATTCTTAGCATGAGGACTCTTCTGTAGGGTATGGCCTTTAGTCAAAGAGCAAGCTCAAACAGACAACTTCTGTCACTGCACCTCCTTCTCTTGGGACTTCACTATGATTCTGTGTGTGAGAGCTGTTGAGGCCCTGACATACTTCCATGGACGCTGAAACCATATGACTCTGCCTTAATTGACCTGTGATCATGATGCTTTTTGCTTCAGCTTTCAACATCATCAACCTGTAGCTGAGTGCATCTGAAGCAAAACCTCATTAGCATTGGACCTATGGACTTGACCTGAGCTAGGTTAGGGCTCCTTCTTAATGTAAAGTGGCTTCTTGATGCAAGTCCTTTCTTGTCCATAGATGAGTGCCATGCATTGTTTCTCCAGACACCCCAGTCTAAGACAGACACAGTCCAGAGTAAGAATTACAACTGACCACTACTGATGGTCATCCTTGTTTCTCTCTTACAGGATTCAACTTTAAAATTTTAGAAAGAGTTATAGGCTGAGCCCTGGTGGCTAAGTGGTAGTTTGCGGGACTGCAGAGCACAGGGTTGACAGTTCAAATCCAGCAGCAGCTCTCCAGGAGCAAGGCTGGACTTCCTACGTCTACCAGGGCAGTGATGTCACAAAGAAAAATTTTTAAAAATTATTTTAAAAAAGAAAGAGTAAAAGTAAGAAAAGGCACCCTACTACACTGAAATCTTAGATCTTAGAGTATTAATAAAGCTCAAGGGGAGATCTGATTCAATAACATTCCTGAAAAGCTTGCAAGGGTATTTAAAAATTGATCCTCCTCTTAAGCATGGCTTTTGAACACTTGGCAAGCTGACTCCAGGAAGCTAAGTGGCTTTTTTTATACAAGAGTCCACATGGCAAAAAGTAAAAGAATTCACAAGATTTATGAATAATTTTAATGCATTTTCACAGTGGTATCCCCAAACTACTGACCTTAAATCCCCCCCCACACACACACATACTCATGCGTGCACATGCACTTAAACACAGTCATTTTAGATCTCCAGGGAGATCTATATCAATTTTTAATTTATTTTCTCAAGACAATTTTCATTTCCCAATGTTCTTAAGTAGAAAGTCAGAATTCACACAGGTTGCTGTTTCTCATGAGTCTGGGGATGTCATCAAGAATGAATTAGTATGTCCCTATAATAATTAGAAGCCCTAGTGTAGTGGTTATGCACTGGGATGTTACCAACAAGGTCAATAGGTCAAAACAACGACTACTCAGTGGGAGAAAGATGAGCCTTTGTGATCCCATAAAGAATAACAACTTTGGCTCAAGTAGAAGATATTTGGAAATGAAGGTTGCAACATGTATACAAATATGCTTTATACAAGTGATGCATGGAATACCTTAAGAGCTGTAAGAGACCCAATAAAATCAATGAAAAAAAGAATAATAACAATCTTTGAAACCCACGATAATGCGACCCTGCACTGTGGGATCATTAGAAGTCAGAATCGAGTCAGCATCTATAAGTTTGAGTGAGAGGAGGCTGACAGCAGCACACACTGGTTTTTGATGGTGTCCTGTTTGAAATCTGGGTACACGTAAATTCATTGCTTTGTAATTAGCACTTTGGGGAGAAATGTACACGTCTTAGAGTCACTCATGTTTCAGGTTAATCACTGAAACTAACTGCTGACCTTGAGCGTGCAGACAGAGCAAGACTCTTCCAGATGTTTGCCAATCTGAAGATGTACTTATGGAGTAACCACATAGCAAGCAGGTTTAGCTTTGTAGAAGAGGCTCAGAGTTATCAGGCTCTTCCAGGTGGCATCTGCATCCAGCTTATTTGCCTGTGAACAATGTGGCACATTATAAAAATTCCATAGAGACTGTATTAAATAACTTAGGTGAACAACATTGTTACCTGTACTACACTCTCCAAATGAATTTGTAGAAAATAAATTCTAATGACAATAATTCAAAGTGATTTCAATAAGAATTGAAAAATAAAACAGGGAAAATTTTGCCAAATCTAAGCATGTGTGTATATTTAATACTTCAAGTAACCTAGGATAAAATATTAAATTCTCTGAACATCAGTTTCTACAAAAGGGGGATAATTGATATTGTCCTACAAACTTTGTAGGACAACTACCACTAGGTATTTGAGTTGGTACAAATGAGGGGCAACTAGGACAGGTGCTTTGTGAAATATGTTTAATTCATTGTCTGTTAAAGATAATATATGTACCAATATACATACATATATAAGCCTATGAATGCATATAGATGGGTAAACACTGGATAACCATATGAAGCAATTGAGGACTTAGAATTTTGTTGACTTGACCAAGATTGTATAATTAGCTAACACAAACACTGCCATGTCCTTGCTTATTTTCTACTTAGTGATGCTTACAATTAGATAGCTGAGCATATGGAATTGCCATATGTTCCAAGGAGAGTTAAGATATGGTAATAAAGACTCAAAATTCAGATAAAAAGTCAATTAGATACCTGAAAGATGGATTGTGTTAACATCTGAAGCGTTCCTTTTCTCTCCTTGTTCTTGCAGGCACACACTCTCTTGCTCTGTTCTTATTTCCTACAGCATTTTCCTTGCAACTTTCTTATACATGTCATTCTTCACAGCTTGTTTCTCTCTCCCACACAGTGACACAGAATTTTCTTCTTTTTTATGCTTTCCCAACAAGTGAATATGATTGATTAACAAAGAGGAATAAAGTATTTCTTCCTCTTTTTATAACTGTAATTTCCAGTGGTGTTCTATTTAGGGGGCTTTGAAATTTTCTCTACTCTGTTATTATTTCCTACATCATTGAAAACAATTGGATAAAGAAAAGAAGACATCAGACAACTACAGGCAAACAGACTTGTAGTTCAGTTCATTAGAAGATCCTTTATTCACATCCTACACATAGTACTTGTACCATCCAGCGGCAGCTCACTTTAAGACATGGAGAGAGATTTGGCAATAGGCCTGGACATTTGCTTTGTCTTCTGTAAACAAACAAACTGTGTGCAGGACAGTAAATTATTGTCTGTGTTTCTCTCACCAAATGCTATTTTCTTGATGGGTTCAGATAAGAGAAGGATGGGAAGACACTGATAGGACTCAGGGAGTGATTGTTAACAAGGTTAATTGTGATTGTTATCCTGCTGGGTATAAAAGGAGCCAGATATATTTATAATATTCCCAAAAGTAGAATCATTTTTCTTGATGTACTTTATTTCCTCTGTAGCAGAGTTTGTTATCGAAGGACAAACACCTTTACTGCTGCAAATGTATTTTTTCACTGATTTGCAATTGGCACTCCCTATCCCATCCTTAAATAGGAAAGCACAATTTCCTCCTTCTTCAATATTCAACCTGGAGAAAGAAGCACAGCAATTTTTACTTTAATAATTAAAGGTGTCAGCCACTTGTCTATGGTATCAATCTGGGTGACCAACTTTCAGAATGTACAATGTGGGAAAGTTGTGGAAATGATGCAAAAACTTCCTTTTTCTTTTTATCCATCACCAAACTTTGCCCCTGGACTGTCATGGTGAGAAAAAAAAAAGATACTAGGGTTGAGCCCCGGTGGCGTAGTGGTTGTGCGCGGGACTGCGGCCCACTGGGACGGAGGTTCAATTCCAGCAGTGGGGCTGGACCTCCTACTCCCACCACCAGGGAGCAGTGATGCCCCCCCCCTAAAAAAAAAGATACTAAAGAACTCCAAGCCTGAAAATCCAAGAGGATCCTGGGTTTAAAAACTGTCGTAAGGTATTACAACTATATATTGTATTATGAGACAATGAGTACTTCCTATTATACTTGAAAAAAGAATATGGAAATCAGTGTATTTAACCCTCTAGACAAAAACGGAGGGAAGAATAACACTGATATTTCATTGAGCACCTTCCTTATACTATAAATGACATCCATCCTAATGCCGAGATACGGAGCCCCTGGCGTGATACAAATGAGCAGGTGTGAGATGAATTATGAAAACCAGATGATTCAGTGTCCCTCAGAGGAGTGTTGAAAGCTAAGCCTGGTGAATGGCTTCTGGAAAGTCAAAAACCTGAAAGTCCTAGGGAACAACGAGACTCTGCACCCATGGGGCTTTTAATGAGTGGGTTAGAATAGATTCAACAGCAGCACTGGTGATATCCATGTCTTCACAACCACTCTTTGCCATCATCACTAGAATAAAATAGCTACTACTTTTTACTAGATATATTAAGATATAAGTAAATGTCATCTTTAAAGGATTTTTTAAAGCCTTGCTTAGGTGATATATAAATCTCAATTAAAAATCGAAAATGAGCAGCAAAAAACATAATGGCAAATCATAAAAAAATTGGATTGCCTACTAATGAAAATATTTTTGATGCTTGATTTTTTGGAACCCCTGCAATACTGATCTCAACTTTCCTAACTTCAGACTACCGTCACATTTTTATCCTGTCCTGTCCACAATGTATATGAATTTTCAGCCTAGGTCAACACAGACCTGAATAATGGCAATCAATCTAATAGTATTTATTTCTGTCTAAGCTACCAAGTAGACAATATTTTTTCATGGGGGAACATTTTTTTTTGCTATTTAGAAAATTTGATATAATACTTTTCCTTTCATATTTGAAGTTAAAACCATAATTAGTCACTCTACCATTGTTTTCAAAGCATTGCAAATTAGGTGAAATTTCTATGATGATAGGTTAATTTAGAAATGTCTGTGAGTGAGCACTCACTTTATATGTCATACACTTCTGTGTAGAAGACATGCACAATATTTGACATAAAATGCCTGTACTTTCCCTATCACAAAGCTGGTGCTCAATAAAATGATACCTAATGACTCCCTCTATTGGACTCTTAAAACTCCCTCCTCATGTTGAGAAAATACAAAATTCTTAATCCTTCCAAAACAAGGTATTTGAGTGCATAATTTCTTTTTCAAGAAAAAGAAGAAAGAGCAGTCATGCAATTTTGAACTAAAGTTCAGCTGGGGTAATGCTTTTTCTTCTTCACTTACTCTTTTCAATATCAGGCCACCTTGTGGCAAGAGTCTTCTTGGGCCTCTTCTAGTTGAGATTACTCTGCCGATGAATGACTAGGGAAACCATCACACAAAAACAAGCCAAAGCATCCAGGGGTAAAAGGCAAGGGTCAGAGTGCTTAGACTTGCTTCTAGATTCAGAGAAAAGAAACCCCTGTGTCTTACATGTAATACACTCTACTTCACCTATAGACACATCTATTGGTATTCATGCCAAAGCATTATTAAAGAGTGCACATTTTCTGAAGGTTCTCTTTGAACCTATTGCAGGAGGGCTTTTAGGGGTTGTAAGGAGGAATAAATAAATAAATCTATAATAAAATTTATAGATTATAGTTATCCATCCTAAACACATTAATGGGAAATAAAAGATTAAAGCTCACCAATTGCCAAATGCATCACCATTTGCCCAAGTCCAGGGAGGGGTTGCATTGTGTTTGATCAATCCAATCCAATAAGAAGAAATTCCGAGATAGGGTATCAAAGTATCCTTTTACAAAATACAGATATCTGTGTTACATCTTTCTTGGTATTCTCATTATTACTACCTATGATGCTAGTGAGTCCTGTATAATTTCTTTTTGCAACAGTTTTGTAACTGTCTGCTTTTGTACTTGCCCCTTGCGATTCACTAGCCCTTTTTATTATAGAAAGGATAATGCTGATAGGTCATGTCACACCTTTGTTCATAATACTGAAGTATCTTCCCAGTTTACTTGAGTCAAAACCACATTATTTACACAAGTCTTCATGATGCTGAAGTACCCTAACCCTCATGTACTCCCTCATTGCAGATGCATTGTCTGACTACCTTGCTGCTGTTCATCAAATATAAAAGGAGTGTGTTTACAGAAGACATTTGTTTTCTCTATTTTACCTTCCTGAAAAAGCAACCATTCCTTTGACCAACGATCTCACCTGCTTCACAACTTTGTATGTCATTATCTGAAAGCTATTTGATTCCCTGACCCGTAGCTTACCCACTATCAGTACCCAAATTGGATGCTGTCAGATTATTTCTGACATAGAGGGATTCTATGTACAACAGAAGGCAACACTCCATGCCTGGTCCAGTCCCACCCTTACAATTGTTCTTCTGCCTGAGCCTCTAATTCCAGCCTTGTGGTAATCCATCGTGCCAAAGGCCTTCATCTTCTTTTTATTCTTCCCCTCTACCAATGATGACTCTTAATTTTTTTCCTTGTAACTAGCTTCTAGCATACAAAATAATCTTCATACTTATTGAGATTGCTTTCCATTATCTATATTTTCCCTCGGGATATAGGCTCTCTAAGACAAAGGATCATTGACTGTTTGTAGACTGATGCATTACATGATAGAAATATGCTTATGGGGTAGAGATGACTCCGCAAACGAAAGGTGATTAATACTAGAGAGAAGCCTCACCATTTCATTCTTGGAGTTGAACATGACCAGAGATGCATTATAGGCCACGCAGTCTGCCTGAGCATCGATCCAGGTGCTTTCATGTTCAGATGGAAAGAAGCAGGTATTACTGATTCGTTTCCAGCCATGGGGGCATACTGATGCATTCTTTGCACATCTCTGCTCTTTCAAGGCTTTTGTATTTCCAATTAAAATTAAGAGAGTAAGATAGGAAATGAGGAAATAAATAGAAAGAAATCTAGAAGAAAGATAAAATCTAAAAGAAAGACACGTTTCGTGACAAAAGGTCTTATATATTTCAGACTGAGAACATAAGTATTCAATTTATGTGATCAAACTCTAAATATCAATGAAAAAATTGAAGATTAAAAATGCAACAAGAAAGAAATCAGCATGGAAAGTAAAGAGCAACAGCAGAAAAAAAAAGCCTCATAGACACGTCACATCTTACTTCTAGCTTTTTTCAACTCATTGTTTCTTACTCTAGTAATTTCTTATCCATTTCCTTTCCTTACATTTACTGTTTCTTATTTACTCTAATAATATGTTATCATGTTTCAATACCTTATTATTGTTATTAAATCTGGGACAGGTTTTACTGTAATAAACAATATCCCCTATATCTATAATCTCAGAGAGTTGGTATCTCTTAATCACTTAAAAAATTTAGACATTGTTTCAAAGATAGTGTCGACGGTTTGAAGATGAAAAAGGTGTAAAATGCTCATCTATGAGAGTGAGACTGTTGATGCACTAGACAAAGAAAACACAGTTGCCAGCTCTGCAGCCTCTCAATTTTTTTAACCTTCAATTTGACCTAATCTGGCATGATTATTTTGCCCATCTGAAGTTCTTTCTGATGTGGGTTTGACCTTGAGTTCAGTAGTGAAACACATGTCTTCCTCCCAAAGGTCTTAATTTGATGACCAGAAACAAATTCATAATCTCGTATTTCGCTTCAAGTTAAATTTTCTTCCATTGAGAAATTTTATTTTTTCATTACACTGTTCACTTTCAAGTTTTTTTCTTCAGGAAAGAGAATTTTTTTCAGGTGAGAAAACCCAATATTTCATTTTGTACCATTATCCCTACCACTATCGCTAGAGCTCAATAGTTACTTATTGAAAGAATGACTATTCCAGAAGGGAAAGCAATGCTGTTTAATTTGAAGAGCCATAGAGATTCTGATTGGGAAACATTTTTTATTGGTCCAATTGTTCAATGTACAGCATGGCCAGACTGGTCCCTGATGTCAGACCGGACCAAGAGTCATCCAATTCATGTGCTTTTGGAAAGAATATAAATGGTTTACTTACATTTTTTATAAATTCCTAGAAGTCCCCATAGAAAAATAATCAAGCCTCCACAAAGCAAACTTGAAATGATCATCCTTTTCTTTGTCACTATACCTATGGAAAATAGGTCACTGTTTATCTTCAAGAAAAACAAATTGACTCAATCATTGCCATCCCTTTACTCTTTATATCTTCTCCTGTTTGAATTCCAATAGTTAATGCCTTAAGTTAAGATAAAGAGGCTCTCTACCCCCAGCAACAGCCTCAGAAGTGCTTTGACTCCACTTATTTGTGACATTTCTGAGAACTATAATATCCATTCTTCTATCTTGCTTTCAGAACAGATAATCAACCTTTTCCTCCTATGGGCTTTTAATGACAGTTTTTCTTTTCCAAGAAGAAGAAAAAAAAATAATACAATAATGTAAGAACACCACTATATGCTTGGGTCCTTTAGGCAAATTGGGTGGAGACGGATGGGCTCATCACTACTTTGAAGGTTTTGTTTCGTTAAAGAATTTCACTTTTACCTCTTTATGAGAGAGATGGATCGCCCCTTCCCGACACTCCCAAACTCACTGTCATCAAGTCCATGTTGACTTCTAGGTGCGATCTCAGTTACTGCTAGCGAGGCAGCCTCTGCTGTCTCCCATACCTGTTTCCCGGGTTCTTGGCCCATTCCTTGTAATGTTCTCTGCCTCCATTTCAGATTTGGAGTCGAGAAAGTTTTCCGTTGTCACAGCAGAAGGAAAACTGCAAGAAATCAGCACTTATGTTTGGTACCCTTGCACTGGGTGTGGGTTGGGGGGTGGTGGGTGGATTTTCTGGGAGGAGATTCTACTGAAAGCAATCGAAACTGCTTTCAGAAGCAACGTGCCAGCACTGTTCAGTCCAGCACACTGGACTTGAGCCAAATGGTATCGCCTTGGGCCTCCCATCTAGCTCTGTAGGAAGGACAGTAAAAGCAGTTGGGCAAGTACCAACTGATGCACCTGCCCTGGGATTGGCTGAAGCACGGTGGCAACTTAGAGAAAAAAAGTCTCTGATTGGCTCCCCTGACCTCCCATTTGCCAACTACTTTAAGCAGAGAATACACATCAGTCACTTCCCTTTTGGCGCCTTCATGTGCTCTTCTTAATATGAAAACTGAACAGTTTTACCACGAACCGTTCCTTGAGCTTCCTGTAAACTATCTAGCGCCCTAGGCAGTCCTGGCTTCAATCCAAGCTTTTGCTTAGCTTCTTTCGCTTGCTGAAAGGTAAGTTTTCCTTTATGGTTCATATTTCAAATCTCTGAGTTACCCATTTTACCCATGGATCGCTTAGAGAACAATGAGCAAGGAATTCCAATTTTGGGAATAGATCCTATTGAATTTGAATGAAAGGGTCTTTCAGTCACTCTTGTGACCATGCACAGTCATGCAGGACAGGAAGTCTAGCTGTAGCAATAAGAAAATGATTTTTCTATGGCAGTGCATTAGTTTTGTCAAAACATTTAAAGCTTCTTTTGCCACTGATAAATATAGAGAGAGAAAAAATAGGAAAACTGGTAGTACACTGTAAATCAAAATAGAAACATTAAAAATTGAAGTGCTTTCTTTTATATATAAAGGTATCAACAAAGCTTAAGAAATAAAATTGTTTGCATATTGTAGGCCTTCTTCTGTTTCGTATAAAGGGCTATAAGGAAGCAGCATATTTTCTATGTCTTGTCAATGCCTACTTTTTCCTGTCCGAACAGAATTTCAGTATTACATCATTGCAACTGCAATATTCTGAAAGACCTCTGAAAGCTTTTTTAGGGTAAAATTTTTATTTTGTTTATGTCCCTTTGCCATAGCTGTAAAATAGCCACAGCCTGTATTTTTCTAGGTTTCAAATATTCACATGCATAGTTAATGTAAGGTTTGAGTTTTTAATTTTCTATCTGCTTATTCACTTCTTTTCTTTCATCATAGAAATTTACCTTTTATGAGAGTGGAGACATGTGATTCGCTTGTTGTTGTATTTGTAGCATTCAGAATAGTACCTAGTGGAAAGATGTCCTCAGTAACTTTTGAATGATGAAATCCATGTATAAGTGAGTAAATAATACAAAGGTGAGAGAACAATTGACATCATTCTAACCATAGACAAAGGGATATCCATGGTTTAAAATCAAGAAAGGTGAGTTTAGAGCAGGTGTTACAGGTGGAACAAATTGGACAGCTCAGCTTCAGTTTGACTATTGAGGCTTTCTATTGTAGAAAACAATGGTCGTTCTGAGTCCGAATGCACTCTGTAGCTGATTGTTCAAGTACGTTATGTAGGTCCGATTTACAATAAAGTCAATGTTGTGCCTTAAAGATGAAATCAGGCTTAATGGTTGTCAGGAACATGTACAATAAAGCACATCTAATCGAGTTTAAGTCAAGGCAGTTTTCTGTTGGCTCTTGAGAATGACAAGTGGCAAACAAGATATTAAGCATATCAACAGGATGTTATTAGACTGAGATGCTGAGACTTAGCAGGGGCAGAGACTGTAGATACAGAGTTGCACCATGACAGTTGAAAGAATCTGCTGTTGGAAATCTGCTGGTGCCTGGGATCAACAAAAAGAAATTCAACAAGAGATGGGGAACCAAACCAGGAGGAGGACACTGAGACACCAGGGGGCACTGGTTAGTGGGTACAGAGGTCCCAAATTGACTGAAGGGAAGGGAGGCAACTCTTCTAGATCTTTCTCTCTCCTCCTTCTCCTCCTCCTCTCTCAGCAAATGAGGGACGATGCCAAAGAGGTGTCCTTAGGCTGTGCTGTGATGGAGACTGCGCTCCACTCCCACCCTTACCCAGGTGACATGACATAAACTGAATTATAAATAAAGTTAAAATTGTGATCATTTACATATAAAAAAGCTAAATTACCAGAGAACTCACTTCTCCTGATAGCCAAGGACTTGGTGAAATTTATGCTTGCCATCTAACTTTGTCCACTGAGATTAATTGTATTTATGTATACATCAATTTTGATGACCATTCTAGCCATTTCCTGATGATGCATCCAACGTAATCTTCCCTTCCACCCTCTTCCTTCCTTGACTTTCACTTGCCAGTGACTGATATCTCCAATAAATGAGGCAAAGTCCCACCATCCTTACATCAGAGGAGCATTCTGGCAATACTTACAGAATGCTTTTATTTGTTCCTCTGCCAGTCCAGTATTCCTTGCCAACACCATCAGTCAAATACATCAAATTTTCTTGGTCTTCCTTCTGCATTTTCCAACTGTCATATGTCTATGATGAGAATGAAAATAGCGTGGCTTGATTCAGGTGTAATGTAGTCCTTAAAGTGAAAATCTTGTTCTTTAACTATTTAAAGCAGTCTTGTGTAACGCACTTGCCCAATTCGATCTCATGATTACTGCTTAGATGAAAAGTGATTGTGAACCCAAGTACAATTCAACCTTTGGGGGCAATTAAAAATAAAACAAAATCTTTGACAATTTCAATCTCTCATCCTTTTATCACAATGTTATCAATTGGTCAATTTTCAAGGGCTTTTGTTTTCTTTATGATTGAGTTGCATATTCATATTCTTTATGAATATGAATTGAGTTGCAATTCATATGGAAATCTATCATCTGATGTTCATCAGCAAGTGTTTCAAACACTCCTCATGCTCAGCAATCAGCATTGTAGCGTCGGAATATCAAATGTTGCTAACAATCCTTCCTCCATATCTGACGCTATGTTCTTCTTCATATAATTCAGCTTCTTAGATTATCTACTTAGCATACAGATTAAATTCACCAAATTACAACCTTGACCCATACCTTTGCTGACTGTCAACCATATAGTGTTCCTTTTTTCTGTTAAATCAATTGCTTCTAGACCCATAGTTCAGGAGCACAATAAAATGTTCTGGAATTCCCATTTCTCTGAAACATTATCTAAGATTCATATATATGTATGTATATATATATATATATTCCACACACTCAATTGCCTTTGCATAGTCAATAAGACAAAAATAAATGTCTTCTGGTATTCTCTGCTTTCAGACATCTGATAGTAAGCAATGCTATCCCATGTTCTGACAAGTTTTGAATAATCTTCAGCAAATTTTTACTTGCATGTAATATTAATGATATTGTTTAAGAATTGCTACACTCTCTGAGTCACCTTACTCTTCTAGTCCATTAGTCCATTAGTTACCTTCAAAATTTCTTGGCATAGAGTAATGAGTGTTTCAAGTGCCTGTTGAAACATTTCAATTGCTTTTCTGTCTGCTCCTGATGCCTTGTTTTGCACTAATGACTTCAGTACAATTTGATTTATTCCTTTAATATTATCAGCTCAAAATCCTCTTGTAACTTTTTGGTACAATGCCTGTGTATTTCTTTAATTTTCTTTTAATATGCACTTCACCATTCAATATGGTGCCCTGTATTCTACATTCAACATGCCCATCGACTCCTACAATATTCAATTTGAGGTTTGAATTTTTTTCTCTACTTCTTTCCATTTGAGCTATGCTGAGTGTTTTCTTCCCTTTTGGCTTTCTTTCTGTGCACATTTCATCACAATACTTTACTTTGTCTCTCTGAACTGCCCTTTGAAATTTTCTACTCAGCTCTTTTACTTCTAATTTCTTTCATTTGTTTTAGCTGTTTTCTATTTAAGAGCAAGTCTTAGAGTCTCTCCTCTCATCCACTTCAGTCTTACCTTTCTTTCCTGTCACTTAAATGACTTTTTCTTTATTCACTTAAATGATGTTCTTGATACCATCCCACAATTCAACGGGTCATTTGTGTTCAATGAATCAAGTTTGTTCTTGAGGCATTCTCAAAATTCAGATAGGATATATTTGAGGTTATATTTTGACCTTCATCGCCTTGTTTTCACTTTTAAAACTTCAACCTGAATTTGCATATGAGCAATTGATAAGCCATTCCACAGCTGGCCCCTGACGTTGTTTGAACATATGATATGGTATAACCCTGACATCTCTTCACATAGGTATAGTTAATGTGGTTTCTGTTTATTCCAACTGGTGAATTCTGTGTGTATTATTGCGGTTTATGTTGTTAAAAAAAAAGGGGGGGGGGGCTGAGCCCTGGTAGTGTTGTGGTTGTGCGCGGGACTGTGGCCCACTGGGATGGAGGTTCAATTCCCGCTCACAGGAGCAAAGACTGGGCCTTCTACTCCCACCACCTGGGCAGTGATGCCTAATAAAAAAATTTTTTTTAAATAAAAAAAAAAAGTATGTTCAATGAAGAAGTCATGGTGTTGCAAAATTCTATCATTTGGTCTCCACCTTGATCTCTCTCACTAGGACTCTATTTTCCAGCTACTGTTTCTGCTTCTTTGTATCCAAATTTCACATCTAATCACCAATAATTAGCAATGCATCCTGATTTCATGTTTCATTTCTTTCTGACTGAACAATATAGTAGAGTTCTTCGTTTCTCTATCATAAGCTTTAGCACTTGGTATGTAAATTTAAAGGGTAGTTTTATTAAAACTGGAATTCACTGCAAATTTGTTGATATTATCATATCACAACACAGCATTGTACTTCAAGATAGACTTTATAATTTTCTTTTTGAGATAGATGGAATACATTTCCTCTTGAACTTGTCACTCTTGACATGCAAAACAATATGATGGTCTATTTCAAAATGACCAATAGCAATTCCTCTTAGCTCATTGATATCTATCTATGATATTGATCTTTGTGGATTCCACTTTGCTCTTGATGACTTTCAATTTTCAGCTGCTAACTGAATGTTCTTTTGGTTTGAATTACCAGCTGCACTGTGGGAGAATACACACACACACATATGTATCAGAAAATGCTTTTGTAAAGATTGTTACAGCCTTGGAAACTCTTTAAGGCTCCCAGACCAAACTCACATACCTTCAGTCAGTTCCAACTCATAGTGGACTTTCCCAGGGGTTTTCTAAGACTATTCATCTTTATGAGTGTTGAAAACTTCATCTTTCTCCCTTGGAAAGGTAAGTCGTACCCGATGCACAACTTTGCAGTTAGCAGACCTTGCTGCCCACTGTGCTGGCCTTTCTCCTAACCTACGGGGGCAGTTCTACTCAATCCGATGAGTCTAGTAGTACTTTGACCATTTACTGCTACAACTTTTCTGAATTAACTTTAGGAATTTTTACTTACCTACCACTAATTCTTGCTATATATCTTTCCTATGAGTTGGCACCCACTTGATAGCTGTGAGTGTGGTTTTAATTTGGTGGTAATAACAATATCTTCAATAATTTTTACCTTATACTGATTCCCCATTCTTTGGAATGAACACAACTAAGGATCTCTTCCAGTCAGTGGCCAGAAAACTCTATAACAATTTGTTTTAGCATATATGATTGAGCAGTTTCTGTGTAACATCCATTTGTTGATATGCACATGCTATTTTGTGTTCTGTCTGTTTCAACAACCAATGTTTTAAATGTAGTTTTGACTTCTTTCATCAGAACCACCAGCTCTTGATCATATTGTAAGTAAGATCAAGAAATGGTTGATTGACTCTGGGTAGTGCTTCCAACTTTGTTTAAGCCTTCCTATGCCACGCAAATATTTTCCCCATAGAACTCTTCTACAATCCTTCAACTTAAAACCTGAATTTCTTCTCCTGCAAAACCCAGTCTCAAGGTTATATTTTAGATAGTAGGGGCTTGTTATACTTTTCTTCAGATTTTTTTTCACCGTCTTCTCCTCCAATTTTCTTTTAATTAAAAAAAAAAAATTTTAAGGCATCACTGCCCTGGTGGTGGGAGTAGGAGGCCCAGCCTTTGCTCCTGTGAGTGGGAATTGAACCTCCATCCCAGTGGGCTGCAGTCCCGCGCACAACCACTACGCCACCGGGGCTCAGCCCTTCTTCAGATTTATTATATGAGTAGTTGGTAATCTATTCAAGAGTTGAAGAGACTTTGCTTTGTTAAATGAAATTGAGCTTTTCCAATAGTCAACTTAATTTATATATATTATTTTTGGCAAGTTTGCATGTATAGGCACCATCTACATGGCTGAAAATAATATTTACAGGAATATGAGAAAGTTTATCATATGACCACCAGTATTGTTTCCATCACCCAGGTCATATTTCCAACTATCAGTCATTTATTTCTAAGTTCATATTCCAATCACCCATATGTTATCACTGCATCTCGCTAGCATATTTTGTCAATTCCAGATTTCAAAAGTTAGAAAAATCTTTAGTTTTTTCAACTATATGCATCTTTCTTGCATAAACTTGGGTATTAATAAGATTAACTAGTGCTTTGTGTAGGGCATGGATTTTATTCTATCACTGACACCATTATACTTCCAAATAGATCTTGGATTTTTTTGGATAATGAATGTAATACCATTTTTCTTCAATGTTAATTTCCTAGCAGAGTAGAACATGTTGTTCTAAGGTGCTGTTGGGTCAGTTCTGAATCACGGTAAACCTAGGGACCACAGAACAAAACACTGCCTGGTCCTGCACCATCTGCACAATGTTTCTTATGCTTGAGCCCATCAGTGTAGCCGCGGTGTCAATCCATCTTTCAAAGGTCTTTCTATTTTCACACTCCTGCTACTTTACAAAGCCTGATATCCTTATCCAGGATCTGGTGTCTTCTCAGAAGATGTTAATGTCAAAGAGGCAAAGTTTTGCCATCCTTTCCTCTAAAGAGCATTCAGTATGTGCTGAATTCAATGGCAGATTTGTTTGCTCTTTTGATAGTCCATGGAATTTTCAATATTCTTTGCTAGCACCATAGTTCACATGAATTGAATGAGTCTGACACACCTTAGTCCTCCAAGTAACCTACTATCTTTTCAACACTTTAAAGAGGTCTGGTACAGCATCTTTGATGTGCGCCCGAAGCTTCCATGAGGGTTGATTGTGGATGCGAGAAAGATGAAATCCTTGACAACTTCAACCTTTGCTCCATTTATCACAGTAATACCTTTTGGTCCAGCTGTGAGGATTTGAAGTTTCTTTACACTGAGCTGTGATCCATACTAAAGGCTGACATTTTTGATGCTTATCAACAAATGTTTCAAGTTCTCCTCACTTTCAGCAAGAAAAATTGTGTCATCTGCACATCACAGATTGCTGATAAGACTCCCTTCAATCCTGATGACAGAGATTTCTTCATATAATCCAAATTCTCTCTTTATTCAGCACACAGATTGAATAAGCTTGGTAAAAGAATGCAACCCAGTTTCACACTTTTCTCAATTTTAAAGCATGCAGAATGTTCTTGTTCTGTTTGTACAATTGCCTCTTAATCCATGTATAACTTCTGAATGAGCACATTGTAGTGTTCTGGGATTCCCAGTCTTCTCAAGGCTAGCTGTAATTTGTAATGGTCCATGGAGCTGAATGTTTTATTACCATGAATAAAACACAAGTAAACATCTTTCTTATATCCTCTACTCGAAGCCCAGATCCATCTGACATCAGCAATAATATCCCTTGTTCCACCTTCTCTTCTGAAACTGTCCTGAACCTCTGACAGCTCCCTGTCAACGTACTACTGCAAAAGCATCACTTTTTTGTCAATTTGTCATAATATAATGGCTTCTGTGCTGCTGTGATGCTCGGAACAATATCATTGGTGTTACAAATGTCATAAGGGTCGGTCACTCAAGGTGAACAGATTTCAGTGGAGTTTACAGACTAAGAACAGACAATGAAGAAGGAATAGTATAACATAGGATTGTCCAATTAAAGAAGGTTATTACCAGTTCATTTTTGCTAGCTAATGTCTAGAAATTGGTCTTTGTAAGTTTCATTTCATATTTCATCACCGCTTAATTTTCCTAGATTACTACTGCATATAGGATTCCAGATAGCATAGTGGGTTGTTTGATGGGATATACTAACCACAAAGTAATTCATTTGAAACCAGCAGATGCTCCCCAGAAGAAAAACAAGGCTTTCTACATCCCTAAAAAAATTACAGCTAAGGAAACCACAGGGCTATTGTACTCTGTCCTATAGATTGCTATGCATCAGCATCAACTCCATAGCAGTGAGTTGGTTTGGTATACTTCATACGCTCCAGGCTCTGATTGTTAATGGATGTTTGCAACTGCTTATTTTGAGTAATACCTCACAAAAAGTAGGCCACAAAAGTTTTTTTCCATCCACATCATCAATTTCATCTCTCATTTGTGGCTTTAGTGCTTTCTATTTTTATTTTGTGAACTTACAATCTGTGGAGCTCATCTTCCAGCCCCGTATTAGACAATATTCTGTTGCCAGATGTAAGGTTTTCTCAGTCTTTCTTTTAAAAGAATATATTCTTCTTTGTATTCTCTCATGGGTTGGGAATTCTGCTGTCAATAGTCTGTGAGTGTCTCTGTGCATATTTGGAATTCAAGTGTCATAACTTCCAGTATCACAGCAACACACCAGCTACCACAGTAAGATAAACTTGATCAAATACAAAATTATAAGAGCATACATTTATATTGCTTTTAAATACAAAGCATGGAAAGAACTAACCACAAAGTAACCACATAACATAAAGTATGCTATATCTACCACATAGAAGATTTGACAGCTCTTTTGAAAAATTGAAAGTGAACTCCATAAAATGGTATGGAGTCACTTCTTAAAAATATTTTTGAGGTAAATGAACAAACTGCAATGCATTCTATGTATGTGTTTTGCAGAGAAATAAAACCTGTGACACTAGTATATATGTGAGAAATAAACTTATATGCAGAGCATGAAAGGCCAGTTTAACTTAAGTCCATGGGTAAGATGCAAGCTGAAGGTTATTTCACATTTTATTTGCTAAGTCATCTAAATTATATTATAATTCCAGTGCATCCTATCCAACAGTGTGATGCTTTGTGAATTTTTTAGCTAGTCTCGATCTCTATAGGTTAATTATGGCCGAGAGTGAAAGCATCATAAAGAACTAAAACCAATGTCAGAGCTATGCTTAGTTGCATCAATTAAGATGTTACATCTGAAAGAGCATTCGCTTAAATTTATATAGCTTATAACTCTTCTCCAAGATTCATCTGATTTCTGAAACATCTAAAGAGGTAAATTAAATGACGAATTTAGCAGCACTTTCTTTTAACTTCTGTGACATAGCCTTTGATTGCGGCATAGTCTACTATTTATCTCTCTTTGTAGAGAAAGAATGCTGTAGGAATGTTAGTTTTGTCCTTCTACCATAATCTCCTCGTGCTGTTGGAGAGCCAATGTGTATAGTAGGCTATTTGCCAGAGGAATTTGTTCCAAGAACACATTCAGCCATCAAGAAATAATCACAAGAAATGTCTCTTTACTGACTGAGAGTTAGGAAATGATTCCATTTATTTATGGATCACAATAAGCCGTCATTTGGGCTGTTGATCCTCAGTGGTACTTGGGGTTTTTTAGGAATCAGCATCAATTTAGTGCCTCAGAATAACCTGCCTGCTTAGGTATTTGTTTTGTTCTATTAGACACAGTTAGTGGAATAAATGAATCCAGGTCCCTTAGTAGAAAACAGGGAAAAGTATTTACTGCATATTTTTGCAGAAATTTTGCAGTGTTGATCCTACATGAAACTGTCACTGTTCCTGTCAATTCAAAAACTATGGGACTGTGAATTGATTGGGGTCAGGAAGTAACATGAGGAGTTTTAATTCTCTACTGTGGCTACTTTTTAAATGTGCTACTCCTACATATACAACTCAGTTTAATGTTAGTATAGATATATAATTAAAATATTAAAATATACTTATTATGATTTATTTCTTGAGCATAGTATCCCAGATCTCTAGAATCTTAGTGAGATTTGAATGAAGTAATTGTTCTGGTGGTAGTAGATCATCATTGAGCTCAGTTTTACCTTTCATGTATCCTGGTGATAGTAACACAGGGGTAGCAAGCAAGGAAAGGTTTGTCAGATCAGACACAGGAGCATAAGCTATTTCCATTTGGAAAGCAGAGGGTAAAATAATCTGGTACAGAAGGTACATAATCTGGTGTCAATTTGAGACTTGAGAGGATTGAGAGTGAAACGGTGGAGTCTAGTCTTTCAATTGGGTCATACATAATGAGCCCTCTGTGTGGACATGGCCTTCTCCTGAGGATTTGGGAAACTCCTGTATTTCCTCCTTGGAGGGAGGAGACAGACTCTCTCTTGGTTCACTCCCCGAGACACTCTCTACTCACAAGGCACATGGGGTTATAATGATGGCAGCCAGAACCCTGGACCTGGAGGAGTCATGTAGAGACCCTTGCCAACACCGAGATGCTTGCAATACCCACTGGACTGTGGCATTTAGCAATATTGCTTGTGTTTTGTGTGCCCGAAGAGAACTGCATAGATTGGTATCAGGTATATGGGCTAATATCAGATGGGTGGAGTTAATCTGAACTGGGTTGAGTTTGCTCTTGTAAATAACGCTCTTTCTTATACACATATGAGTGTCCATGAATTTGTTTCTCTAGTCTACCCAGATTAACACATCTAGTGATCTAAGATGGTTTGCTTCTCCTAAACTTAGCCACATCCCAATCCAAGTGCCCACTCACATTATTTCCCATCAATGTCACATCATTTGAAAAAGTTGGCAAGACAATGACTTGAGCTGACACTGCAGTTCAGTAACCTGCAAAGTTGAAATTCAGTTTTGACTATCATGAATCAAAACCGTGCTTACACAGTTGTAGGCCCCCATGGAAGGTTATAGTCCTCAGTCTGTGACTTAAATGGTGAAGTAAAATCCCTTACCTTGTTATTTTCTGTCCGTAAATATTCCTGTGAACTCAAGAAAGCCAATTACATGTCCTCTTTACTGTTTTAAAATTTAAGCCCAGTATGACTGGGGCTCTCAGATATTTGCTCTCGTTGGTATTTCATCAGAATGAGTGAGAGAGAATATCTTGATTAATAGTGAGGCCTCTAAGACCCATGCGTCATTGGCTTCTTATTTCCCATTGACAAAGCATATGGTGGTGGGCCAAATACATTCCCCAAATCAAGTCTTCTACTGTCTATCTCTCCAACTAGTAATTATTTCATTATTATTATTATTATTATTATTATTATTACTACTACTACTACTAATCACTTTATTTGGGGCTCATACAGCGCTTATCACAACACATTCACCCATCCATTGTGTAAAGCACATCTGTGCATTTGTTGACATCACCTTTCTCAAAATGTTCGTTCTGCTTGAGCCCTTGTTATCAGCTCCTCATTTTCCCCCTCCCTCCCTCACAAACCCTTGACAATTTGTCACTTTTTTCATGTCTTACACTGATCAATATCTCTGTTCACCAACTTTTTTGTTGTCTGTACCCCAGGAAGGGGGTTATATGTAAATTGATTCCCCTTTTCTCGCCCACCTTCCCCTTACCTACCTGGTTTTGCTACTCTCATTATTGGACCTGAGGGTGTTATCTTCCCTGGATTCCATCTGTACCCATGTGTATGCTCTACTGTAGTTGGTTTTGTAAGGTGGAATTGGGATCATGATAGTAGGAGGAGGAAGCATTAATGAACTACAGGACACTTGTATGTTTCTTTGGAGCTCTACTGTACCCTCATGGGCTCATCTCTTCCTTATTACCCTTCTATAAGGGGATGTCCAGTTGTCTACAGATGGGTTTTGGGTCTCTACTCTGCACTCCCCATCATTACCATTGGTATGATTTTTTTGTTGATGCCTGATGCCTGATGTCATCAACACCTCATGATCACACAGGCTAGTATGCTTCTACCATGTGGGTTTTGTTGCTTCTTGGCTAGATGGTCCCTTGTTTGTCTTAAAGACTGTGAGACCCCAGACATTATATCTTTAATATTTAATAGCTGGGCACCAATTGCTTTCTTTACCTCATTTGCTTATGCACCTTTTTTTTTCAGCAATCTTGTTAGGAAAGTGAGCATCACAGAATGCCAGTTTATTAGGACAAAGTGTTCTTACATTAAGGGAGTAGATGAATAGAAGCCCAATGTCCATCTGCCACCTTAATACTAAACCAATAGATATGCGTACATAGACCGATTTCCCCATCATCATATATAAGTACAGTTACATATATACATGCCTATGTTTAGATCTCTATAAATGCCCTTTGCCTTCTCGTCCTTTCTTGTATTTCTGTTTACTTTCCTCCTGTCTCACTATCATATTTGGCCTTCTTTTGGGTTTCAGTAGTTCCTATTGGTTACATTACCCTTGATCAAGTTCTACCAAGGATCCTACATCTTCCTCACCATAGATTTTAGATTACTACCTGCTGTTCCCTTGTTCCTGGGTTTGTTAATACCCACTTCCTTTGCCTGTCTCATCTCTCCAATGCCCCCCTTGAACTTGCTTTCTCTTTCAGATTGTTTACTCAAACCAGTAGCTATTTAACAATCACAATTAAGCTACGAAGTAAGAACTAATATCAGCAACTCAAACAGGATAATTTATTTTATATTTTTGTTCATTTTATTGGGGGTTCATACAACTCTTAGCACAATTCATACATACATCCATGTGACGAGTACATTCGTACATTTGTTGCCATCATCATTATCAAAGCATTTTCTTTCTACTTGAGCCCTTGCTATTTCCCCTTTCCTCTGGGCCCCTTCCCTCATGAATCCTTGATAATTTATAAATTGTTATTTTGTTATGTCTTACACTCTGTGATGTATCCCTTCACCCATTTTTCTATTGCCCATCACCCAGGGAGAGGTTATATACAGATTCTTGTAATTGACTTCCCCTTTCTCTCTCATCTTCCTCTACCCTCCCAGTATAACCACTCTCACCACTGGTCCTGAAGGGATCGTCTGTCAGAACAGGGTGTTTCAAATATAAAGCGCAATATGATTAACTGGTCAAGGAAGATGGACTAATAAAAATGACAAAGAAATAGCAGGTATAGGGAGCAGCCATAAATTCTAGAGCCACGAGAAAACCCCCAAAGCCCAAATCATAATTCTAAGGAATTACCAAGGACTTTGGGAATTCTACTTGGACTTTGAAGGAGAGCACTCAACCAAGACTGAATTCAATAATAATGAAAGCAGTATTTTTTTGTACTACTAGATGACAAAGACATTCTCTGAGGTGTACCAGGCCATAGATGGCAAGTCTTCTGCCTAAGTGCTGATTAACTGCAAGTCAAGCTGTCATAAGAGCAAAACAGAAGAGCATAAACACCTGGAATAACACTCTCTTGAAACTCCCTGAACTAACAATGCTTAGGCAGAAATATCTATAGTGGTCAGTGTCATAAAACGGGGCCAAACAAAAATGAATTTGGAATTAAAAGGAAACTAATTGCTAGTTAGTATAGAATGCATTTAATTATGAAGATGATTCAATATCCTTAGGAACTGCTATTTGTTTGATTAAACTAAAGACACTCTAAATGTCATGTTATTTGCATCCAAAGATAAGGAGCATTTTCACATCTCTGTTCCATTATCTTCAAAATTAATTAGTTGTGAGATGTTGTCTGAATATACTGTTATTTTATCTATTTTAGGATGAAATTTTTGCCCAGTACATTTACAAAATTTGTAACTGTCTTGCTGTTAGCTGTCATTGAATAGGTTCAGACCTATAGAGACTTTAAGTGCAACAGAGTGATAGATACACTGCACATTCCTACAACCTCCTTGCAATTGTTCCTGTGCCTGAGCTCATCATTGCAACCATGGTGTCAATCCATCTCATTGAGACCTTTCCTCTTTCTCACTGCCCCTCCCCTTGTCCAAGCATGATGTCCTACAGGGTCTAGTCTCTCTTGACAATATGGCCAAAGTATGAAAGTCGAAGCCTTGTTCTTGCCTTTGAGGAGCACTTTGGCTGTACTCCTTCCAAGACAGTTCATGAACTTTCAATATCTATCTATAGCTGCCTCAATTATCTATCTACTATCTATCTATCTAATCTACATTTATATTCGCAGCCCTGCATTTCTTTTTTTAAAAAAATCATTTTACTGGGGGCTCGTACAATGCTTTTCACGGTACATGAATTCATATACTGTGCCAAGTGCCTTCACATGCCTGTTGCCATCAACATTCTCCAGATATCTGCTTTTCCACTTGATATCAGCTTCTCCTTCTTTCCCCTTCATCCTTGCTCACCTCTACCCCACCAACCCTCAATACTTTATAAATTGCAATTGTTTTATCAAATCTTACACTACCAGACGTCTCCCCTTGCCCACTCCTCCTGTGTCTGTTCGCCAGATGAGGGTGCTGTGTGTATCCTTGTAGCTGGCTCCCTCTCTACTGGGCCCAAGGTGTTCATCTATCCTGGGCTCCCAGTATTTCCAGTTTCCATCTCTACCAGTGTACCTCCTCCAGTCCAGCTGAATTTGTAAGATAGAATTGGGACCATGATAGTTGTGGGGAGGAAGCCTACAGGAACTAGAGGGAAGTTGTATGCTTCATCGCCACCTCACTGCACCTTGACCGACCTGTCTCCTCCCTGCGACTTCCCTGTAAGGGGGTGTCCAATTGCCCACGAGTGGACCTTGGGTCCCCACCCTGTTCTCCCCCTCATTAATAGGGAAGTGATTCTTGTTTTTTGATGCTTGATATATGCTCCTTTCAACCCCTCGTGATCACACAGGCTGGTGTGATTCTTCCATGTGGGCGTTGCTGCTGCTGCACTAGATGGCCACTTGTTCACCTTCAAGCCTTTAAGATCCCAGATACTTTATCATTTGGTAGCTGGGCGCCATTGGCTTCCTCTGCTCTTTCTGCCTTGGCACACTCTTTTCTTCAATGATAATGTCAGGAGGGTGGACACATAATGATATGATTTTTGTTCTTTGATGCCTGATACCTGGTTCTTTCCACACCTCATGGTTGCACAGACTGGTGTGGTTCTTCTGGGCTATATGACCTCTTGTTCACCCTCAAGCCTTTAAGAACTCAGACGCTATACCTTTTGATAGCTGGGTTCCATTAGCTATCTTCACTGCTCTTGTTCATGCCCCCACATGTCATCAGTGATCGTCTCAGGAAGGTGTACACACAGTGATATGGTTTTTCTCCTGTTTGATGCCTGAGGCCTGATCCTTTGGACACCTTGTGACTACTTCTTGCCCGTGGAATTGATTATGTCTCAGCTAGGTGGCCATTTGTTTATCTTCAGGATTTGAGACCCCAGACTCTATACCTTTTTATAGCTGGATGTCATTTGGTTTTCTTCATCACAATTGCTTATGCACCTCTTTGACTTCAGTGATTGTATTGGGCTAGTGAGCATCATGGAATACCAGATTCATAGAACAAAATGTTCTTGCATTGAGAGAGTGTCTTGGTCCAGCTTCTACCTTAGTACTAAGCCTATAAATATATGTACCTGGATTTATTCCTTCCTTATCATAGATAATCATATTTACATATGTACATGTCTGTGTTTAGATCTCTGCAAAAAGGCAGCATCCCTTTGCCTTCTAGTTCCTTCTTCTATTTTCTTCTCCCTTCCTCCTGTCCCACTATTATGCTCAGCTTTCATTTGTGTTTCAGTACTTCCTCTCTGTTACACTGCCCTTACTTAAACCCCACCAGGCTTCTCACACCCTTGGCACTGTATTTCAAATGCTTTGCTTCCTGTTTTACCTTCCTTATTTAGTGTCCAGCTTTCAAATGTATATGAGGCCTTAGAAAATACCATAGCCTGGATGAGGCCCACCTTAAATTTCAAAGAAACATCCATGCTTTTTAATACTCTAAAGAGGTCTTATGCTGCTGATTTACTTAATGCAATGTGTCTTTTATCCCTTGATGGCATTTCCATGAACTTTGATTGTGGATTCAAGCAAGACAAAATTCTTGACAACTTCAACCTTTTCCTCATTTATCATGCTGTGGCCTCTTGGTGTCGTAGTGAGGATTTATTCTTCTTGACATTGTACTGCAATCCTTATTCAAGATGCAATCTTTGATCAGCAAGTGCTTTAAGTCCACTTCAGCTATCCTAGTTGCCTAAGTTCACTTAGTTAATAAGTTCACTTTAGTTAATTTTAGTTCACTTTAGTTAATAAGTGTTGAAATTGTATAGTTTGATCAAATTAGTTTAGATTAATCTTTTTTGATGAGGAGCTGTTTGATCAGTGTGAAGACATAATGTCGGTATCTCAAAACTGTTTCCTATGGTGTCTGATATTCTCTATTTTCATTATTTTATCTTCTGTGCATCATGGTGCCATTTTAAAAATTGTGCACACATTTAGCCTTTTACACTTTTCTGTTGAATTACATTTTATGCTAGTACTTTCTTTTGGTTGTATTGTTGCTCTAAAGGGACATTGATTCAATTACACTGGCAAAATTTTGAAGAAGCATTGATGTGGTAGTTGGTTACATGTGTTGCTGCTAGCTGCAGGTTCACCTGTGTGACTGCACCTGCTACTCCCCTGCACTAATTCAGCTTTCTGTCTCCATAAAGATTTACACCTTCAGGAAATAAAGGGGTAATTCTAGTCTGAACTGCAAGGTTGGTAGGTGTGGTAATCCACTTGATCTCAGTCAGGGCTTCTGTTGGTTGGTTGGTTGGTCGGTTACATAATTTCAGCAAAGATTTGCAGCATATCTTTTTTCACTTGTTTATATATAGAATTTATGTGTTCTTGTGCTTTAGTTACACCTCTTCTAAGGCTTCTTGTCCCCAGACATAAGGAATTGCTCAGAAAAAGCAAAATATTCTGCTAGCTTTCTATGATGTCCAATACCTAACAGATCTATTGTTTTGTTTGTGTTTCAGGAAACAAAGAATTAGTCTCCATTTCTTTTCATCTAATAAGTGTACCAGATCTACAGCTACTTAGTATGTATAGCTTTTTTCTATATCACTATGTAACTGGTTGAACTGTTTTCAAATAAATTGACGACAATTTTTATTTTCTCATAAAACTTCCATTTTGAAAGAGACTTGCTGGAGCTATGAAGCCTGTCAATTATCTCAGATTGGCTGTGTCAAAGCAAGCACTATAATTTATTTCCCAGAGTATAATATCTTTATTGACAAAATTTTTGTATTCAGACTCTTATTTATTGACAATGGCGTCCTTCTTAAGTAACACTCTTTACGTTGGTCCATAAAACATAAGATCAAAACTTCAAACTTTCACATCGAAAATTCTCAATTCATCTATGTACCGCTTTCTTGTGCCATTTGCTTCCTCTTTTTTCTTGAGTTTCATAAAAAATCTCTATCATTGGCTGTGGTTTTTGACCATCCTTGAGTGGAAATGAACAAAAACACAGTATTTTTAAAGGACCCTTTCTGTATAGAATGCTTGTATGGGCTTTCTAAATTTTACCTTCTGTGATTGCATGCCCTGTCTGATAATAAAATTGTGCTAGTTTCTCAAAACTTGGGGCTCTAAAATTTACTAATGATAATGATTTACTCTCTTGTCATTTTATTAAAAATTACCCTGCATGTGATGGTAAATGTTCTTTTTTCAATTTTATTAAGTTAAAATTATCAGCAAGAGAGCAAACTTTAGACTGCTTGCTATTCCACAATAGACTATAATGTAACCACTGCCCTGACACTGGGTCCTGCAGGGGAATGCCAAGTCCTTGGCACTCTCATAAAGGAGATCCTCTCAGAGGCTGGTGCAGTGACACAGATAGGTCATGCTCAAACTCGTTTTTTGCAGCAAAAGAACCAAGCAAATGTTTTATTTAAGTCAAGAGTAAATACACTTCAAAAGGTGAGGCTGGTCCCCTGCTGAATTGAGAAGGACCCCAACCAGGGTAACATTTCTTATTTTTGAAAGCACAGGGAGTGGAGATTGCAATTTCGCTGGTGGTCATGTGGTTTTTTGATGAGTTGGCTTAGTCTGTCCTTATGTCTCCAGTATATTTCTTTGAAGTTTATCTCAGGTTACAGTTCTGTGTAAGGAAGTTCACCTGCCACTCTGGTGTTCACCAGAGTTTGAACTGTGAGGCTAGTGGTTAGTAGGTGTGGTTTTAAGGTTATGGTTTCCTCAGCAACCAGAAAACCCTATTTAATCTCTTGTGATCACCATCGCAAGAACTGACATGCTCACCTGATGAATTGTAAGGGGAGTTTCATCGAGTGTTACTTGCATCCAATAAATGAACAGGTGGCAGCACTCACTCATTTTCTCTTGATCCTGTATCTTCCATGTCATCCTCTGACCTCTGGTCTCTGAGACAAGAGTAAGAGTGATTGCCTGCAGATTTGGGAACATGCCAACTTCAAAAGCTCTGGAAGCTTCCAAATTACCGAGGATTTCAATTTTTTCATATCCACAGCTAATAATCACAGAAGTAGCAGTCAGGAAGTCAAATAGCTTATTGCATTGGGAAAATCTACTGCATAGGGCAGCCCCTTTAAAGTGTTGAAGAGGAAGGCTATCCCTATGAAAACTAAGATCCCTTTGACTCAAGTCATGGTATATACAATCAAGCAAATTAGACAATGAATAAGGAAGACCAAGGAAAGAATCAGTGAATTTTAATTACGGTGTTGGTGAAGAATATGGAAATTACTGTGGATTTCCAGAAGAAGCACAAGGCCATCTTAGAAGAAGGTTAACCTGAAGGCTTCTAGGAAACAAGGATTGAAATATTTCCTCTCATTCATTTTAGAAATATCAACAGGTGAGACCAGTTCCTGGAAAAGGACATCATACTTGGGAAGTTGAAGGTCAGTGAAAAAAAGGAAGACCTTTAAGGGGATAATGGATTAACACAATGACTGATGCAATCAGTTTCAACATATCAACAATCATGAGGATATCAAAGGATGGAGAATTGCTTTTTTTATATACATAGGGTCACTGTGAGTTGGAACCAACTCTAGCACATCTAACTACAAGAGCAATGCAATAACACCAGCTACAACAACAACAACACACATGTGCACCTGAGGAGACTTCCAAAAGTTCATGGAAAAATAAATTGAGAATATTGAGTATTCAGCCTAATACTAAGCATTTTGCCTAAGAACTTTGAATCTAACTGATGAAGTGTTAATCTGAATGACCTGCACCTTTTGTAGTTCAGCCAAAGCAGGCTTTGGTCAATCCATAGAGATAGCAAATCTATTCTTAGGTTTCCTGGAAGTAAAACCGTCTAGGTCTTCGATATGAACTTTGGTCATCAGTATACCTAGTTTCTGATGTGGTTTCTGAGTCCTACATCACTTTGTAAATCTCTTACTTATCTAAATTAGGCATTTCCTAGTTTCTCTTAACCAAGTGAAAAAGGGAGACTTGCTATTTCCTCTTTGTGTATGTCCTCTCTGTTAATTGTGAACTATGAGCTGCCTGCATAAGGCAACCCTTCTCAGTAGGAACCGTAGCCAGGATGCCCATGAAACAGCTATGCCAGGCCACTGCAGTGTCCTTCAAAGACCATATCCTTCTGTAATCTCTATCTTTAGATTTTATATTCCATGACCACATTGAAATAATATTGCCAAACAAAATTTCAAAAGCTATTTTCTATGACTGATAATGTTTGTTGCAAGTTTGTCTCACAGAAAATGAAAAAGGGAAGCATTAAGAGGAAGATACTTATTCTCATTTTCAACAAATCACAATTTATCAGGTTTTGTGTTAAGTTGTAGGACAGGTATAGCTTTTTTTGCAGGTGTTATTAGAGAAATGGCTTTTTAAAATGGAAATATAAGCATCTAGATTTAACAATTAAAGCTGTTCAATCTCACATTTATCTATCATCTACCTAACTGTATATCTATTTATTTATTACAGAGTGAATATTACCTGCCATATCCATCCATGTCTGAAGAAGTTACTTATGCAGATATTAATTTTAAATACTCCAGGAAGGCAGAAAGTATTCAAGAATCGTGCAAGTTGGGGGGGAAAGGTAAGGTTACACTATGGTATCTTGTAGAAAAGGTTACATCCATCATCTTAGTGAATTAACATGATATGCTACTCTTTCATCTTGAAGTGTTGGAGTGTTCGTTTAAATTTAGCTTTGTTCACAGATAAAACTGTAAAGGTATCCATACAAATAATTATTAATTCTCTTTATAAAGCATTGAACAATGTTTCAAATTATAAGCATACATTAATTATTTCCAATTTTAAAATTATTGGTGAAAAACTGGAAGAGGAGATAGAAATGACAAAATAATCCTCAAGTTTTTTTAAGTTTTTTCCTGCACAATGTGTAAAATACTTGAAATTCTAACTTTAGTATGAACAAAAATAACACCTTATGAATTGTTAGAACTTAGATTCATTTATAATGACCATTCTAAATTTTGAGGAAAAAATAATAACTCTGTGTGAACTTTCTTTTTATTTTCTAAATAAATGTACTTTTTTCTAACAAGAGGATTATGAGGATTTTAAATATTTTCTATTTTTATACCCTTGCTTTTTAAAAAGCATATCTGCATTCTGTCTTTTCATTTTATCACTCCTGTGTTGAGTATTTTTCTATCTCCATGGATTGTGTCCATGTCTGTTGTGGTTCATTCTTGCCTTTCTTCCATTACTGAGCCAGAGTTATCTTGGGGGCTGTTATCTCTGGGTAGAGTTGTTCTGTGTGGTAGTTTCTTATATGTGCTTGGTGATTGTTGTTTTTCTGCCCCCAATGGGTTGGTGAGGATCTTTTGTAGGGCTGGGATCTTTTTAGTATATTTTTTGAGATTTTCCTTTTCTCACTTCTCTATCAATTTTGATAGATAATTTGGCTGGATAATGTATTCTTGGATTTGCATGGTTTTCCTGCAGTTTCTGGAGTATGCTGCTCCACTCTCTCTTCTTCTTCATAGTTTCCATTGATAGGTCATAGCATAGACTTGTCTGCTTGCTTTTAAATGTGATTGCCTGTTTTCTCCTAGCTGCTCTCATAATTTTCTCCTTTTCCTTGTAATTGGATAGTTTAACAACTATATGTCTTGGTGTTTTCTCCTTGGGGTTCAGTTTAACTGGTGTTCTTTTGACCTCTTGGATGGTTGTGTGATTTTCATTCATAAAGCTGGGGAAGTTTTCCTCCAAGCATTCCATCACTATTGTGGATATTGGTTTCCTTGATTCACCCTGCTCTGGTAGACTGATAATTCTAATGCTGTTTCTTTTCATAGAATCAGACAATGTTCTGAGATTTTTCTTCTGCTTCTCTGATAGGCTTGTTAGATTTTTTCTCACATTTATCAGTTTCCGCTTGCGAGTCCTCTAGGTCACTGGTCCTTTTCTCTGCCTCCTCCATTCTTTGGGAGAAATCTGAAAGTTTACTATTAGTTCTTATTAGCTCACTCCTTAGTTCTTGTATTTCCCTTTGGTGCATGGTCTTTATCTCCTTTATTGAGTCTGCCTTCCTCTCAAATGCCTCACTCATGACCTGTATGTGTCATAGCAATATTCTAAAGATTTCTTTCTGTGGTTGATCCACATCCGTATTTTCTATGACTGCTGTTAGGTCCATCTGGTCATCTTACATTGGATTTGTTTTTTCTTTTCTTGATACTGTGGAGATATCTGTTTTTGTTTGATTTATTCAAATTTGGTGGCATTTTCCCTGGTGTTTCAGAGCCCTGAGCTCTCTCTTTGGGAGACTGGTATTGGACCTCTCTGCCGCATTGTGAATATTTTGGTCTTCTTTACATTGGGTTGTAAATAGGTATTATAAATCCGAACCCTTATGCCTGTGGTTACAACTCTACTTGAGAATGTAATATCCGTTTTTTGTTAGTGAGACAGGATTAGGGTAGGGCATATTTAGAGTTCATACCTTACAGAATATATAGAGGAGAATATGGACAAATAATAAAGCTGATTGGGGAAGAGAAATGCGAAGTCACATGAAGAGCACCCAGGAGTAGAATCTCAAAAAGCCAAAGACTTTCTTTTTTCCAACGCCAACAAAGAGGGTAAGTTTTCTCTGTCCCCAGCACCAGGGCCCTGGATTTGGACTTTCCGTCTCCTAAACATTGAGAAAATAAATTTCTGTTTGTTAAATTCATCCACTTCTCATATTTCTGTTACAACTAGCACTAGATAGGAAGGACAGGGAAATAATGGCAAATTCTAATAAAAGAATGGCATAGAGAATGGCCTAATGAAGGTGCAGGGCTGATGAAAGCCTCCAGAAACATTGCATAGACACAGTCTCCGGTGGATCTTCTGCTGCCAACTCTCAAGATCTTAGTCATGCATCCATAAAGAGGGAAAATAATTTTCTTTGTTACTTAGATTGGATTTCTCGTTCTCTCTCTCATTGCCCTTGCCTCAGTTCCTACTAATAAGGGTCCTGCGAGTCTTCTAGGCTGTAAGTCTTTATAGGAATAGAAAGAGATCATCAGTGGTTTCGAACTGCTAACTTTGCAGTAATCCAATTCATAGATACTACATCACCTGAAACCTTAAGCAAAAATTTTAAAAACAAAATAAAATAAAGGAGTCCATATTTACCACTGTTAGCTGACAGCTGTGAAAGTTTCCCCAAAGTTATAGAAGTAAGAAGCCTTGTGTTCACACTGGTTGGTGTTCTCCCACTCCCTTTTATAAATCCTGTTTTTGCCTCTTTGGTTCTTGAATCAACCTACCATTCTCCTGCATCTCCTGTGAGACTTCATTTTCGTACACATCACATAACTAACATTTTTACCTGTTCTTGACTTATTCCCCAAAAGATTTTAAAAATATCCCTCTAGTTTTAGTAAAATCACATTGCTTTATAAGAAAAGTATCTCAAAAGGCAAAACTAAATAAATCCGTTCCATTAAGATATATGCTATTTCCAGATCTCTTAATCACTTTTGTTCTCCATAGCATCCTCTGCTCCATTCTGTTTACGGCATCAAATGAAATTGGCCCTGGTTCTTCTAAGCCTTCTCCTGCTGATTGGATTTGGAACCTTAGGAAGCATATGTATGTATTACCCCTGCCCAGTGCCTAAATTTGAATTAATTTTATAATCAAAATATCATTTTTTGATTTAACATCTTGGCCTCGTTATAGGTGATATACCCCCAAATGACACTTATGTATAGAGTAACTTTTTCCTTACCCCTTTAGTCTTCTCTATTTTATTTATGCCAAAAAAGAGGGTTATTTCACTGAGGAATGAAAATACTACATTATCCTTTTTTTCTGATTTTTGATTTGAAGTCTTCAGAACTTTGAAAACAGAAATGGAAAGATGGAATAACCTTCAAATTCAAGCAGATGAACTTCAGCGAAATGTTGCTCTACAACAGATGAGAAGCGTGAATATGTCCAAGGAGCTCATACTCATCTCCACCTTGCTGCAAAACATAATCACTGAACTTTGCCGTGAACGTGTAAAGAACGAAGAAGGTAGTTTTGTATTCGTCTCTAAATTTTTAGGCCATGAGCTAAACCTTACAGTCATTTGCAAACAATTTCATTGATTGTGATAATCACTTTCTGATGGATCCTTTATATGAATGAGAAAAATATATGTGAAGAGGTTTCAAAAAGTTTACAGAAAATTTATTTTAATTACATTTTTCTATGAAATTTTTGAAGTCCCCTCTTATGATTGACAGAGGACTCATTGATATTTGCAGTTGGCAGTTGGAAGATAAACAGAAAGAGTTAGTAACTATGCCCCAAAATTATCAACAGGTGAGAGTTATTCAGTAAAATATTAGACATTATGGATGAGACCAATCCTATTATTTTCACTTGATGTAAACTTCTCCAATATTACATTTATCACTATCCATCTGGGGCTTTGAGATGAATAGAAAATGGTCTAAAGAGGACATTAACATATTGTTGACCCAGTTCCTAAATTTTATTCAATGAATGATCAGAAAGACATTTGATAAGAATGGAGAAAAGGTAGGAATTACTTTTGTAATTGTGAAAGTTGGCCTTTTGGCCTGCCTGAACTCCTGAGAAGTGTCTGAAATATCCAGAAACTCAGATATGTATCTATTGAGATATACCTATTGGAGAAGATGGGACTGATACAAACATAATATTGTTCTTCCCATATAGAAATGCTTGCTTCCTATGATTAGAAATAGGAAAATTCATCAATCATTGTGGAAGATTTCTAAACTACTGCAATGATGCACCAGACAACAGTCCAGATGTGTAACTTGAATTATCTTGTTCTAGTTATATATTACACTTATTATAATAGGTAACCAGTTGCAATCATGTAAATTTGACTCATGGTTACCAATTGTGGGTCAGCGTATGTGGACCAGAGTATAAATGTGCACACCAGAACTTTCAGAGGCTGCTTGTTGAAAAGTAGTTCAGTAGGTTACCTTTTCCACAAGGGGATTCTAAGTGAAACTGAATTTACAACCTTTTTAGAAGAAGCCAAGAAATTTCAAAGTTTGCTTCATCCAGTAATTCCTTGATAGAAGATAGGGATCTAGAAAAGAAAATTAATTTATTTACTCTTTTGATAAAAAAATACAAAATACAAGTAAACTTAGTTTGTTAATTACAGCTAAGTAGAATAATAAGAATTATTAGAATAACAATAGAGATGAAATGAAACTATGTTGTTCTTCCAGATCACAAATGTAAACCTTGTCCAGAGAAATGGAAGTGGCATGAGGACACTTGTTATGGTTTCTTTGATGATCAGGAAACATGGGAAAACAGTGAAACAAGATGTTCTTCTCACAATGCAAGTCTATTGAAGATTAAGTCCAAAAGTGTTTTGGTAAGACTCCATATTCCTTGCCCCATAGAGAGTGATGGGACAATTTCAGGTAGAGCTATGTAAGCCCAGTATGATCATTCTTCATTTTTACTCGGTATGAAGTGACTTGCCTTTGGAAGATGCACTCAATTAAGACATATGATTCTTCAGGATCTTAAGTTTGATGCAGTCATGAATTCTGTTGAGTAGGATGAAGTACAGAACACCCAATGTGAACATTCCCAAAGTGCAAGTCTGAAATCAAACTCAGACCATGACTGCTGAACATTTACCTGCATATTATTGCCAGGGGTTATTGATTTCAGAAAACCTGTATAGAAGGGGAACCTTTTTTTCTCTCCCCATTTTATTTATTTTTAAGTTAGAGGAAAAGTCCCGGCATCCTATGATACCATGATGGTTTGAGTAAAATATGCATTGCTCCTAGACCCATTGAGTTGTCTCTATTTCATGATAGCATTATGTATACCAGAATGATTTGGTACATGGTTCGGTGCTACTTATGTGATTATTGGTATGTTTGAGTCCACTGTTATGACTACAGTGTCAATTTATCTTATTGAGGTATTTACCTCTGCCTATTTGCCATCTCCTTATCTTATGAAACATAATCAGTCTTATAAGAAATAAGACCATAATGTTCTTTAGAAGTTAGGATGTCTTAATATCAATATAAATTTTTCAGTTGCACATGGATGTGGCATATATTTGCTCTGTTTCTCTAGTTTTGCCTCAGTGAGTGAGCATTATCAGAAATTTCTTCTTTGTGTATAATCCTCAGTGTGGTAGTCTGAGTAAACTAGAGGAACAAATTTAATAGACACGCATATAGGTATAAAGAAAAGATTTATATACAAGAGGAACAGGACATTGAGCCCAGTCCAGTTCAAAGTGTTAAGTCCAATATTAACCCATATGCCCGAAATCAGTCTATATAGTCTCTTTCCAACTCACGAAGTCACAGGTCAGTGGGTGCAGAATCCCAGTGCTGGCAGGAGTCTCCACCTGGCTCCTCGCTTCCAGGGCTCAGGGTCCATCAACAGCAGAAGCAACTCATCTCTGGCAGAGATCTCTATATGGCCACCCCAGCTTCAGAGGTCTGGCTCCATCAGCTCCGCCGGCTACTCCAGCTTCTCGGACACTGCCAGCTTGTCTTTTCCGTGATTCCTCATCTCTGAGACTAACTCCCAACAACTGGGGAAGAGAGCTTCTCATCTTCACGAGGAAATATCGTGAGATTTCCCAGAAGTCTCAGGAGAAAGCCAGGCCCACATAGAGGCTTGATTGGCTACTCAATGTCTATCTCCAGATTAACAGGCTAGACTCCACCCCTACAATTCAATCATAAAATTAACATAAGCACATGACTGCCACACTCAGTGTAGCAATTTCTAATCCGTATAAGTGAAATTTCTATGTATTTAAGTGCCGTAAGATTTCCTGTGTATATACAGTTTCTTTTTCTCACTGATATTTATTTTAAATTCTATACCATTGACTTTATTAACACTAGTATTGTTAGAACAACCAAATTTCCTCTGAAGGTTACATTTTTATTGGGGGCTTTTACAGCTCATATAGCAACAGTCATTGTAAGGCATGCGAATAATAATAATTTATAATTTATCAAGGGTGCACGAGGGTGTGAGGAGGCACAGAGGGGAGGGAAGAGGATCTGATACCAAGGACTCAAAGAGAAAGTAAATGTTTAGAAAATGATGATGGCAACATATGTAGAAAGATTCCTGGTACAGTTGGTGCACCTGTTCTATATCTAAAGACTAGTATAATATGGTTTTTAGTGGACCAGAAAGAGATATAAAACTTAGGTATGTGAGTGGATTTTGCGTGTACATATAGTCATTAGCCCTAATACAAGAAAAATTATTTCTTACGACATGGCTATGCTCATTGCTTTCACTTATGAAGTGATCACTGAAGTTATGGGTGCTATAACAGATTGTGATAAAGATATCAGATAGAGCCAGGCTGTCAGAGAAAAATATAGCACATGGCTTGGGGTGGTCTTAAAAGCTTCTCTTAAAATAAGCAGTCATCAGAGAAGATTTGAGTTAACTCCACATGGAAATAGCACACCAGTGCATAGGATCCAAAGATTGTGAATAATAAAATTCAAAGCCAGAGGAGAAAATAGAGCACCCCGTTTTCAGAAAGCTAAGGATGACAGCGAAAGGCTAAAATCTATTTATAGAATCCCCACAGGAATTGAGCCTCCATTGGACTCCCTCAGACTATTGGTCAAGATGCAAATGGTCTTTCCTAAGAGAGAGTGCCCTCGAAAGCAGATAGGCTAAAATTCAGTATCTTACTCTTTAATTCCCTTTTTTAAACCATTTATAACGGGCTCGAGTTTTTATTACTTTCTGCTTTCTTTCAGAAGGAGGCTTTCCTGTGTGTTATTATATGGTTATTGTTGGAGATATTTTTGGCGAGTATGATTTTCTTGATTTGAAATATAGGGTAGATGTATCTATACAGTAACTAGATTAATAGTCCCTTAGGGTTATAACAAGCAAGGTTGTGGAGAAATGAGGGAGCTAACAATAAAAGTATAAGAATAAAGGTTCTAATATTAACTATGGTGATGATTACATTACTATTTTAATATCTTTAAATCATTGAATTATTTGGTGTGTGAAATATGTGTCAATAAAATGGTTACACAAGAAAAGAAACTAGGATGGCAAGGCTTTGGATCACTTACTTTGGAAATTTAACCAGGAAAGAGCAATTGCTAGAAAGATCATAAAACATGTATGTATATAGAGTTAAGATGGAATAGAAGCATCCAAAGTAAAGTATGTATGTCTCACAATGGACCCTGAAGTCCCAGGAGGGGAAAAGTGAATCCTTGGAAACATTATTTACCTTTTATTTCACGTTTTTCTTTTGTCTGAATACTCCACATGTTTTGGTTATCCTATGATCTATCAGAAAGCCAATATATCTTATTTAAGTGCATGCATATTTTTCTATAAGTCTCCTACTATGAGAGACTTGCTCAGTCTTCATAAATGGGAAGGTAATCTATCATCTGTCACGCTCATTTTCAAATCACATACGCTTAGTGCTTTGTTTTAAAATGAAAAAAGCTTTATCATTAGAAAAAATGCTATTCAACTCCAAATTTCTGAAATTATCTGACTTTTATTCTTGGTGTCACCCTCATCAGACTTTGCCACATTTTTCTCCCCTTCTTTTATACATGTTTTGAAGTCATGTCAGTAATTAACCACTGCTTTTTGCCATATAACCTAAAAGTTTACTACTCTGATATTTTAATCTTCAACTAGTGAGCTTTTGATTGACACTAATTTAACATGAAGTAGCCCCGGTCCCAGAATGGTTATGCACTTGACTGCTAATATAAAGAACAATGGTTCATACTCACCAGGCTTCATGATATTCTTCTATCAAAATGAATGCCTAGCAAACCCGAGAGAGGTTGTATATTCTGTCTGACAGGGTCATTATGGATCAAAATAGACTTGACAGCATACCACGACAGTAACTTATAATTCTGAATGCAATGCTGGATCTTTTCTTAGTTCCACATGGTGTTTTATGTTGTTAAAATTCTAGAAAAGAATTTATAATAATGAACAGTGAAAAGTAAAAAATAATATTTAATAATATATGCTGCCTTCATTTCTTGGGTTGGGCTGTAGTAAAAGGGGACGTAAATGGTCTGGTGGCAAACCCCTTCCCTCACTCCTACAGATAAAGTCCATTAGACAAACACTGCTCCATATCAAAGTTCCTGAGTGGACTTGAGTGGTGAGGGTCAATTCACTGCCAAGCTACAGAATTATTCAAATAATTACATCCTCTCATGGGAACTCAGAGGCACTTCACACTTTTTATACTACAGAGACGGCTTCCCCTGGCTCCGCCCTATTCATTCTTTTCAACGTACAAGCCCTTTGTGGCCTGCATGGCAGGTGATAGCATTCTTTCCAGAGCTGTCAGAATATAATGAAGAATCTGCTGCCATTGATGTTCATGGTTGGGAGTCTTGCATTTGCCCTTTACAAAGACCTTAAGGACCCCTCCCTTTGTAATAAGTGGAGACTGTGTTCAAAACAGGCAATTTCTTTTTCTTTTTCTTTTTTTTTTTTTTTGTTTTTTTTTTGGCGGGGGGTGGGGTGCATCACTGCCCTCTGGTGGTCGTGGGAGCTATCCAGCGCTGCTCCCGTAAGCCACCGCTGGATTTGAACTGCCAAGCCCGCGGGCCGCAGTAAGCAATTTCTTTCCATTCCTTTTGATGGTGCTGGAAAAGTAGTAATGCATTGAACAAAAATATTATCTAAAAATAGTATTTTATAATCCCGTGTGTTATGAAATAATATACATTTCTGTATATTATAGTTTTTCAAATTTTAAAGAAACCATATCTATTTCTTGTAGGAATTTATAAGGTCCATGAAATTAAAGACACACTACTGGGTGGGATTACCTCCCAAAGATAATCAAGAAAGATACAAAGATTTAGATGAGAAAATTATCTCCATTGATTGGTAAGTCTTATATTCTTGTCACATTTTTATGGTTAGTTTTCAGTAGAGGTAATTTTTCTGGAGCATTTTAGATTGCAATTAAATTTTTTAAATGGCTCAAAATGGAGATCAGATGATAACATTTTAACCTAACTACAGCATAATAGGCTTTACAATGCTCTCTGTCGCATCACAAGGCTATTGGCAGCTCTTCTCTGTGATCAGAGGGGATTCGCTGCAGGTTTAATCTGTATGGGTAACCTGTAAATGAATTTTGGGCTCTGCTGTCATCAGTAAAGCTGGACTTCCTAATTTAAACTCTATCATTCCCTCCTATGAATTTGGATTTGTTACTTATAATCCTGGGGTCCCCCTTTGATGTGCTTCTTCACGTGAACTCAGTTGACTCCTACTTAGATGACTGCTCTCTTGAAGCCTTGAAGACCCAAGATGCTATTCTTTCTGATAGCTGGCACCATCCAGTTTCTTCCCCCATACTTTGCTATTCCTCTCATATCTTCAGTACACTCTTTTAAATTCTTTTTTTAATTTAATATAGATTTTATTGGGGGCTCTTATGACATTTAATACTTCATTGATATTAAGCACATTTGTACAAATGTTGCCATATTCATCTACATTATCTACTTGAAGCCCTCCAGCATCAGCTCCTCTTCCCCTCTTTCCTCTAGTTCTTTATTTTTTAATTCCAAATCTCCATATTCCCCTTCCTCCTTACCCTCCCCCATGAACTTCCCATAATTTACAAATTGTTATTACCTCTTCATAGCTTACATTGTCTGATGTGTCACTTCACTCACCTGCCCCCTTGTCCGCACTCCAGCGAGGAGGTCACATGTAGATCCCAGAAACTTGTTCCCACTTTCTACTCCACCCTCCCTCTACCCTCCCAGTGTCACCACCCCCCACTAGTCTCAAGAGATTATCTATCCTAAATTTCCACATTTTCAACTCCAATGTGCATCCCCAATGGTCTAGCTGAATCTGCCTGGCAGAATTGGGATAATGATAGCCAATGGGAGGAAGCATTTGAGAACATTTCATTGCTTCTGCACTGCACCTAGACTCAATCACCTCCTCGCTACAACCCCTCTGTAAGAGGATGTCTCTTCACTTATTGATGGGCTTTGGGTCCCCAATCTGAACTTCCACTCATGTATAATGACATATTTTTTAGGTCTTTGATGCTTGATACTGGATCCCTTTGACACCTCGTGGTCATACAGGCTGTTGTGCTTCTTCCTTGTGGGCTTGTTTCTTAGCTAGATGGCCACTTATTCACCTTCAAGTCTTTAAAATCACAGATGCACATCTTTTGATAGCCGGACACTATCTTAATCAGACACATGATCCAGATTACAGAGCGAATCAGATTGACTTATTTACAGAACCAGAAGGGCTAACCCCTACATGACGACACCAAAGAAATGGAGGGATTTTGGTCTAATGCTGGAAACTTGTTCCATAAAATGCATTGGGGCACATGACTGACCTATGAAGACCCCGAATTCCAAGGCATCCCTTTCATCCTGAAACCTGGTGAATACTCTGACTTACCTTTCTGGGATACAGAAGAAGCTTACCTTGATCCCTACAGCCTCTAAAAAGTAGCCTTAAAGTTGACTTCCCAATGGATCCAAAGGTCATTATCTATGAAAAGCCTTCCTTTGAAGGAAAATGTCTGGAACTGGAAACAGAGATGTATCAGAAGAACCCAGCTTCTGATACATAAATGTGGGTTCAATAGGTGCAGTTGTACAGTGATAATTATTATATATTATAATAAAGTTATAGAGAGCATGTGAGAGAGAGAGAGAGAGAGAGAGAGAGAGAGAGAGAGAGAGAGAGAGAGATCCTAAGAGTCAGACACATTTCACATCATGGTAGCATGCTCACCTCTGCCGAAGGGGCCATCCACATGGATGCAGCAAGAAGGGATTATACCATGGAGAGGGGCCTGAGAGTGTCTGGTGCTGAGGGACAGGAGAGAGAGAGCCTCTGTGTTATGTCCAATCCTTATGTACCTTCTGGAGCAATGCCAGGCCCCTAATTACCAGTAAGGACATACATCACCAGTAAGGACATATAAATTTCCTATATATGCACACTATAGGAAAGGAAACTATGGGGGTCCCATGTGACAAGGCCAGAGTGCAGACTCCTGGATGTGGCTAAACAGGTTACACTGGAGATCATTAACAACAGCATGTGAATCCTTAGACAGGCTTCAAGGGAAGTGAACCATTATCCTAACAGCAGGGGAGTCAGCTCTATTATGAGGCACACAAAGGTTTCAGATAACTGGGAGTTTCAGGGAGAATATCTAACTTGATTTCCAACAAAATACTGGCAAATAGTTTGCTTAACATTTTGGAGTATATTATTGTGGAAAAGTCCTGTCTTCATCCCACAGAGATGTACAGCTTTTTCACAGAAAGACAGAAGACAGGAGGAACAGCTGGTGATGATGGTTTGACGTTTATGTCAGTTGGGTTGATGTAAGTGCTAAGAGATATTTGGGTTGCCTATGAGAACCCTGGATTTTCAGGTCATCAATATTTGCTAGAAGAAGGAAAATACAAGGACTGGAAGGAGTGGGGAGGGAAGGATGGAGAGCTTCAGTCTCTATGAACTATCTTAGGTGATTTTTCCAATGCTCACATGATAATGTACCATGATAAAAAAACAAAAACAAAAAAAAACTTTGGCTCAAAAGTTCCAAGTATCAATATGCTGGGAATAATCATCCATTTAAAGGAGACTTGATATGGAGTGAAGATACAATCTATCAATGTTCTCAATGGAATCTGGATAGCAGATGTGAATCCTGACTTCCCAGGTGAACAGTATAATCTGGATAAAGGTTTGAGGACTTTGAGGACTGAGGAGGCAAAAACTGTACGATCTCTTCAACCCATATGTTTGGATTCATTTGCTGGCCCAAGGAGACGAAATCAGATTCACTTGTTTTCAGAAGAGCAGCTTCAAAGTTGCAGCCAACGGTTTGAAGAAATGACACATTGAATGGAAGATTCATTTTCTGCAAAGTCGTGTAGAGTTTTAGAAGGCAGACAGAGAACACTTTTCTGGAAACCAGCACACGTTGGAAGGAGGGCACTATTCTTGCCTCTGCAATGGGATGTCCCCCTGGATCCAATTTCATGTCTCTTCGTTTTATAGATGCTGAATTTTTGAAGTAGCAATTATTCTCTTTGAAAGAGAAGACTTCAAAGGGGAAAAGAATGGACTGAATGTAGAAACAACTGATTTTTGATACCCGGGATTTAATACTCAATGTGATCTGTGCAGGTTATTGGTGTCATGGGGTTACTTATGAATATGGTAATGATAGGCCTCTGCAGTTTCTGCTCTCCCTGGAAGAACCTAATTGATTTGACTGAATTCAGTGGCTGCTGCCAGATGGGCTCTCTAAGACCTTATGGGCAGAAATGGATTTACTTCAGCCTTTGAAACAAAGCAAGGGGGTAATTCATGTCAATCAATGGAAACTTAGAGGACTCGAAGCTGCCCTGAATACAGGTAATGGACGAGGAAGGTGCTGACGATCAGATGTGGATTTATCAGAAAGGGTGCATCACATGTGGGATAGGGGAAGACGACTGCCTGACGATCGTGGGTCTGAACCTAGACCAAAGTGCGGATAGCCAGTTCTGGAGCATGAAGCCGGAAGGCAGGGTCTATAGCAACTTGAAGCCAAATTTACTTTTAGATATTAAAGGGGGCTCTCAGTATGATCAAAATCACATCATCCTCAACACCATCAGCCAAGAGACGTTAGAGCGCACATGTGGGAAGCCCAGGTGCTGTAAAATCGAGACTGCCCTCTCTGGAGGTCCTCGAGACGGTGAGACCACCAGAAAATGAGTTCCGAGTCCTGGTGCCTTCGCCCGTCATTTCCGTCACCAGGGCAAGTGCCTCGTCTCATCTTTTCAAACCAGCTACTTGTCCGCCTCTCGTTTCTTGTCTTTCCTTTCCTTTCTGTCGTGATTTACAGAGGTGGGTTGTCTCGGGAGCGGCTTTGGGGTGTCTTTTAGAAAGGTTATGTTAAAACTTCAAAACTGAAAAAAAAAAAGCAGGGCCAAGTCATAAGAATGAATTATTCTTAGACTGGGGATAGAAGTAGGTGCGAGTCCCAAATCCATTCATAGATGTGTGATTTATAAAGGTCTCTACTTCACCTTTGAAATATCATTGTCATTCTATAATACAGAAAATTATCAGTCATCCCCCAATGACATCGAGTCTCCTGCCACTGAGTTCATGCTGGCTCAGCGATCCTGTAGGTCAGGGTAGAATTGCCCCTGAAGGTCTGTGAGCCAAAACTCTTCACAAGCGTGGAATGCCTCAACCTTCCTCCATGGAGTTGGCGGGTGGTTTTGAACCGCTGAGCATGCAGTTAGTAGCTCACTGTGCAACCACAAGACATTCATAGTGTCACTAGTTTAGTCTGTGGTTCAGAATGTAGGACACTGTTGGGAAAAAGAAATTACACAAGTAGAAGACAACTATGAACAATAATACATGAGCTATTGTACAATTCTTAAGTGACTGGACACTGTGCAAATAATGGTTTTTTTTCACAGGGAAATATTTTCATAATATTCATTCACAATAGTAATACCATGCTTCCCAGATTAATATCTACCATGCCTTTCCTATTATAATAAAACAAGAATGGCATTAAAATTACATGTTAGTTCTGAGCCACCATACATTGGGCACCTCAGGCAAGCGCTTCAAACCAAAGTCCAGTGATGGCCAGTTCTGTGTCTTTGAGTTAGCAGCTATCTAATCCTTTCTCACACTTGGGAATTAATGCCCAAGTTCACTTAGTTCAGTTTCCACATCTAGTTTTCTGGGGTAGCCAGCCTCTAACCCATCATAATGGGTTCAATAAATGCAATTGCACATTGATAATTAAAGATTATAGTAAAGTCATAGAAAATATGAAGATAGAAATAATGGAGTCAGACGCATGTTCCCCTCAGTCTCTTGGTGGTCCACGTGGAGCAAGAAAGTGAGGGGGAGGAAAGGACAAGGAGGGAAGAAGGGAACAAGGAGAAGAGGGAGTGGAGTTGGAGGAGAGGAGGCCAGGAGAGAGATAGAGATAGAGAATGAGAGAGAGAGCGCTCCTTTATTCTGACCATGCCTTATACATCTTTTGGGAAAATTCAAGTCCCTTAATTATAGGTAAGGACATATGTCAGAGGAAAGAGTTGTACTGTGGATAATACAGCAATGAGGGATCAGATTCACACAAAACAAATGCAAAGCAATTATAGAGCACTAATGATGTTGTTAAACTAATATCATAAACAGGGACTTAGAGGTAAATACCAAAAAGAAGACAGTGTAATAATAAAAGACTTGAATTATTAGGAAGATAAAAATCCTAATTTATGTTCACAAAACAATGTGCACTCTATATCTGTAAACAAAACAAGTTGCTAACTTAAATACTTGCTACATGCAATTTGAAAGAGAAATTTTACATTCTTATTTCAGAGTAGAAAAGATTTTAAAGATGAAAAACTGGTGCTAGCTAAGTGCAATAGATACATAGACAGATAGATATAGTTAGACATGTACATAATCTCCAACTATTTTTCATAATTTTTTTAGAAAATAAACTGTAGCAAGACCTAAATTACAGCTTTAATTTTAATTGTAATCTCAAATGCAAATTACATATAAAGGAAATGTGAGTTTGAGTTTAAAGCATTATTATTTAAAGTAAATGAAATAAAAATTTTACTGTGGGAAACATCAGCAACTAAAGTGAGAGGAAAGGAAACAGTCTTAAGTTCATCATTATTGAAAATGAAAGATTAAAATTTTAAAGATGTACATAAAAATAAGATTCAATATGTTATAGATCAATCTAGATCAGAAGGAAAACCCTTGCAATTTGCTTCAAAAAATCATCCCGTGAAAATGCCACAAATTGTGGTTATCCAATGTGGCTGTACATGGGGCACAGTGGGTCAGGGACCAACAAGATGGAAGTTTAGAAGGAAAACAATAAAGGCCAAGGAGAATAAAACAATTTTAAAGGAAATCATATATATGTAAAATTGATGAATGGCAGAGATGCATACATACCATTAGAGTCATTATGAATTTGAGAGATTCTCACCTCCTATACTGACCGATTTATAGATGTACTATTGTCATTGACTGGAAAGTTCACTCCCACAAAGCAACCTTATTTCTAAGACTACAAAACCTTGCTAGTGCTGACCCATCTTCCTAACCTTTGGTAAAGCCTGAGTTTAGTGTAGCCACTGTGTCAATGCAGAAGTCTTCCTGGTTTTTGTTGACCCTTAGCTACCAAATATGATATACATCTTGAAAAATGCTTTCCTGATTATGAATAAAAAATATGCATGCCTAAGTCGTTCCCCCCCTTACCTCTAAGGAGCATCTTCATTCTATTTCTTTGAAACTCAACTTCTTTGGGCATTTCAAGGTATATTCAATATTTTTTATTGCCTCACAGATCAGAGGCAATAATTCGTCTCTAGTCTTCCTTTTTTGCTAGTCAATTTTTTGGTCGTGCGAACAGGCTTCAAAAAGTTCATGGAAAAATGAAGTTCATGATCTTTTCATTTCATTTTTCTATGGATGTTTTGTTTGTCCTTTCTCTCTCCTTTTTTTTTGTTTTTGGGCATCACTGTCTCTGGTGGTTTTGGGTGCTATGTTTGTCCCTTCTTAAAGGAGGGGTTTGAAAACTCTATACTTTGGGCTATGCATGTTTTATTTATAAAAATGACATTTTTGGCCTTTAAAAAAGATCATATTGATATTTTTCAGCAGTTTGATGAATGCAATATTACATTTGAGTTCTTTACTGATGCTTCCGTGTACACTGACTACTGTCTAAGTTGAATGAATCACATGTATTACAATAATAAAGTGTGGTATTTCTCATTTAAGTACACCAGAACTCTGAAAATACGCATGATTTTATTTACAAAGAAAATAGGACTGTAAAAAAATTGTGAAAAGTTGACTCTAGTGTATGTTGAGTTAGTAGGAATAACTGGAAGAGTATGAAGACAGACAGAAAGTGAAAGTGTACATGAAGTTCTGAGTATATGTGTTTTGCATCATTTTGACTTTTATAAGCGTCTTACACTTTACACAACAAATTAAAATAAAATTCACACATCAAAGAATATGCAGCCCTTTTATTCAGTATGTTGATTATATACACCTAAAGTTCAAACATAATAAACAGCTACTAAACTTGATTGTAAAATTAATTTTCCACAGTTATGTAGATTAGAAATTCTGAACATATTTAATGTGAAATGTAGGTCAAATTGAACAAGTGAGTAAATAAGTAAATCCAACCTGTAAAATAGAAGCCAAGTTCCTTTTTCTCACAGAAAAGAATTTTGGAGATGAAGTAGTGCAAGTCCTATGGTTTTAGATGGCTATGACATCCATAGTTTTAAATGCAGATGGGTAAATAGGCAGTTCTTCTTACTAGAGAATTTACTGTGACTCCTTTATTATTGCTTGGCAGAGTCTCCACATAAGAACCCTTCTTCTACCACAGATACACTGAGCATTATTGGATTTACTGAGTCACAAGGCCCATAGAATTTGTAAGTTTGCACTAGAAATATAAGACCTATTTATTTCCACACTTAAATTGGTGATGTGGCACATGGATTAGAGTAGCAGACTCAAACATGGTATACTATGTTATAAATTTATCTCTCTCTCTCTCCCTCCCTCTCAGAAGATGTTCCTGATCACTGAAATCCCCAGAAATCACAGGGGAGTAGACTACTAATTTTTTGAAGTTTATCTCAAACCTTCTAATTCACCTATAATTTGTTAATTCATTTTAAGTATTTGCTATTTCCAGATGATCAGATGCTAACTAGTGTGGTTAGTATGAAGTACCAAAATGATCTAGACCTCTGTGGTATAAATTATGTCACAGTTGAGGAATCATATACTATTAGAACCAAAATCAGGAGCTTATATTTATTTACTTCAGAATTTACATCTAAGGAAGTACTTGATTTACATCTAAGAAAGTACAGTATAGTTTATACCACTCTCCATGATTCACCTGATCTCTGTATATGTGGTCACTATAGGTTAATTCAATAGAGGATAGATTAGGTATTCATTCGTTTAACTTGGTTGCACAATCAAAGTGCTATACACTTGCCACTCCCATGTCCTTGGAAAAATCAATTTCACACCATAGTCTCTGTAATCTTCATTATGCCCTGGGTCAAATTCAGCTTGACTTAGGATCTCAAGGCATTTGATTCACTCCCTCACAATTAATCCGAAGTCATTTTGTCCTTACTTGTGCTGGTTCCAAAATGGATAGATTATTAACCTCTCATTTCCCATTTTCAGATGGGTAACACTGGGTTGAAGGGAAATACATGTATAACTTAATCGCCCAAATCACGTCATCAATTGTTTATCTCCACAAACATGCTAAATCCTTTAGCATGCAGAACTAATTGAGTCAATGGAAACTACCACCAGCAATTTTCACAGAATAAATTTAATGGATCCATTCATTAATCATAGGAGATTAATAAGAGCAGGAAAGAAATAGCAGCTGTATATAGGGAGCAGCCATGATCGCAAAGAACCCAAATCCAGAGAGATGAGGGCCTGCTAGGAGGCAGTTCCCAAAGACAGTGTTTGGCTTTTGTGGGAAAACATCTGCTCAGGATTGAATATATGACTTAGCAATAATGGAAAAGATATATTTTTGGCTTACTGGATGATAAGACATTCTGCGAGTTATCTAAGCTGAGATGATTATTGTTGGGTGTCAATGAGTTGGTTCCCATCCATAAGCACAAGAGCGAAACACGGCTCAGTCTTGTGCCATTCTCACAATGGTTTCTATACTTTTCTATAGGAGATTATTGTTAAAGCCATTGTGCCAATTCATCTTGTTGAGGGTCAACCTCTTCCACAGGGCCCCTCTACCTTACTAAGCATGAGACCCTTCTCCAGGGACTGATCTAAGTACGTAAGATGAAGAGCTGCCCTCTGCCTCTAGGGAGTGCTCTGGTCTTACGTCTTCCAAGACAGATTGTAGTCCATGGTACTTTCAGTATATATATATTTTACTTTCAATATTCTTCTCTAGTTCCACAACGCAAATGCGTTAATTCTTCTTCACTCTTCCTTATTTGATGTTCAACTTTCATATATTTTTGAAGGAATTGGAAAGCATGTGGCTTGGTTCTTAAAGAAACATCCTTGCTTTTCAATACTCCAAAGAGGTTTTAATTTTACCTAATGCAGATTTACCTGATGTAGCATGACTTTTGAGGTCTTCCCTGGGGCTTCTATGAGCATTGATTGTAGATCCTTGACATTTTGAAACTTTTGTTCATTTATCAAAATACTACCTATTGGTTTAACCTTTCCATGAATTAATTCTCTGGCATGTTGGCAAGACTCATTCGTAGGGTCTCTGCTGCAGTGAAATACCCTGGGGAAGAATCTGCTTGCTACTGCATTGGCATAGTTTGCTGGGAAGTCATTCACTTGATTCCAACCAAACATCAGCAAGCTCCTTCCACTAACAAGCTGCCCTTGAAATTCTAGTAAAAGTCACAAGGTATCTGCCTGAAATTGGCCGTCCTAGATTATATTCTCTCAAGAGTTCTATCATTTTGCTCTTTATACATAACTATTATATTGTACTTACTCGCATACCTTTGGGTATTTTCCTGTTGAATTGAACTATAAAGAGTTACTGGTTACCCTTTTGTTTTGAAAAAGTTTGTGGATCATAGGTAAAAAGTTTACAATGCAAATTCATTTTCCAGTCACAATTTCTATACAATTTGTTCCAGGACAGTGGATGTTGTCTTACTTATCTTGTGCTATTATAAGTATACAAATGGATGGCTGAAGCAAACAGAAGTTTGTATCTCTCCTAGAAGCACGAGCAAGAGTGGTGAAGAAAGCTGATGGTGCCCAGCTATCAAAAGATATAGCATCTGGGGTCTTAAAGTCTTGAGCATAAACAAGCAGCCATCTAGCTCAGAAGCAACAAAACCCACCAAAGAAGAAGCTCACTTGCCTGTGCAATCACAAGGTGCTGAAACAATCTGGCATCAGGCATCAAAGAACAAAAACCAAGATCACTGGACCAACTGACCCCTGATATCACTGAAGACAAATGGATGCAGAGGCAAACAGAGTAGAAGAAATGATGGTGCCCAGCTACCAAATGATTGAATGTCTGGACTCTTAAAGATTTGGAAATATTTGAGTCACCATTCAGCGCAGAAACAGCAAAGCCCACATGGAAGAAGCACACCAGCATGTGTGATCAAGAGGGCCGTAGGGAGCAGGTATCGAGCATCAAAGAACAAGAATCACATCATTATGAATGAGGGGAAGAGCAGGGTGGGGACCTAAGGCCCACTGGTGGGTAATTGGTCACCCCTTTACAGGGGAGTACGGGGAGGAGACAGACCAGTCAAGGTGCAAATAGTACTATTTTCTTTCCTTTCCTTTTGGCATTCTCCTTTTTAGTACCAAGGCATCCAATTTATATGTGCCTGTTGATCTTGTAACCAGGTACATATAGGAATACTTCTGTAAATTCTAATAATATTTTGTGTGTAACCTCTGGAATGTTGTATGCATAGAATTATGCAATCTTTGACTAGAGATAGTTTTACTCTTTTCTTGGCAGTGTGAATATCCTTGATTTACTGATGGACTTTCATTTTCTATCTTATTGCTCCGACTAGAATTTCTGGGACATTATTTAACAAGAGTGGTGATGTCAGGACAACTTAATCTTTTCCTGTTCTCAGAGGGAATATTTTCAGTCCATTTCAATTGAAAGTAATGTTTATTCTTTTTGCATTTATGCCCCATTATGTTGAGAATTTTTTCTATTTTGCAGAGAATATTATCAAATGCCTTCCCTCCCCCCCCTTGATCAAGATGACTGTCATTTTTCTTTTTTAAACATTAATTATTATCTCTTATTTTCTAATGACTAATCACCCTTATATACCCGATATGAATTTATCCTGAACTTCATATATTATTTTATTGATCTATTATGGAATTCTGTTGGCGAGAATCATGATGAGAACTCTAACATCAAAATCTATAATCATTACAAATATTGATCTTTAATTTTCTTTTCTCTGCTATGCTTGCTTGATTTTGGTATCAGGGTTAAGTTGATTTTATAGAAGGCATTACTGCATATCGCATGCTTTCCTATATACAGGAATAGTGTGAGGAGAATTTATGTCAGTTTTTCTTTGATTGTTTGGTAGAACTCTTCAGGAGATATATCTGGCTATGGACTTTGTTTTCATTGGGAAGTTTTTGGTGTTTTTGTTTGGTTTTGAATGATATCTTTATTTTCTGCTCTTGTTGTGAATCCTACATAGACTTTCTTCCTCTGAACTATTTTTTTTAAGTAATATGTTTCTCTGTTTCAATATTTTATCTTCTCTGATATTAATTTAGTTACACTTATATAATACTAGCTATTATTTGCATTATAGCTTTCTCATTTGTTTGTATTTAATATTTCCTTCTGCTACCTATTATTATAATTTTAAATCATCTTCTTGGGGGCTTATACAACTCTGCACAATCCACATATAGCTATTGTATGTAAAGCACATTTGTAACTTTGATGCCTGCTATTGTGTTTCTTTTACATACTCCTTTTTCTTGAACATAGTGAATGCGCTACGGAATAGCAAAAGCTTCTCATTTACCCTCTAGGAAGTCCTTTATAAGCTCCATCGGTTACTTTGCTTGCATTTTTGGACTAATAAGGAACCCCAGATTCTATGGATATTAACTATGTTTATTTTTTCAACTCCCTTGTGACTTCTAGCTGTGTTTGCTTATTAAGAATAAGTTCCCTTAATTTTCCCTATAAAGTTCTCAATCTCTCACAGGTGTCCTGGTGTCTTTGAGGTCCCGCTTATCTCAGATATGCCATATCAAAGAGCATACCATGTGTTTGTTTGATGATTATGCTATCTTCCTTAAAAATTTTTTGCACCCAGTCAGATTCAGCTGAGACTTATTGCTCCTGAGTTATAAGCTTTTATATGTGTGATATACATCTCTATCTGGTATGTCAATATACATGCATATATACACTTAATTTTAGTGTCAGTCTAAGTGCTAGTATTAGACTTCTTCTGAGTTGGCAACCAGTTGCCTCTACAAGTATGTCAAGACACATCAGAAAATAATTTATCATGAAACCTATTTGGTGTCTTCATTATTACTCATGGCCCCAAATAACTACATATCTCAAAAAGACAAAAAAATTTATTTATATGTGTCTTTAATACATAGTTAGCAATTACTGATCTAGTATTAACCAATCATCAGTGTAGTCAAAGCAATTCCTAAGGACAGAGGCCCTGTGAATGCAGACCAGAATTGGGATCCATAGGGCATTCTATAGATGACTTTTCAGCCGAAGAGCATTTGGGTGACTTCAAATTGCTAACCTGGTTACAGGTAAATATGTAATCATTTATTATTCAAGTTATTTTGCTTAATATGTAACTACTCAGTACTGCACAGTAAAATCTCTGCAAATGGAAATCACTTAGAAAATCTCATGCAATGGCACTATTTTATAAATAATAGATTGGGGTGGGTAAGCTAATCTTAGATATAATATACAGCAAATAATCCAGATGTGAAAAGGTAAAGGAAAATTAGGCCAGGTTTGACATTAGGTATTATGTAAGGTCAACATGTAAGGTTTGACATTGGTATGATTAGGCCAACATGTAAGTTGGACACCCTTGATACTCAGAACATTGACTTGAATTGCCCAAATACTTCAGTCTTGGGAACAAGAATGTCATGTTGGGAAAGTAAGTTTTTGTCAATGTGCTTCAAAGGTCTGACTTGTTAAGTGTAATTATTTTCTCTTTCAGGTTCATAAGAAACACGGACAATGTGCAAAATAAATATTGTGGTTATATAGACAGCAATTATCTTGAATATTATTACTGTAAAAGTGTAAAAAATTTTGCCTGTGAAAAACCAGCCAGCATGGTGCATGTTGCAAGTGCACTAATGGATAAAGTTCCAAAGAAGAGAGTGTAGTTAGTACATGTATCTGGTACTTGAAAGCTACTTTAGAAAGTATAAAACTACTGGGTTATACAAATGGAATAAAATACTATAATCCCTACACTGTTCTCCACATTTTCTTCATTTGCTGAGAAAGATAACCTCAATAGAAAACCTATTATGTGAAAGTGTGGCTAAAAAAAACAGATAATGCCCAGCTATCAGAGAAAATAGCACTTGGACTTGTCTGAACACGAGCGTCATCTAAGTGAGGACACAGCTAAGTACACACAGAAGAAGCATCTTCCTGGACCAGACGACCTCTTCTGACCATCCTATGTCATCCAAAGATTATAAATAATAACATTGAAATCTATAGAAAGAAATATTAGAGCTTAAATTCTGAGCATGTGAGTTGCAGAAGGCTATGGGTGAACTGAGCACCTCAAATCCACGAAGATTAAGCTTCCAGTGAATATTGTCTGACCATTGAGTAGGGATGTGAACAGACTTACTGTCAGCCACAGTGCATTAGAAAGTAGATTCACGCACATGTGGTTAGGATACAATTTAACATTGAATCATTTGTTTCCCATATGACTCGTTTTACATTTGTTCTGGTTGTAATTACATTTGCTTTCATTGCAGTTGAGGTTTTCCTCTGATTTATTTTGACACTGTTTGGGTGTTTTGTGTTGTTTGTATGTTTTTCGTTATGTGAAATCTGAAATAGATAAATCTATACACTTAGTGTTATGGCAGGGGAGGTTGGGACAAAAGGGAAGCTGATAATCATGAATAAAAGAAAGAAGAAAATGTTCTAAAATTGATTGTGGTGATAATTACACAACTCTCTCTAATGTAATTAAACCAGTGAATTGTATTATGTGTGAATTATATGTCAATAAAACTGCTAAAAGTAAAATGTGTGCTGATTGCATGATCTGACTGGGGCCAGGCCCGGATCAGGCGACCCTTTATTCAAGCCCCCCTATTCCTGCTTCTCCAGGGCCAGGCACCCCTTGTTCCAGCCTCTCAAGAAGATGGATGATCTGTTAAGCTTCATAGCACCTGAACTTCAAAGCACCTGCCTTCAGCATTTCCCAGAACTTATCTCACTGGGCAGAACATCCTCTCCCCTCGATAGTATTGCTTCCCAGGGACAAGATGACCCCCACCTGGGCAAAACCCAGTCTTCCTCTCCCCAGCGCTGTTTCCCAGCAACTGCAGCACTAGGAGCTTCTCTTCCCCTTTACAAGCCACCTGCCGTCAGCTCAAGATATATCATGTATATCCTGCCTTCTCAGTACCAGGCACAATTACAGTTACCTACCCTCTAGGTTGCAGGACCTGCCTTGAAGCTCAAGATGCTTCCACCCCCCTCTTCCTGTACTCCCTTCCCCCTCCCAAAAGGTTTTTTTTCCTTAATAAAACCACCCTTTGCTTCACATCTTTTTCCGAACCCTGCCTCAGTTTACCTCTCATTGGTGTGCAAAAATAGTGTACTTTCTGTTGAGAAAGAAGGAACTTGAAATGGTCGACTTCACCCCTACATAGGCACACAGTTTTCCCTAATAAGAACAATAAAAATATCAACCAGATTTTTTAAATCACAGAAAAATAAAGCAATGGGTGTATTTTTTTTGCAATGGATGTATCACGACCACTTGGAGTTTACATTAATATCATATTGATTTGCTATTTCTTAGAGAACGTGTAAAAGAAAAAAAACAAAAGTGTGGCATCATTTTTGTAAAATGCAGTGCAGTGAATGTTCCTAAGGAGTCTGTGCAAGAAGGTGGGGGAAGGTACAGATTGGGATATATGGCTCAGCTGTGGGTCACTATTAATGAAAGTGCAGTATTATAATCTCGTCGTGATTGAAGAAGGTACCTTGATGGCATGATGGTGATGCATGGGGACGTGATCCAGAAGGTCAATTGAAATCATGAGTCACATCTCGAGAGAGAGGCAGGACTTTCACCTCCCATGAGGAGTTATCATTTTGGAAACCCTGTGCTCCATGCTTTGAGTCAGCACTGAGTTGCATTTTCTTAGATCCAATGATGCCCCCAAAAGCATTTTAAAGTTTCCTAAGTCAATTCCTGGTAAAACATCTCAGAAAAGTAGGAAGATAAGATGGTGTTCATTAAATAATTCAATCCTGACCAGAAGTATTTCCCTTTCCCTTTTTCTTCCCCACTTCGCCTCGCCCTCTCAGTACTGGCACTTTCACCACTGATTCTGAAGGATTCATCTCCCCTGGATTTCCTGTGTTCCAGGTCCTATCTGTACCAGCACACATCCTCTGTTCTAGCGGATTTATAAGGTAGAATTCATCATGATAATTTAAGGGAGGAAGTATTTAAGAACTAGAGGAACATTGCATATTTCATCGTTCCTACACTATACCCTGACTAGTTCATCTCCTCCCATGGCCATTATATAAGGGAATGTCCAGTTGCCTAAAGATGGGCTTTGGATCTGCACTCTGCACTCGCCCTCATTCACAATGATATGATTTTTTGTTTTGTTTTGTGGTGCCTGATACTTGATCTCTTCGACACCTCGTGATCACACAGGCTGGTGGGCTTCTTCCATGTGGGCTTTGTTGCTTCTAAGCTTGATGATCACTTGTTTACCTTCAAGCCTTTAAGACCCCAGACACTCTAAGTTTTGATAGCCAGTGTGATGGGTAGGCTTGTTATGCCAACATGGCCACAGAAGATTGGTGGGTCTGTTGTGATGGCATGGCCAATGAACACATGGGATGAATTGAAGGGCAGAGATAGGAAGGGCTTGGCGAGTCTGGCTCTGTCTCTTGCTTCCGGATCTTTGGACCAGAGAGCTGCCTTGTTCGTCCTGTGCCTCGACCTCCAAGCAACACTACCCGTGGGACACCTAATTGTGGACTGTGTTGCTGTGAGTTGAGGTTCCTTCAAGCCCTACTTTGCCACGCTCCTGGGATATACATGTCTTGACCTGGGGACGGTTGGACTCTGTCATCTGGCTGACTGTTGGCGACCTCCTCTGCTGTTTGCTGCCTGTGACCAGATAGCCTGGATTGCTCTACAGAGGACTACTCAGGGTACACTATTAATTAGATTTCCACTGGGAATAGAGTATCTGTCATTCTGCCACAGATAATATCCAGTAATTTGAGGGAACAGAGACTACAATACTGGAATATAAATTATGTAAGATTGAAATTTGTCTTTTTCATAATATTTAAATCTCCCAAATTTTGTCTTCTTCCTCATTTGCTACATGAATGAAACCTAAAATTGTAGTTTATCAGTGAGGTATACACCAGACACTGATAGATCTAAAACTTTTCTGGTAAGATGACTAGAATTCTTTGCTTCGAGATTTTCCTAAATTTAGGTAGATTAGAATCTTTACTGAAAAACAGAAATTATTAAATCCAAAAATAAAGTAATTCATTCTAACATATTTGGATTTATTTACCAGATAGATTTAACATTAACATATACAGAGAGCATATGATAATTCCTATAGACAATGCAGCATTTGATAAAATTAAACCACATCATTTAGAAATCTTTCAGAAATGAAGAAGGTTTTCTTCATCTAATAGAAAATCATAGTCAGAAGTTGGGACATGAGCATAGCCCATATGCAGGCAACGGGACACCCCTTACAGAAGGGTAACAGTGAAGAGATGTGCCAGTCAGCGTACAGTGTAGCAATGATGAAACATGCAACTTTCCTCTGGTTCTTCAATGTTTCCTCCCCCAACTATCATGATTCCAATTCTACCTTATAAATCTGAATAGACCACAGATGTACATTGGTAGAGATAAGAGTTGGAAACACAGGGAAACTAGGACTGATAAACCCTTCAGGACAAATAATGAGAGTAGAGATACCAGGAGCATAACGGGAAGGTGGGGGAGAAAGGGGAACCAATTGCAAGGATCTACATATAATCCCCTCGCTGGGAGACAGATAACAGAAAAGTGAGTGAAGAGAGACATTGGATTGCGTAAATCATGAAAAATAATAACTTATGATTTATCCAGGGTTTGTGAGTGAGGGAGAGGGGGAAATGAGGAGCTGATACCAAGGACTCAAGTTGAAAGAAAATGTCTTGAGAATGATGATGGCAACAAATGTACAAATATGCTTGTCACAATGTATGTGTGTTTGGATTATGATAAGGTGATTAAATTATTAAAATTGCTTAAAAATCATTGTCAGTAACTAAAAACAAAACTCCAAATTGATATCATACTTATTAGTTATTGGTAGGTATTGCTAAATCAGTTCTGACTCACAAAAACCCATAGAACCCGTGTTTATCAGAACAAAATTTTGTCCAGTCTTTTTTTTTTTTGGTCTCCAAATCTTTTTGTTGGGAGCTAAGACTGATATCATTCGATAGTTCAATCACATCGTGCCATGATAAAAGGGTGGCTGGTTTTATTGTTATCTTGGAAACATGATAATGACATAGTTTTTAATAAACATTGATATAACAATTTTCACTATATTGGAAAGGTCCTATCTTTGAAACTGCTATAAGAAAAGGTGTCAAGAATATTTTAAAAGGTTTAAAAATGAAAAAGAGAATAAGACAGCATTCCTGAAAATGATATGATTGTGTATATAAAGTGTCCTGTAAGATAGAATATCTAAACAATGGAGTAAATGGAGCTATCAAGGTTATTAAATCAACTATTTCATAGGAGAAAGATAAGGTTGTACGAGAAAGATTTACAATCTCAGAAACCTTAAGCATTAGTTCTAACCTGTCCTGTAGGGTTTATATTACACAAAATACACCACAAAGTTGGGTTTGCTATTGTCATTTTTCTTATGGTATCAAGCCAAAAGAGGTCTTGACAGATTAAATTAAGCATCTTGAGATAGGAAGAGTAATCTGTGTATGTGTTTCCACCAGGGTAAAGAGCGAATGATGTGGTCATGAAACAAACAATGCTGTCATCCACTGAGAAGGAATCACTTGCCTTCAATTCTCTGCAGGGAACATGATCCTATCCATATCACAGCTTCATCTCAATGTAACCCGCTTACATTGTAGTGGCTGTTCTGTGACTGAACATAGGCTGATGCAGTTGTTCCTGGGAGCAAATTTAAGAATGGATGTTTGAGGATTAAGGTGTGCCCGAGCCAAGCCTGGATATTTTCAAATACAGGTGAAAATGGAACCATTAATAAGGGAGGCTGAAGAAAACTCAATTCACTTGAATTATAGAGGTGGCAAAGAATACTCAAAGTATAATGGACTGCTGAAATAAATAAATAACTTTTAAAAGGGCGGTCACGATGCTCCTGAGAGGTAAAGATGGCAAGACTTTGTCTCACATTTGCATACTTTGGATACCTTATGAAGTGGGACTACATTTCTCCAGGGGAAGAAGGACATCGTGCTTAGCAAAGAAGAGAGGCAGCAAAAGAAAGGAAGGCCCTGGACAAGATGCATTGACACAGTCATTGCAATAGAGGACTCAAAAGTAAGAGCAATTATGGAAATGGCACCTTCTGTTGTACAGTCACTGAGTTGGAACCGACTCTACGGCACCCAAGAGCCACAAGATTGATAAGCATCAATGACCCATTTCCTCTCTTAAATTGTCTGCCAGTACCCCAAGGCATGCTGAGACAAGAAGCATATCAAATGTACACGTGACTACTCACACAGTCACCTAAAGCTGAGTGCTTCAGAAGGTTTCAGAAGACTATCTGCAACAGCAGAGCATGGCATAAGAGTGTAAATAGAGAGTAAAATAAAATTGGCATTTGTCTGCTTCTTCTAAGTGCAGTGGAATACCTAAAAAAAAATGAAGTACTTCACCTGGTTCCCAAATGCCACCCTTCTGTTGGTAATGAGGGGTTGATGATCTATGAGAGCCAGTTATCAATTAGCTCCAACCCTGCCTCACGGCAACCCAACCAATGCTGATTCCTAGGGGCCCTTCTGTGGACTTTTGAGACTGTCATGGTTTAGGGGAGTAGAAAACCCAGTCTTGCTCCCATGTTGCCGCTGGTGGTTTTGAACTGCCAATTCTGCGGATCATAGCCCAACATGTAACCATTATGCTATCAGGACTCCCTGGATTATATATTGAGGATAATTAAATCAGTTTAAGAAGAAACTTGATTTTTCTAACATCTTTATTTTGATACAGTCAAAAAGAGAGCGGTTTATGATATATTTAAAAGCAGAAAGGTGAAGTGTGATGGATGGTAAAATTAACAACCTGCGCTGTTATTGAAGTCTGTGTATTATGTTCCTTACAATTCTTGTGGTTTAATCTTACAGTTGATCAGTCAATCAGGCATCAGTTTTAGAAAGTGGAAGCACAGCAGACACATTCATCTTAGAGGCTTGTATTAAGATGTGAAATGCTGTGAAATAGGTATCTGGAGAGTTGCATCATGCTTTTCCCACTCCGACCAGCTGATGGACAGATGGATTACTGCCATCACCAACCAAATTCTACCCAGCTCCTTCTCGAGGTGTTTCATTAGGGTCCACACATTAAGTGGCTTTCTGGTTTCAATGGAGAGAGCCAGGTGCTGTTGATTTGGTTCCAAGTCATAACACCCCCTATCTACAACAGAATGAAATATGACCTGGTCCAAGAGTATGTTTCTAACAGCTTAACTTGTAACTCTAAAGCATTTCCAAATTATCTCTATACCCATCGGCAATAGAATTATTTGGTCATGATGCATTTTATACAAGTGGGCTTCAAAACATTCATATACAAATTCTATCTTGTATCAATTTTTCTATAAATTCTTTGAAGCCTCCCCATGCAATAGAATATTACATAGCCATAATAAATCATGGATAATAATTACACTGAATAACAATGTAATTGATATTCTGATGAGTAAATAAGTTAAGTGCATAAGAGTACACACTGTACAATTTCACTTAGGTGGAATACTAGATAAAATAGTCAACACTACTAGAAACAACCAAATGGGAAACACTAATTGAGAATTGTAACCATTAAAAAAACACTGATCTCAAACATATCTGTTGATTAAGGATGGACTTGAGAAAATTCTGGAAGATGGTAATTTTATGGACTTTCATCTGGCTAGTATTCCACAGAAACATATATGTTTTAAAAACTATAACCTATTTCAAAAATCATCACCCATCTTCTGTAAAGCCTTCCATTTTCAGTGCTTAGTTTTTTCAATAGTTAGTTGTTGTTCCTCATAGAAACTCTGCATCCAATGGTCCCAAACCTGGCCTGTTCCGGTACAATTCCTAAAGGAAGTGCTATGTCAAGCCCATTTTTGAACCTTGTTGAGGCTTTTCCTCTGTTTAGTTTTAGTTTACAGTCTGCTTTGTCAAAACACCGTGTCCTTTCCCCGTGACTAGACTTTCCTGATAACATGTTCCAAATTCAGGAGATTTCAGTGTCACCATCCTCACTTCTAAGGAGTATTCTGGTTGTACTTCGTCCAAGACAGATTTGTTTGTTCTCTGGCAGTCCCCAGTATTTTGAGCAGTCTTTACGAGCCCCACACTTCAAATGCATCCATTCTTCTTGGACTTGCCCTTCTCACAGACGCATGAGAACAGTAGTCCTCAAAGCGAGAACCTTGCTCGTCAACAATTTTACGAGGTGTGGTGCTGCAGATTTGCCCAATGCAATACATTATTTGATTTCTTGCCTGGAGCTTTCATGAACATTGATTGTGGAGGCAAGAACAATGAAACTTTTGACCCGATCAGTAATTTTTCAGATGATCATGATGCTATCTAGTGGTCTAGTCGGATTGTCGTCTGTGCTGAATGCTACAATCCTTGCTATTCCTCATAATTGCTTGCAGTCCCCTTCACTGCCAGCAAGCAAGATTATGTCATCTGCATACCATAGGTTGTTAACAATCCTTCCTCCAAGTCTGTCCATTGTAGTAGATTATTTTCTTGCATGCAGATTAGATTACTTTGGTAAAAGGAGATAATGCTAACCTATATTTTTCTTGATTTCAAATCACACAACATTCTGTTTGTCCTAATGACTGCCTCCTGGTCTATGTGCAGTTGTGCCTGTACACAACAAAGTTGTCTAGAATTTCTATTCTCCACAAAATTATCTATAGTTTATAATTATCCACACAGTTGATTGCCTTTGCATATAGTTAATGAAACACAAGTAAAAAATCTTTGTAGTCTTCTCTGCTTTCCGGCAAAATCCATCTGACATTAGTAATGATATTCCCCTTTCTATCTCCTCATCTGACTGTGGTGTTAATTTCTGGAAGTTCCCAGCCAATGCATTATTGCACTTATTGCTAATTATTTTCAGCAAGATTTTACTTGCATATGGTATTGGTAGAGTTCTAAAAATTGTACATTCTATTGGCTCACTTTTCTTGAGACTGCATAAAATATGGATCTCTCCCAATCGGTGGTCAGTAACTACATTCAAATTTGGGGGACATAAAACAAACAGTGATTGCAGTGCTTTATCTGCTTATTGAAACATTTGAATTGGTATGCTCTCCTGATAAAATATCCAAAGTATATGAGATGGATTCTCTCCATCCTTGCCTCTAAGAAGCATTGTGGTCTACTTCTTCCAGAACAGATTTGCTTATTATTTTAGCAGTTAATTGTCCTTTCAAAATTCTTCACCAGTACCGCAATCCAAATGCATCAATTTTTTTTGTTGATCTTTCTTATTCAGTGCCTGTGTTAGTCCGGGTAGACTAGAGGAACAAATTTCAAAGACACGCATATAGGTACAAGGAAAAGATTTATATACAAAAGGAATGGGACATGGAGAAAGCATCCTAGCCTAGTCCAGCTCAAAGTCCTAAGTCCGGTATTAACCCATATGCCCAAAATCAGTCTATAAAGTCTTCTTCGGACTCATGAAGTCACAGGTCATTGGGTGCAGAATCCCAGTGCTGGTAGGGCACCTCGCCTCCAGGGCTCAACAGCAGAAGCAACTCATCGCTGGCAGAGGTCTCCATCTGGCCGCCCCAGCTTCAGAGGTCTGGTTCCATCAGGGCAAAGCTATGTGGTCTCTCCGCTGGCTCCTCCAGCTTCTCAAACGCTGCCAGCTTGTCTTGTCGGTGATTAATCATCTCTGAAACTAACTCCCAACAACTGGGGAAGACAGCTTCTCATCTTCATGAGGTAAATAGCACGAGATTTCCCAGGAGTCTCAGGTGAAAGCCATGCCCACACAGAGGCCTCATGGGCTACTCAATGGCTATCTCCAGATTAACAGGCCTGAGTCCACCCCTACATTTCAATTATAAAATTAACATAAGCACATGACTGCTACAGTGCCCAACTCTCACATGCATGTAAAGTGATAGAAAATATCATGATTTGGGTCAGGAGCACCTTAGTTCCCAAAGTGGCATCCCTGCTCTTCAACACTTTAAGCAAGAGCTGTACAGCCTATTTACCTATGTACCACAATGTTGGATTTTTTAAATGCTACTTTCATTTTTTGTTTGTTTGTTTGTTTGTTTGTTTTGTGGGCATCACTGCCTCTGGACTGCTACTTTCATAACCACTGATGGTTGATCCAAAGAAGATGAAATCCATGACAACTTCAATTCTTTCTCCATTTAACATGATATTGCTTATTAGTCCAGGTCCAAGGATTTGTGTTTCCTTCACATTAGTTTGCAATCCACAGTTAGGTTTAACTTACATATAAGCAATTGATTGCTACCTGTACAGTCAGATCCTGGCCACTTTTTGACTGATGTTACTGAGCATTTATTCATAAACCTATCTCACAGATGTAGTTGGTTTAATTTCTGAGTAGTTCTTCTGATGAAGTTCACATATCATTGAAAAAAATGTATTTGCACTGAAGATGTGGTTGCTCTTGCAAAATTCTATAACTTTCCAATCACAATTTCTTCCTTTGCCTGGCACTAAAGTGAAACTAACAATACTCTGACAGACGATTTCAGAAAGGAAAAGGAAAGTTTTATTGGCTTATGAAAGAATTTGTGATTTGATGATTCTTAGTGCCTTTCTGAACAAAGAAGGGAGACCATTTTCAAAAAGTAGAAAAGAAAAAGTGTTGGGAGGAGTGTAGGTTGGGCTTAGGACAGGAGTGTCAACAATTTTGTGTCTAGAACATAAGGGGCCACTAACAAACATTATTTCCTTTTCTGCACATTTCAGCCTGACAATCAGTGTCCTAGTGCCCCACATGGTTTATCTCATTCTTTTCTTGGACCCAAAGAAATCAGCTTCAGGCTAGCTTCCCTTCAATAAATAAATGCCTTTAGTTTGTGTTGGCTCAGGCTATGGGTGATTGACGTATACGTGCACTTGCCCATGAGGTTGAGTCATTGGTGAGTGCAGTTGTTTGATACACTGTGTTAGAACACTAGTGATATTGTACAGATGTAACATCTTGAACGATTTCAAGTTTAAGCAATACCAAGAAGGTCGGTAAGGTAAAGGTTAAAGTATGCGAATTGGGGACATTTTCTACTAAGGTCTGCCTGACTCAGAATGAAGAGTAAGGGGCTTCCAATTTTTGGTTTGTTCTGCCACTCTGTTGAAGGACTTAATATTCTTTTTTTTGGGGGGGGGATTTAATATTCTTAATAACCTTTTAACCCATTTCTCATGATTTTGCTGAAAAATCTTGTTAATGTCTTTGAACCATTTAAATAAAATTTACATTAATATACAGCTACAAAAGGCAGGTAAATTAATTACAGTGAACTAAAGATTTACAGCAAAATGCATAAGACCCTAGCTGTGCACTGACCCGAAACAAAATCATCACATCTTGATTGCATGTTTGATTGATGTCAGAGAACAGAACTTACTAAAATTCTTCAATTTTCTTTCATTAGTAGCCGTAGTATTTGGTGGATAAGTCTGTATACTAGTTGAATCAATTGGATTTCCTTGAAAGTGTACCAGTGTTATCCTATCACAGACAACATTTACCTCATGATAGATCTTGAAATACTCCTTTTGACAATTAATGCAATGTTATTATTCTTGAATTTGTCATTAACAGCAAAGTAAATCATATGATTGGTTAAAAGTGGCAAATATCAGTCCATTTTAGCTCAATAATGCTTAAAGCAAAAATCTTTATGTGGTCCATTTAATTTTTGTTGATTTCTAATTTTCCTAGATTCAATTTTGTACATCCCATATTCTGATTATTAAGAGATGTTTGGAGCTATTTCTCATTTTGAATCATGTCTCATCTATAAATGGAGGCTGCAAAAGCTCTCTTCCATCCACATCATTGTGTCTAATTATATTTTGAGGCGGCATCTCTTCTTCAGTTAAAATTCAAGTGTCTTTGGATCTGATATTCTTGCCTTCTTGCACAATCTCTAATAATGTTTCACTGATATTCATAAGGCTGTCAGTATATTTGATAATGGTGTAATGCTAATCATAACATTTAAGTGCCTAATGTCTCAAAAGTGGATAATTAATTTCTTCTTTGTAATGTGTTCTTTATATGTACAGAGAAGAAAACAAATAGAAAGCTAATAACTTATACATATACATGCTTTGTTCCATTACAAAGGGGTTGTCAGTGATTATTTTAAATTAAATTAGCAAATAGAGTAGGAAATACTGCCAGAATGAAGGCTGATTATGAAGTTCAAAATGGAGACTTGACTCCTTTGTGACCACAGGTGCCAAAGGAATTGGGTATCAGGCATCAAAGAACTAAGATTATATCATTGTAAATGAAGGGGAGCACAGATTGGGGACTCAAAGCGCATCTGACAGAGTGGTCATGGGGAGGAGATGAACCACTCAGAGTGCAGAGTAGCTAGCAATGATGAAACGTACAACTTTTCTCTAGTTCTTCAGTGCTTCCTCCTCCCCCACCCACCCCCACTATCATGATCCCAATTCTACCATACAAATCCAGCTACACCAGAAGACGTACACTGGTACAGATAAGAGTCAGAAACATGGGGGATCCTGAACATATGAACTCTTTAGGACCATTGGTGAGAGTGGTGACAGTGGAAGGATGGAGAGAAAGTGGGGCAGAAAAGTGGGACCAATTATAAGGATCTACATATAACCTCCTCCCTAGTATGTGGTTGGAGAGAGACATTGGACAGTGTAAGATATGACAAAATTACAATAATTTATAAGTTATCAAGGGTTCATGAGGGGAGGTGGGTGGGGAGGGAGAGGAAAAAATGAGGAGCTGTTACCAAGGGCTTAAGTAGAAAACAAATGTTTTGAGAATGATGATGGCAACAAATGCACAAATGTGCTTGACACAATGATGAGTGTTTGGATTGTGCTAAGAGATGTTTGAACCCTAAATAAAATGTTTTTAAAAAGAGAGAGCCTTGACAAATCACTATGAATCTATTAAGTGGCAGCTATTGCATCTAGTTTGTTTTATTTCATAGCTCCTCAGGTACGGAGTAGAACAACCCAAAGATTTTCTAGTCTGCAGTTTTTGGGGAATTGACAACCACACCTTTCTCCCACAGAGGGGCTGACTGGTTTGAACCACTAATCTTTTGGTGATTAAAAGCTGAGTTTTGAACAACTGTACTGCCAGGTATCTTTTATAAAGAAGTTTATTATTTTTATTTTTTAATATAATACATGTGCATGCTTAAAATACAATAGCACAGAAAAGCTTACTAGTCAATTAAAAACTATTCCCCCTAAAGTATTGTCTCACTCCTTAGAGGCAATTATATCACTAATGCTTTACTTTCTTATTCTACTAAGTATGCTTATAGTCTATACAGAGTTTTCAACTTAAGAATGATCTATTTACTTCCTACTTTGATAGATAATTAGTCCAATACCTATTTCTTTCCCTTGCCTCTTAATAGAAACATCTATTTCTTATTAAATAGCCACAGAATAGATTTCTAAAACCTCCACTGATGGGATAACACATGAGTTTTTTTACCACATAGCTTCCTACCTCTTCCTGCTTTTGATCTCTCTGTCTAACTCACTATCTTTGGAACTCTGCTATTTAATCATCTGCTTTTGAATTGCCAACTTAGAATGTTGTATATGCACCATAATTATATTCCTCCACACTGTTACAATTGGTTAATCCTAAGAGCATGGAAATTTCAACAAAGTATTTAACATATTACTATGGTATAATATTGATTTACAATGTAGTGATTTCAAATATATATGTACAGATTAAATCTACTGCTCAAAAGAGTAAAACTCAAGTGAAGCTATTTCAATGTATCTAGCTAATTGTTCAAGGAACCCTGCTCATATAATGGTATGTCTTGAGCTGTTAACTGCAAGATCAGCAGTCCAAAAACACCAAGCACTCAGAGAGAGAAGGATGAGGCTTTCTAGTCCTGTGAAAAATTACAGTCTTAAAAACCCATAGTTTACTAGAGAGCCTCTATGAATCAAAACCAACTCAATGACAATCAGTTTGGGATTCTCCGATAATTGTTCAATGTTATGGCAAAATTGGTTTACTTCACATTTGAATATGTATATACCATACAGTTTTAGAATGTTGCCTTTTTATTGCTTTCCCTCTTTTCTTTCTTGCTCTTTTTATATCATATCCTCAAGATATGACAGAGTTGGGCAGAGTCAAAGTGGGTGTAACTAACTACCTCCTGGGAGATGCTAGAAGGTGACTGTCAAAAGAGGTGCCTACACTCTATCTTGGGTTATGGACTATAATACATTCATTCTTAATTGGCAAGAGGGCACTGAATGGTTTGTTTTTTTTCTGAAAAGGCTTTGGTCCCAAACAAACACAAAACTCACTCCCATCGAGTTAATGCCAGCTTTGGGCAGACCCTCTGGGACAAGATACAGATGCTACTGTGGGTTTCTGAGACTGAAACTGTTCACAGCGTAGAAAAACCTCTTCTTTATCTCATGGAACAGCTAACTTTGTGGTTCGCAGCCTAACCTGCAACTATTATTCAACTAGGCTCACTAAATTAGGGACTCTCTGGACTAGTCTTTGAGATGTTGAACCAAAAGTTCCTTGATTCAAATCCACCAATGACTTTGCAGATGGGGCCTTCTGTCCTGTAAAGATCTACCATCTTGGAAAACCTATATAAAGTTTCGATGAATCAGAATCAATTCAATGGCAGTGGGTTTGTCTTGGTTTGGGGGGTCATATTGTCTATTCTATGGTCTACTCATTTCCATAAAAGTCTCCCTTGCTGGAGACTTCATTTATCCTGTTTTGTTCTAGACAAGTCATTTGTTAGATCTACTGCAATATTCATCCTGGTACATTCACCAATGCACTTCTGGGCATTGTCATGATCATGGGATCAAAAGTCCATGTCCTTCACTTTTTTAGTGCATTCGTATGTATGGATTATTTTTTCCCAGTAGACGATATATCCACAAACTGGTCAGTTCATATATAGTCAGTGACAAAGAGCTTCGGATAAAGATAAAAGATGGTAGTTAAAAATCTTGAACAGAGTAACATACCTGAGCAGCTGATTGTGTACCAAGTTACTGGAATTGGTCCAGTCACTCCTGAGGCTGAGAGTATGGACTAATTCTTTTTCACATAAGATGAGGACATGGAGGGTTTGAAAGATTTCCAGTCTTGCTCAGACTTGACAGGGTATCAAGTGAGAGCCAAAATGGGAAATAAGGAACTTATTTTGAAGAAACTGAAAAGAGGAAATGTAAAAGGAACAAAAAAATCTCTAAAGCTCTCCTATTTCTTGTTCTTAGATGGTGTAAACTTAGCTTGCATCATAGTGACCTTATGTACGACAGAGAAAAACAGTAACTAGTCTTGGTCAATCTTCATAATAATAGCTGCATTTAAATCCCTTGTTACAGCCATTGTGTCAATCTGTCTCATTGAGGGCCTTCTTTTTTGTGTGTGTGAGAATCCTCTTCTTTACAAAGCAGGAACTGATAGTGTGTCCAAAGTTTGTGAAACTAAGTCTTGTCATCTTTGCTTCAAAGGAACATTCTGGTTATACTTCTTCCAAAACAATTTGTTCATTCTTTTGGCACTTCATGCTACACTCAACATTCTTTTCCATACCATAATTCAAATGCATCAATTCTCCTTTGGGCTTCCTTATTATTTTCCATTGTTCATGTAGATAAGAGGTGTTGGAAAGTACCATGATTTGGGTCAAGTTCACCTTAGTTCTAAAAGTGACATTTCATCCTTTTAGTACTTTAAAAATATCTTTAATGCAATACAATAAGAGGTTTCACTTATGTAATAAAATGTATTGCAATAACATTTATGGAGACAAGGTTTATTATTATTGGACTTGAATGATTAGAACTTTAAGTGGAAAGTCAAAGTTTATATATATATATATATATATATATATATGTCTTTCCTAACACATATATTTTTATATTAACTTTCCTAACACTAAGAAAGCATTTGAATTGTGGTGATGGAGAAAACTATTCAAAGTATTATGGACTGCTAACAGAACAAACCGATTAGTATTGGACAAATTAAGGCCAGAGTGCTCTTTAGAAGCAAGGTTGACAAGACTTTGTCTTATATACCTTGAACATATTTTCAAGAAAAACCAATTGAGTTAGTCCAGATAAACTAGAGGAAATAAATTTCAGAGACATGCCTATAAGTATAAGGAAAGGGTTTATATACAAAAGAAATGTGACCCTAAGAAGGCATCCCAATCCAGTCCAGTGCAAAGTCATAAGTCCAATAATAACCCATATGCCCGAAATCAGTCTATAAAGTCTGCTTCCGACTCAGGAAGTCACAGGTCAGTGGGTGCAGAATTCTGGCGCTGGCAGGGGTCTCCCCATGGCTCCTCGCTTCCAGGGCTCAGGTCCATCCACAGCATGCCACTCCAGCTTCAGAGGTCTGTCTTCATCAGGGCAAAGCCGTGTGGTCTCTCCACCAGCTACTCCACCCTCCCAGCTGCCGCCACTCTGTGTTGCCTGTGGTTAATCATCTCTGAAACTAACTCCCAACAACTGGGGAAGATAGCTTCCCATCTTCACGTGGGAAATATCGCGAGATTTCCCAGGAGTCTCAGGTGAAAGCCATGCCCACACAGAGGCCTCATCGGCTACTCAATGGCTATCTCCAGATTAACAGGCCAGATTCCACCCCTACATTTCAATCTTAAAATTAACATAAATACATGACTGCCACACCAATCGTTGGAGAAGGACATCATGTTTGGTCAAGTGGAGGGCAGCAGAAAAGACGACGCTCCTCAGTGAAATGGATTGACACAGTGGTTGCAATAATAGGCTGTCATAGAAACAATTGTCGGGATGACACAGGCCCAGGCAGTGTTTCATTCTGTTGTACATGCAGTCTCTATGAGTAAGGGCTGACTCAATGGCACCTCACAGCAATCATAAGAAAAACTTCCAGACTTCTACCTTTACACTCTTTTTTATTTTCATACAACACTGTACATCACAAATGCGATTTGTTCTGTTCTGAAGAAAATCAGAGAATCTTGTCTTATCTTTGCCATCTTTGGGTTATGCAGAGATGAGAAGGGAGAGGGAAATGTGCACAGAAGTATAATCGTCCCAATTGTTTCTTAATGTTCTAAATATGATTCAGCATTAGTTCATCATCTCCAGCATGTCATATCCTCTATCAAGACCTGTGTTGCTTATTTCAAGTGTTCTGTTTCTAATGTCTGAGGAGTTCTGGTAGAACTGTGGTTTATGCACTGAGTTGCTAATTGCTAGGTCAGCAGTTCAAACCCACCGAACTTTCTTGAGGAAAAAGGTGAGAAGGGTTGCTCCCATAAATATTTCCTCCAAAAGATTTCCCAGTCTTGGAAGCCATATAAAGGGTCAGTTGTAATCAACCCAATGGCAATGCATTTGCTTTATTGATTTTTATCCATAATGTCCATTCTTGCATTGGAGAAGCAAACATGTGACGCTTATACATGAACAAGTAGAGAGAAATTTCTATCAAGGAGATAGCTCACACAGTTGTATCTGCGGGAAGTTTCCAAATTTGAGCAAGCTCTGTGTTTGTGGGTCATCTTTTAGACCAGAGGATTCTTTTGGCTCTTTAAGCAGCAGAGGGACTGAAAAGTTCAAAACCAGCAGAAACAGCACAAACTTGTAACTGCAGAAGCAAATGATTCCTAGGTCGGCAGGTGAGATGACAGGCTGCTGCTAACTTGCAAAGTAGGGGGGGTACTTTTGCAAGTAACCGACTCAAGGCTAAAGGATCAGAGGATAGAAAAATGGACAAATAAAGGATCCAGATCTAACAAAAAGCATGTCAGAGTTTTCATAGCATATGCTTACATTGGAAGCTGATCATACCCCTGAGGTACCTTCCTTTCAATTGATTGGATCAGGGCTGTGATTTGAGTAAAGATGCTGCATCTGATTCTCATATTACAACTGAATGGCTGCTCACAGCAAATTCCATTGTGGAAGTGACTGCATTATAGCGGAAGCCATCATCACTCAACAGCATCAGGACTTGGCACAACTGGATTTCGACTTGAAATGCCGTGAACATTTCGCACTGGAGCTTGAACTAAACATTGGTATCCAACCTGACACGCGTGATTTTTGTAAATAGAAGTCATTCGTGTTTAGGTCACTCCATGTTAGTTGACGTTGTTAGTGCGTGTCATTTAAACCTTTTGTGACTATATTCCAAGAGTTTTTAAAATAATTTTCTTAGTTTTGTGTTCTTTTGTTCTAGACCTTTTTATTGGGACCATGTCCAAGTCTTGATACAGTCCATACATCAATGGGATCAGGCATGTTTGTATGTATACTGCCCTCATTCTTTTCTAGACATTTACTTTTTAAATTTTAATTCTTTCTTTAAAAATCATTTTATTGGGGCGGGGAGGTCCTGCAACTCTTATCACAATCCATACATCAATTGACTCGAGCACATTTGTACATAAGTTGTCCTCATTCTTTTCTAGATGCTTACTTTCTATTGAGTCTCTTTCCTCCCCTTCCCTCCCCCTCATTACCCCCTGATAGATCGCAGACTGTTATTTTTTTCATCTCTCTCATTGACTGCTGTCTCCCTTCCCCCATGTCTTCTATTATTCTTCCCCTGTCGAAGGGTGTATATTTATGTTGGTCATTGCAATAGGTTTCCTTCTTTTCCATTCCTCTTCCCCTTCTCCCCCTACCTTTCTGGTATGACTATTCTCACTCCTGTTCCTGGATTTTGTATGCCGTGAGCTCCCATCTCTTCCTATACCTATGTACATGTTCCGCTCTAGTCCAAATTGAGAAGCAGCACTGAGGTTACGGTAGTGGGGATGCTGAGGAAGCCTCAAGGAACCAGAGGAATATAGTATGTTTCATCAATGCCTTACTGGTTTTTTGTATTGTTTTTAGATTAAAAAAACATAGGTCCTAAGAAAGATTATTTTGAAAAGAATCATCATGATAAAGAACTGACTAACCATGTTATTGATACTGTTGATAATTTAGGAAACACTTTAAGAAAATGCCAATGACAGACCACATTAGACATATTTTTTTTAAAGAAAAAGTCAACCAGGTCTGAATGAAAAAAGGCAAATAAGGGGAAAAAATTCCTGAAAAGCAGTTATCAGTTATTTTATTGAAGGGGATTCCTCTTCCAAAGAATGACAATATCCATATCTCCTTTTCACATCTGCATCCACAAATCCAGATCCTCATCAATCTCAAGGTATGGACCATACTATAATTAAAAATTAATTACAAAAAATTTTATAGTTAAGAAAACGTTTAATAGTGTGTTTCTTATTTAAATTATATTATTTAACTCTGAACTCATTTACTTTGAAATTTCTGTGTAATGCTTTGTATGAAAAAGCAAAGTTAGGGTAAAAACTTAGTAATCAAGAAGGATTAATCCATTTTCAGTTATTTCTTTTGGAAAAAAATGAATCAGAACTTGACTGCATCACATTTCCACATTCCTCCTAGAACTGATTAGTGTCATGGTCCCGGGTTCTACTGTTAGATGACATCATGGAAACTACTAATTTTAACTGCCCGCCCATGAAAGATCCTTCCCCATACAAATTGACTCCCAATCATAACTATTATGCAAACTCAAACCATCAATTCTTTTTTGAACTACAATACTAGATTACTGATACTTACTACTTTGTTCACCTTTTCCTATCTTTAGACTTTTCTTTCTACACAATTGGATGCTTTCATTAAAAAATATTCCTCTAGATATGTCATTAATACTTAAGGGTATCCAACAGACTGTTTATGCATGATTGAATATATTGATGTATTTTACATAGGGAGCTCTCTGATTAGAACAGTGCAGTAAGGAAGATGTCTTAATCTCTATTTCTACCTTGAACTAGTCACATTTACTTCCCTAGAGATACACTAATATTACTTCATATTCCCTTCCCCATGAAGGACTTGCACAAGCTTCATCTTCTTAGGGAATAGCTCTTTCATTCTCCATCGAATACTTCTCCAAACCACTAATTCTTAACATTACAACCTCACGAAAATCATGTTTGATCCACAGGTGGAATAGAAACCATCTTTATAAGCTCTCTCCAGTGGTTAGGTTTTTCTGTCAACTTGCTGTAGCTGTAATAAGATATTCATGAAGTCCATCCTACCAATCAGGTCACAGCTTGATGGCTTTTTCTCGGGTTTGTGGTTTATTTAGACAAGACCTTGTAAAGAACTAGGTTCTCTTACTCTTCTCTTCTTTCTCTTCCCACTTACTGCACCTGGATTCTGGGGCCAGCACCCCCTGTGGCCTGGTGGCCCTGGGAGTTGTAGTTGTGCTGCCATATTCCTGTTGAACTTGGATTCACAGGACTCTGTACCCATTGGCATGTGGTCTCCTAGCTTTCTGATTTGCCTTCCCGATTCATTGACCAGAAACTACCTTGATTCTGAAGGAGTCTCCAGCTACCATTAGATTCATGAACGTGAGTGAGGCTTGGATGGGTAGCTTTTTGATATAAATTTCTTTCCTGATATAAAGGTTTTTTTCCTCGTATATATGAGTGTCACTGGTGCTGTAGAAAATCCAGCCAATACATTCTCATAACAATATTTCATAATTCATAAATTATGCCTTCTCCCCAATTCTTCATCAAATGCTTATTACAAAGTTCATATGTGTGGGGGCCATGTTCATATTCATCAAAACCATTTGCCCATCTTCTTGCTCATTTCCTGGCACAGAAGAATCTTTCAGTCACTGCCTCCTATGAAAGAATGTGAAGAAATGATGATTGCGATTATTGTCTCCTGGTGAATGAGCAACTGATGCTTATCATCATCATCATCATCATCATCATCACCATTATTGTCATTGTCGTAAGAATATGCTGTTAGATATTCCTCAAGTTAATGATCTTTCACATGTATACATGGGTTATAATCTGTATGTTTGTTCAGCCATTCTTCTATCTTTCCTGGTTCCACCATGACTGACATTTACTTCAAATCAGAAGACTCCATTGCCATGAAATTGATTCTGACTTCTATATAGGGCTTAACTTGAGGCTCCAAAGAGTTAGCAGGAGTAAACAGCTTCATCTTTTTCCTATGGAAGGGTCCTTAACTGCCAACCCTGTATTTACCAGTTCATCACTTTCCTGACAACTCCAGTGCAGCTTTTCAGAAGCCTCACTAAAAATGGCTTTCCCCTTTCCTCTCCCACCCACCTCTGGCATCTAGTAATAAATTTTGTTTCTCCACAGTTGCTTACTTCATATACAGTATGTTAGAGAGTATTTGCTCTCTATGACTTGCATTTCACCAACCTCAACATTTTCAAGGTAGTGCAATGCATGAGGTTTTCATCTCTCTCCGTGGCTGAATAGCATCCTATTATATGCATATATCATATTTTGCTTACATATTTGTCTGTTACAGAAGATTCACTGAATGGACATCCATCTTTTGACTATTGTGAATAGCCTTACAATTAGCAAGTTGTGCAGCATTTTGTGTAAATTCCTAAAGCAAGCATGCTAAAAATATCCTATCGAAACTTTTCTCTGTCCTCAGACACTCATTATCCTTGTTAGGTTTACTGGTTCTGATGAATGCCATCTTAGTTATTCTAAGCTAGTCTGCCATTGCTTTTGCCTTTCCCTCTTCATTTATGATCAGTTTAGCTAGTGAGAAAGTAAGAAATTTGCTAGCATAAATAATGTGTTCTTTCACACTCAAAAACTTTAGGACAAAACTTGTTTCCAAAGTTACATGCTTTCCAGAGCTGTTTTATTCTGGTGACTGCTGGCTTGGTTTATTGTCAATATTTGTAAGGACTAGCCTAAAATTTTAATAAGATTTCCGAATGTAAAGATTATATGAATTGTCCACAAATACCTTGCTTGTCATAATCCACTCAAATCAACAAAATATTAATTTCTTATATCTAGGAAAAACTAGCTCAGCATATCTTAAACTGGAAGAACTCAACGGAAAATTCAAGTTTTGAGTGGCAACTCTGAAAGATTCTATGAGAAAGCATTGAATGACACAGGAACAATCAAAAGAAGGATTTTTTTTTAAAGACTATACAGAGTCATGTTACCAAAAAGGACTCATCCACATTGTGCCATTTCAGGAGGCAGCATATGAGCAAGAACCAACAGAACTGAATAAAGAAGTTCAAGTGGCACTAAAAGCATTAGTTAAGAAAAGGCGCAAGTAATTGAAGCAATATCACATGAAATGGATTACCAAGCTGATAAAGCTGAATTCATGCTAGGGAATTTGGAAAACAGCTACTTGGTTGAGTCACTGAATGGGAACCATATTTATGCCCCTTCAAAATAAAAGATACCCAAAAGAATGCTTAACTTACAAAACAACATGATTGATATCACATGTAAGTAAAATTTTGCTGAAGGTCATGCAACAATGGATTGAGCAGTACATTGACAGGGAGCTGCCACAGGATGTGGCCACATTGAGAAGAGGACATGGGCCAAGGGACATCTCTATTGATGTCAAATGAATCTTGGCTGAAAGTGTAGAATGTCATAAAGGTATTTGCTTATGTTTTATTGACTAGTCCAAGGTCTTGGCCTGTGTAGATCATAGGAGACTATGACTAGCCTTGAGAAGATTGGGAATTTCAGAACACTTCATTGTGTTCATGTGCAAATTGTACATGGATCAAGAGTCAGTTTTGTGAACATAATAAGAGCATAATGCATGGTTTAAAATGAGGAAGGTGCGTGTTAATGTTGCTTCCTCTTGCCACATTTGTTCAATCTGTATGCTCAGCAAATAATCTGAAGAGTTGGTTTATGTAAAGAAGAATGTAGCATCAGGATGAAAGAAAAGTTTATTGACACCCTGTGATATGCAGATGATACAGTCTTGCTTGCTAAAACTGAGGATAGGAAGCACGTTTGATGAAGATCAAGAATTATAGCTTTTAGTATGGATTGAAACACAATATAAAAAAATCAGTGTGCTTACAGTTGGACCAGTATGTAACATCATGATAAGCAGAGAAAAGACAGACTTTGTCTGTGTTAGTCCAGTACACTAGAGAAACAAATTCATGAACACTCATATAAATATAAGGGAAAGGTTTATATACAAGAGGAATGTGACATTGAGAAAGCATCCCAGCGCAGTCCAGTTCAAAGTCATAAGTCCAATATCAGTCTGTAAAGTCTCCTTCTGACTCACAAAGTCACAAGCCAGTGGATGCAGAATCCTGGCACCAGCAGGGGTCTCCCCATGGCTCCTCGCTTCCAGGGCTCAGGGTCCATCAACAGCATCCAGTGGTGGTAGACAGGGGTCTCTACATGGCTTCTCCAGCTTCAGAGGTCTGGCTCCATCAGGGTAAGGCTGTGTTGCCTCTCCTCCAGTTCCTCCAGCTCCTCAGACACTGCCATCTTGTCTTTTCCATAGTTCGCTGTCTCAGAGACTAACTCCCAAGAACTGGGGAAATGGCTTCTCATTTCCACCAGGGAAATACCGAGAGATTTCCAGGAAGTCTCAGGAGAAAGCCATGCCCACACAAAGGCTTCATTGGCTACTCAATGGCTATCTCCAGATTAACAGGCTAGACTCCATCCCTACATCTCAATCATGAAATTTACATAAACACATGACTGCCACATTGTCTCAGAGTTCATCTTGCTTGGTTCCATAATCCATGATTATAGAAGCAACAGCCATGAGATCAGATAATGCATTGCACTGGATAAATCTGCTGCACAAGACTTCACTAAAGTGTTGAAAAGCAAGGATCTTACCTTGAGGACTAATGTGTTCATGGCCCAAGCCATGGTATTTTCAATTGCTTCATATGTATGTAAAAGTTGGGTATTGAATAGGAAGACCGAAGAAGAATCGATGTGCTTGAACTGTGGTTCTGGCCAATAATATTGAAAGCACCAGGAACTGCTACAAAGACAAACTAATCTGTCTTGGAAGAACTACAGCCAGAATGTTCCTTAAAGCAAGGTTGACAAGGTTTTGCTCACATTCTACTAACTTGTTTTCAGGAGAGACCAGTCCCTGGAGAAGGAAATCTTAGGAAAGTGAAGGGGCCGTGAATAAGAGGACTATCTGCAGGGAGAGAATTGATACAGTGGCAGCAACCATGGGTTCATACACAAGAACGGTTGTGAGGAGGGCATTCAACTGAGCAGCATTCCCTTCTGTTGTACATCAGTGTGCTATGGGTTGCAACTGAATCCAGGACCCCTAACAACAACAAACACCAGCAACTACAGGATAAAGTAGCAGGTAATTAGACCAGCTAATCATGAATGAATTGTCAGTCCAAGTTAAATAAAAAGAGTTGTGTTGGTAATCAGTGTCTTGTTTTTCATTAAATCATTTCATTGGGGGCTCTGACAACTCTTGTTACAATCCACACATACATCCAGTGCTTTTGTATGTTTGTTTCCCTCATCCTTTTCCAAATACTTGATTTCCACTTGAGCCCCTGGTATCTGTTCCTCATTTCTCCCTCCCTCCCAGCTACCCTCCCCCATGAAACCTTGGTAATTTATAAATTATTATTAGTTTTCATATTTTATACCATCCAAAAGCTCCCTTCACCCAGTTCTCTGTTTGCCATCCCCCAAGGAGATTATATGTAGATCCCTACAATCAATTCTCCCTTTTTTACCCCACCTACCCTCCACCCCCTCATTGTCGCCCTTCTCTTCACTGCTCCGGAAGTGTTCATCTGTCCTGGATTTCCGGGGTTTTCATTTCCTATCTGTACCAGTGAATATCCTCTGGTTCAGCCATATATGTAAAGTAGAACTGGAATCATGATAGTGGGGGGTGGGAGGAGGAAGCATTTAAGAAATAGAGGAATATTTTATGTTTCATCATTGCTATACTGCACCCTGACTGCCTCATCCTCTCCCCAGGACTTCTGTGAGGGAATGTTCAGCTACCACAGATGGGCTTTGGGTCCCCACTCTGCAGTCCCCCTCAATCACAATAATATGATTTTTTGTTTTTGATGCCTGATAGCTGATCCCCTCAACAGCTCGTGATCACCCAGGCTGCTGTGTTTCTTCAATGTGGCCTCTGTTGCTTCTCACCTAGATGGCCACTTGTTTATCTTCAAGCCTCTAACTTCTCAGATGCTACATCTTTTGATAGCCAAGCACCACCAGCTTTCTTCGCCACATTCAAATCTGCATTGACTTTGTCTTCAGCAATTGTGTTGGCAAGGTGAGCATCTCACATTGCTGAGTTACTAGAATGAGTGTCTTTATATTAGGGGAGTACTTGAGTAGAGGCCCCCTGTTCAAGTGTTTCCCTAATACTAAACCTATAACTATATGTACATAGATCTCCCCTTTGTTGTATATAAATATACTTAAATATTCACATGCCTGTATTTAGACCTCTATAAGTGCCCTTTGCCTGCTATTTCTTTCCTCTATTTCTTTTTACTTTCCTCTTGTCCCACTATCAGGTTCACCCTTCATTTGGATTTCAGGAATTCCTTTCGACTACACTATCCTTGATCCAGCTCTGTCAAACATCCTACAGCTTCCTCACCTTCGACTTTTGGGCATTTGTTGTTCCCTTCTCCCTGAGTTTGCTAAAATCCATTCCCTTTCCCCAGTATCCCCCCCCATGTCCCCCAGGACTGTAATGCCACTGTTCTTGTTTATTCTGCCTATATCTTCCATGTAGACATGCAGTGATGATAATATGCCCTGACACAAGGCAATAGACAATAAAGCAATAGGTACAACAATAACAGCAGAAAAACAACAACAACAAAATCTATACATAACTCAAGGTCTATTTGCTATCCTTTATGAGTATTTTCCATTCGAAATTGATGGGACACCTCGCCCTGGCCCCACAGTCTACTTTGGGTATTCCCCAGGGACTCTGAAGCCTGTCCACCATGGGTTACACTGCTGAAGTTTGAAATGCCGGTGGTGTACCTTCCAGAATCATGTAATGTATAAACCACCACAGCACGACATACTCACAGCATATGCTAGAAAATAATCTGTTATTGCCAATAATTCCAGCATCCAGAATAGCTATAGCAAACCCTTCATATGCAAACGAATTTATACAAATGCATACTGTCACTTTACCTGTTTAATTTTATAAAATTGGGAAAATATCATTAAGAATATTTTAGCCCGCTATTAATTTTAAGTTAGCATCACAGTTCAATTTCTCCTAGGTATTCAGAACCATTTGCAAAGTTCCACAAAGATTTCATCTCCTCTATAAATAAAATGACTATTTTCTCCTTTCACAATGTTTTGCTACGTCCTGATTGTTACAAATAAATGTGATAAACATGCTAGTCTGTTGTTCTTTATCTACCTTGGTGTTGCATCCTATGAATGAGATTACTGGGCTAAAGCAAATCTCATTTAAGAATCTTAAAATATATTCAATATTTTTCATTTAGAAATACTAGTTCAATCCACTTACATATGAATAAATGAGTAAAGGAAGTCCAGAGAATTCCCCAAACTTATCAATGCACTGATTATTAGAGAAAGGACTAAACCACACGTGACCCACGTGTTACCCGCTCTGCCTCTATAACCTCCAAACCCTGAATCAGAATGTGATCTCTCGCTCTCTCTCTCTCTCTCTCTCTGGTCGCATTTGTGCCTGATCACAACCAGTCACCGCTTGCTTCCTGCGTTGTACACTCTGCCTTTAAAACAGGTTCCAAACTTGCTGGTACACAAGCAGTATCATTTTCCTGGTGCTAAGGCTCACAGCTCTGCCTTCTTTAAATTTGCTTCTTAGAGTTCAGTGCCGCAGGGATTTATTCTACCAGCTGACTGTACAATGTACAATTCTTCCTAATAATCATCTTATTAACAGCAGTTAATAAGGTTCTACAAGTTAATAAGTATTCTACAAGTTGCTTTTCCATGAGCAAGGCTAAATATATTGTTGACCCATCTGTGTAAAAATGAAGAGCCTGGTGGCACCGGGGTGGAGCACTGGGTTGTCGAGCACAAGCCAGCCGTTCGAAACCATCAGCCTCTCCTAGGTAATCATTGAGGCTTTCTCTGTCTGTGAAGTTTATAGTCTTGGAAACCCAGGGGCAGATTCACTCTATTCATAAGTCACAACTGACTCTACGGCAGTAAGTTTTAAGTTTTACTTAAGAATGGTCATTAGATATCAAATGTGTGTTTTCAATGTGCTAGTTAGTTGGGATACAGTATGTCTACTGTCTACTATTTAACATGTGTGCTTAACGCTGGACCCTTGGTCTTTCTGAGTCTGAGCTCTTAAATTTTAAAATGGGTTAATGTAAAGACATGACACTCCCTTACTCCCAGAAATCAAGTCGTCAAATTCAGTAAGGTAAAAGTAATATTTTGGTATATAAAGCAGAGGATCGTATCCCACTCCTGACACCAAAAAAAAAAAAAAAAGCAGAAGAGAGGACCGATTGTCTTAATATTTTTTAACTTTAACAAAACCTGTTACCTTTTTTGGTTGTTTTTGTTACTATCTGGTTTTCTCTGTAAGGACAATCTCCTGTCAGTGTACTTCATAGTAGCCTCACTTTTTTTCTCCTCTTTCTCTTGTTACTATTTTTGTTTACTTTTTAAATGCTTCATTAATATTCTACCAAAAAAATTGACTGTTAAGTTCTTAGGGCTACTTTAATCCACAAGTATGGGAAGGAATGGAAAGGGGAGGAAACAGAATTCACGTGTGAATGAACACAGCGGTAGCTTTCTAGAAGTTAGGAGTGAATTAAACAGCATGTGACCTTAACACTATTCTTAGTAGACACATTGACGAGCAATGATTTATCAGCAACATACTCCAAGTTACTCAGGTTAGCTTCATCTCTACGGTGAATACGTTGCCCCAAATTAAGAAAAGCAAGTTTATAATTGAAACTGCATTCTATTCATCTGATGGTTTCTTCAAGTTCTGTAATAGGGGAAGTTAGAGATAAGAGAGGTGTGGAAACTAGAATGATCTCATCTTGAAATTCTCAATAAAATAGTTCTCCTTTGTGATGCTACTTTTTGCTGTTAGATAGTTTTTAGAAAGATAGATCACACAATTTATTCCTCAAGAGCATATATCGCCCCCACATCCACAGTTCTGGGAGGTTCCGTGTGATACATACAGCAACACAGGGTTTGAATTGTGCTGTCTTTGTCCAGAGATGCCTGAAGAAGTTACATACGCTGCGATCAAATTTCCAAAAACTTCTAAGACAGAGACGTGCCAGGAGAGCTACAACCTACAAAGAACAGGTAAGCTTCTCCGTGCAACATTGGAACAGTACAGAGGAAAGAATGAGGTTAGCAGGTGTTAGATTAAGATTTCATTTACCCAGTGCTGTTGGGATGTGTTTACGCCAGCAGTTCCAGGAATTAGCAGATTAGTAATCTCTGAAGGAGTTGTGGCGGTGGTCACTTTAACTCAGAAACCACACATGCACTCTATCTTTTATGTCTTTGTGAAGCCAATGCTCCAAGAGCTAGCTATGCCTACAATCTTCGCTTGCAAGATACCCAAAGTATGTTTAGTAAGATGATGACCTTGTCTTCTATCCAGGTGTTTGGTGCCCATTTGGTATGCTGTTTGCCCTTGTGCTTTAGAAATTTCAGCATGGCTTCAAATCCAGAAGAAGTGGTAACATTAAGAACATGAATGCAACGACACAGGAATTTTATCCACAAAATTATAAAATAGATGTAGTCTATGACTTCTGCAGGACTATTGGATTCTACTAACTGATAATGTAATAGATGTATTTCTTTATGAAATGGAATCAGATCAAATTTTTCTTATCTCTACCTAATATAATTTCTTTTTGATTCATAAAGTTTTAACACCTAAGCTATTATGGCATAACCGTGAGTCAATAGGAGCACATGTTTTGAAACATTGAGATAATATTTGCTAAGTTAATTTACTGATGTGGACACACGACTCCTTGCTCACTTCCTGGGAATATTGATGCTGTGGTGCCTATTGTTAATTAATGTGCATTACCTTTACATTTTAATATTACTTTTTAGTTTATTAGGTCATTATCACCTTAATATAAAATTGTACCTCCTATGGACAGGAGAAATTATGATAGAATTTGTAATTTCAGATGAAAGGAAAACAATCCATATGAACAAATTTTTACTTTGATTTTTTTTTCAACTAGAACTTTAACTGAAACTATTTTAGGCGCTTGATTTCCTAAGTCTCATCATATGATTTATAGGTATATAGAGTCTCATCTTTATATGCATTCAAATAAAACTATCACATCCTAGGCCTGTAATATCAAAGAGTGTTGGCATAGGTATTTATGAAGTGGTGTATGCAATCAAAGCCCTGTCACATACCTCCAAATATGTTTTTTTCTTACAGAATTTATCCCTTTGTAAACCTATGAGTTGGTAGTTTGAATGCCGTCTTTAAAAAAGTATTTGACTGAAAAAAGAAATTCATCATCAGAATTAGAACCAAGCTAAGAAACTATGGGACTTTTGAAGAATGAACAATTAGAAAGCAGACTAGAGAAAAGTATCTGTGCCTATAGACATTCTTATCTGTTTTTAATTTTGATTTTAATCCCTGCAAAGATCATCAAGACACACAAGAGCTGGAACCAAACAGTGGAAATGAAATTGAAACAAAAAGAACAGAAAACAGCATTGAAGTGTCAAAAAGCACTGTTGTGAGAGGTAAGACCTATTTGGAGGAATAAAACCATTAGGTTATGGAGAAAATATAGAAAAATATTGCCTTGTACTAAACTTTTGAAAGGTAAGGAGAATAATCAAGAAATTATCAAGCCATATCCTTTTGTTTCTTCATCCATAAGGGGAATTTAGATGTCCTTTTCTGGAATTTTCTTATTAGACCTCATGAACTACATAAGTGAATTTCTCACCTTCCAATTTTCTTCATAGAACTGGGTTTCTGGTATCATTGTTTAATTTCTTAGTGAACATTGCTGTTGATGTTTTCTGTTTCTTTTATATTATTTTTATATTATGGAACTATATTTTTAAGTCAGGAATGAACTAATTTAAATATAAATGGGCATAGCCACTTTAATATACACTTCATTGTACATGAGGAATATATGTGAAGGTTCAATAAGTTCACAGTAAAATTCTATTACTTTCAACTTTTGGAATCCCATACGTATACATTTCCTTGTTGAATACTGTTCCATTGTGGTAACATACCACAATATGTTATCCATTCTCCAGTTGACAAATATTTTAGTAGCTTCCAATTTGGAGGGCTAGTATAAAGAAAGGTGCTATGAATATTGGTAGACAAGTCTTTACATATGCATTCTATTTTTTTTTAAAGAAAATACTTCAGAATAGAATTTTGAGCTGTAAGGGACATTTTCCACACAGGAAATTGTGTGTGTATTTAGCTCTTTCTGAAATTAAAATAAAAATCTTTAAATTAAACAAATTGGTCCAAATATTCACATCAGAATAGATGAGGCAAGCACAAACAATCCCCTAAATCTCAATAGACTAAAGAAACATATTTTTTTGTTTCCTAAACCATTGACTGGAGGGTTCTACTCATCTTAGTCACTAAAAGTGATCCATTTTGATACATTCTTCCAAGATCTATATGGTAGAGTGAAAAGCACTATCCCAGAGGTACATAGGCCACAGGCTGGTAGAGGCAGAATCAAATGAATCCAACATTGTCAGACAATATAGCAGGCTCTATGGGAACTGGGATTGATAACTCCAAAGACAGTCATGCAATATGATGAGTAAATGACCAGTATGATGGGAAGGAGACTTACTGCAAAGTCTGCTTAAGGTGCAGTTGGTCCCACCCATGAGAGAGCCTCCTTTCAATTGTACAGTCTTAGGGTTGTGGTTTGATTAATGGGGTGGCGCTCCACCACAATCTTGCCACTACTGCTTGAATGCTTACAGAAGATCTCATCATGAAGTTTATCACCTTGTTCGGGGGTCACCTCCACTGCCAAATTCCCTAGAATTCTAGACTAGTCAAATTGACACAAAATCCAACTCTCATATCTCCTTTCCCACACACTTTCTACTTTGAAGTTTTGGCCACACAAAATTCGTAGATTCTAATTGTAGTTGAATGGTTTGTTTAAGACCAGGATACTACGTGGGATCAGGAAACATGCAGACCACATCCCCTTTCTTCAGTGAGGGGGAGCTCTTGCTGCTCCTGTCAGACATGCAGGCCCCTTCAGAACCCCCCTCAGCAGAGACTTACTTCTGCTATTTTTCCTTAGCACTTCCTTTATGTTCCCTCAGGCTCTTCTTAGCCTCGGTCAATAGCTGTTCCCTGCGACCCTTCAGGTTTCTTGTGCACTGCAGGATTGCAGCCTTTAATAGTTAATGTGCTTTTTCAATAGTCCTCTACCTCTCCTCTTTCTCTGCTTTTGTCTTTTTACCCTCTTTCTTCTGTATCTTCCTTCTGCTTCTGTTTTCTGCTTCCTTATCTGCTTTTCTCAGTCTGAAAAAAAACTGAGAAACTGCCTGCGTATTTACAAGGGGTCTTCAAAAAGTATGGAAAATTAAAAGAGAACAAAAATTTTCCAAGCACTTTTTGAAGTCTACTTCCTCAGATGAACAACCGCTTGTCATTTCAAGACAAGGCTCTCTCTCAAAGAGGACCACAAACAGGCCATCCCCTCTTGGTAGGATATGTATAATAGGCTAGTCACTTAATTTGCATAGTCTGTAGTTACTTCATTTGCATGGTGCATTGACCAATCCCTGAAAGAAGAATACCAAGCACAGGACATGCAGGCCACTTCCAGACAAAATATGAAGTTGTTTATGGTTACCTAGGAAACATTAAACTGGGTAAAACATACCCTATGGGGTAGAAAGTAAGGAAAAAAGAACCCATTCCTATAGGTGAGAAGCCTAACTAGGAATACTGAACCAAGGAGGGCAGGATTAGGAAGATAGAGTGGAAAATGAGAGAAAGAGAGAGAGAGAGACAGAGAGAGAGACTGTTAAAACAAAATAAAGCAACCATAACAATATTCACAACCTGTTGGAAAAGCACACTTACATAAATTGTGTTTACTACTAGGTATGATAGAATCATATTCAAGTTGGTTGACTACAATGAGGACTACTTGACTTGTTCAGCATTTTTATTCATTAAAATGAATGTCAAAAATTCCAATATTTTATACTCTGCAGGACAGTAGGTTGGAAAGAAGAGATTGGAATAAAGAAGTAGCTTCATACTATTTATCATCTTTTTTTCTCCTGTTCTCTTACAGGAGAGAGAGACCCGTCACGTGTGTGGGGACAAGTTGCTTGTGTTTCCCTAATGCTTCACCTCATAGTTCTGGCTGGACTGGGAACCCTTGGGTTAATGTGTAAGTTTCCACTTTCTCTGAGATTATGATTGATTTTATTAGACACACCACAGAATCCAGATTCTGAGGCATAATCATATAAAGTTTCCAGGAAAACAGGATCTATTTCTATATACTTAGATAACATCAATCTTCCTGTTGAGAATATTTTTAAATAAAATCATTTCCATGATGATCATCCATCAACAGAATAATGATAAAGACTGCAATGTAGTCCATCTTCTTATGAAATAAATGCAATGAAAATGTAAGTCATTAATACCCTGAAAGTTTCCTTTTATTTGATAAACAATACGCTTCTGAGACATTTTTTTCCTTCTCTTCAATTTGTAAACATCTTTCAGAAAATCACATCCTTATCTTGATCCTTTTCTCTTCTGCCTTTCTAGAAACTGATCCTCCTCTCCTGAGGATGCTATTGATTGTAAATGAATTTATTCTGCTTTTCTATTGCTGTCCTTTCAAATGACACCAAATCGATATTTATTTTATAGAACTTCCATAATTATGCCTGCTACTAGTGAAATAACTGGAGGACAGAGTCTTCTTACTCCAGAATACTATAAGGATATAAAATATGACTTAATTATTCCTTTGTATTTTTTTGTTGAATGACAAATGAAAAAATGTATAAATAGCAGTAAACTTTTAATATCAAAGGTGAAGTTTCTTTATAAGGAGAACAAATCTTTGTTCATTCTTATCAGGAAATTCTTTTATAGCTAATAAATGAGGTCTTAAGGACAATAAAATATAGCTTTTCAATAGAAGTCATAGTTTCTCAATATGCTAAATGTCAAACTTCAAAATATAGAAAGGCGTAAGAAACAGAAAACAGACTGCAATTGGCGGCAGGAGGGTGTGGGAGGCCTGGTAGGGCCAAAGTAAGGGTAATGCAGCAGAGCGGGAGTTCTGAAACTCAAATAAAGGCTGAGAATGTCAGTGGGACAGGAAGAAGACAGAAGAAAATAGAGGAACGAACTAGAAGGCAAAGAGCACTTGTAGAGGCCTAAACACAGGCATGCATATATGTAAATATAATTATCTATGATAAGGTGGGAATAAATTCAGGTAGATACAGTTATAAGTTTAGTACTAAAGTAGCAACTGGACCTTGCCCCTCCCCACCTCACCCCCCAGGCACTCTCTCAATGCAAGAACACTTTGTTATGTGAATCTGGTATTCCATAATGCTCACTGGCCCAATATGCTGGTGAAGAAAACTGATGGCACCCAGCTATCAAAGGATATAGAGTTTGGGGTCTCAAAGCCTGAAAATAAACAAACGACCATCTAGCCGAGAAATATTCAAGCCCACACAGAAGAAGCACATCAGCCAGTGTGGCTAAGAGATGTCAAAAGGCTCAGGTCTCGGGCATCAAAGAGGAAAAAAACTTATCACTGTGTATGCACCTTCCTGAGACAATCACTGAGGAGAGGTGGGGACATGAGGAAGAGTGGTGAAGATAGCTGATTATACCCAGCTATCAAAATATACGGCATCTGAGGTCTTAAAGGCTTGACGATGATCAAATGGAGCAACAGAACCCATCATAGAAGAAGCACACCAGCCTGTGCAACCATGAGGTGTGGAAAGAACCAGGTATCAGGTATCAAAGAACAAAAATTATGTCCTTATGTGCCCACCCTCCCAACATGATCACTGAGGACAAAAGGGTGCAGAGGCAGACAGGGAGGAGGAAACTGATGCTGCCCAGCTATCAAATGATAAAGTATCTGGGATCTTAAAGGCTTGAAGGAGAACAAGTGGCCATCCAGCGCAGCAGCAGCAAAGCCATATGAAAGAAGCACACCACCCTGTGTGATCAGGAGGGCTTGAACGGAGCAGATATCGAGCATCAGAGAACAAAGATCACATCACTACGAATGAGGGGGAGAACAGGGTGGGGACCCAAGGCCCACTTGTAGGCAATTGGACACCCCCTTACAGGGGAGTCTCGGGGAGGAGACAGGTCAGTCAAAGGACAGTGAGGTAGCGAGGAAGCGTACAACTTTCCTCTAGTTCCTGAAGGCTTCATCCTCTCAGCTATCATTGTCCCAATTCTACCTTACAAATCCAGCTAGCCTGAAGGAGGTACCCTGACAGAGATGGGAACTGGGAATTCAGGGAACCTGAAGCGGGTGAACCCCTCAGGGCCAGTGGTGAGAGTGAAGTTAACAGATGGGTGGAGGGAAGGTGGGGTGGAGAGAGGGAGCCAACTGCGAAGATATACAGATGGCCTCCTAGCTGGAGGACGGACATCAGGAGGAGTGGGCAAGGGGAGATTGTCGGCCAGTGTAAGATATGACAAAACAATAATACTTTATAAAGCAATGAGGACTGAAGTGGGGAGGGGGCAAGGATGGAGGGGAAGGGGAAAGAAGTTGATATCAAGGGCCCCAGTAGAAAAGCGGATATTTGGAAAATGTTAACGGAAGCAGGCATGTGAAGGTGCTTGGCACAGTATATTTAAAGAGGTATTGTGAAAAGCAATATATGAGCCCCAATAAAATGTTTAAAAGAAGGGAAATAAAAGAAAGAGAGAACAATTATTTCAAGCTATATTCTTTTGTTATTGTTCTTGTTGTAAGCTGTCTATGTGTGGCTTCCCAACCCACGGCATCTCCCTGGGTGGCAGGGTAGATCTGCCCTACAGGATTTTCTTGATTGCAATCTTCACAGAATCAGATTTCTATCCCCCTTTCTTGGAGCTGTTGCATACCTTTAACTAATAGCCTTTGAGTCGCCAGCAATCACAAACCAGTTGTGTTACCCAAGCATTATGTTTTCTGCTATGTCCTGACCATCTTCTCAGCCTTGTAAAAATTTGTTTCAGGCATGATTAAATCCTTTGGGAATTTCAAGTTAACTTTTTAACCACTCTTTATTTCTAGAGCATCTCCACTGGCAGCTTAGTGGGAAATGCTCTCCCTTCCAATGGTGAATAGAAATATTTTTTGGGGGGCGGGGGGGGGGTGAGGCGAGGTAAATAGATCAAGAAGAGCCGGCATTTTCTCAGTGCTTTTATATCTCATTTAATCATCACAAGATTTCATTTGAAAATTAAAAACTTTAAGCCAGGGACCATCAGATAAAGGAACAATAGTTAACCTTTAAAGCTGTATTTTTATTATTAGATTCATTAATAGGGAGATTAAAATTTTTCTCGGTGCTCATACAATCATGATTTTTGGTTCTAAAAAATTCATTTTATTTGTATACTATAATTGTTAGAATATGCTTATATATCTATACAAAATGCTGTTCAAGACACAAACTCAGAAATATATTCTGATTCCTCATGGTTTTAAAGTTTCTCTTTGTTCTTTTAATCTCTGATATGCTGACTTTTTATTCTTGATTATAAGATTTTATTTTTTGATTTACAAACTGTTCAGAAAGTTCTCATAAGTCCTCTCCTCCTAAACTAGTTTCCTCCTATTAGTAATATCCTGCATCAATGTGGCATATTTGTTATACTTGTTTGCTGGATATTGGTCCACTGTTGTCAGCCAAAGTTCATAGTCCTCATGGGGGTTAATTCTTTGTGTTGCACTAAAGTGTGGGCTTTCGAAAGTGCATAATGCAGTATATCCACAACACTGTATCATACAAAATTGTCTCCATCCCCCAAATTCCCTGCATCCCAGCAATCCTATATTCTCCCCTCACCCTCTAAACTCCTTCCACTTCTGATCTTTCTTTCATTTCTTTATAGTATTCCTTTCCCAGATCTTATATAGATGGACTTAAGCAGGATATGGTCTTTTTCAGACTTATTTTTTTGCTTCAAATACTACTCAAGTCAGTGTCGTCCGTTTTTCCCACCACTTGACCTCCCCTCTGTTTGTATTACTGAATCATTTCCCATTGTTTGAGTTCATCAGAGTTTGTTTAGCCATTCTATTGAAGGACATCTTGGGTTCCTTTAATTTGGGGCAATATTTATAGCTGTTATTAACATGCGTATGTAGGTTTTTTGTTTTTTGGCATCACTGGCCTCTGCTGGTGGGAGTAGGAGGCTCAGCCTTGCTCCTGGAGAGCTGCTGCTGGATTTGAACCTCCAACCCAGTGGGCCGCGGTCCCATGCACAACCACTATGCCACCGGGACTCAGCCACAGGTTTTTTTGTTTTGTTTTGTTTTGTTTTATGAACAACGTTTTTAATTAATTTGATTAGGGAAATGCCTAGGAATGTGATTAGTGAACAATATGGTTATCTTTTATTTAGCTTTGTTCAAAAGAGCAAAACTGTCCTTCTCAGTGCCTCTACCATTTTACATCTCCACCAGCAATTAATTTGAGCTTCTCTAGCTTCACATCCTCACAGAATTTGGTTCTGTCAATGTTTATGATTTCCCCCTTTCTCATAAGTTACACTAATTTTATAATTTAATTTCAACTCTTTAATGACATGGAATGCTGAGATTTTTCTTCATGTTGCTTATTTATATTACCTGTGGACTTCTTAAACTGACATGGACATTTCCTTAAAAAAGGAATTGGTGCTCAGTTTAGTAGAACTACATGCTTACGCTGAATCTAGTTTAGACTGAAATGCTTATGTGTTCCTTTCAGAGAGGGACAGTAACTAAATACCACAAACTAGAGGACTCATTTAGAGAAAGTCATTCTCTCAAAGCTCTGTGTGCTGGAAATCTGAAATCAATGTTGGCAAGGTCAGGCTCTCTCTGAAATATGCAAGACCAGGACTTCTGCTTCATTTCATCTGGCATCGGATGACCCCTTAAGTTTGTCTTGTGGCAGCCTAACTAAGACTTTGCCTGTGTCTTCACATGGTGGTCTTCCCTTTTATTTCTTCTCTTCTTATAAGGACACTAACATATTGTATTAAGATTCCCCCGTTACTCTTCTATGACTTTATGTGAATTAATTCCATCTGAAAATATTATTTTTTCCAATAAAGTCACATTTAGAGGAACCAGAGCCCAAACTTAAATGTATCATTTGAGAGACTATTCAATCATAGTAATTCATGAAGCTCATATTTTATCATTATGTTCCTATCTCTTTAAAATAGTTCATTAAATTTAAAAATCACCAATACAATGGTGTGAGTTTGTAGAATATATAATAAAGATCACTGAGTATGTCAATGGCATTAGCTAATCTGTGTTCATTCTAGATTACCAACGCAGTAACAACAGAACTACATCTGAATCACCTTCCACTCCCAGTGAACAACTGCAGGGAAATTTGACATCATGTCTAGAGATGTATAACAATATCTCAAGTGAGCATGTCACTTTCAAAAATACATCAGAAAATGAAATGAGGCAATTGCGCACTTCACTCTCCAAATGCTGTGAACAATTAAAACAGACGAATAAAGGTGAGTAAATATGGTGTCTATGTTTCCTATCAAATGAAGGTTGCTTGGTCCTGTGCCATCTTCGTAATCTCTCACGCTGTAGATGATGGTCTGTCTATGAGTGGACTGTAGTCATGTATTTCCTCTGTATTCTGTGAACATAATCTATCTGAAATCTTCATTTAAATAGTTCATACGTAAGAAAGATATTTGCAAATATCTTTTTTTCCTTTATTTTACCTTTTCTTTTCCATTCATGACTCCCATGATTTAAATTACGAGGTTTTTGGATTGCCATTTCCCCCTCTGATTTCTCTCTTTTTCTAATTTAGATTGTGGACAATCTCTTTAACCTTATCTTCCACTCCTTTAATTGATTGTTATGACAAACATCATTTTAAGTCTTTAAGTACATCTAGGTATATAAATTAGCAGATTATCTCTACATATTACATTCTCCTCCCACTTGTTTGTTTGATTTTAATTTAGAGTTCTTTTTCACATGCTGTTATTCCCATACTTTTGATTGTTGTGTTTTGTTTAGGGGGAGAGAGGGTCGTTTGCTGTTTTTGTTCCTTTTTAAGATAGAAAGGGATGGCTCATGTAGATTGAACGTTCTGTTAACGTATTCTTACTAAAAGTACTTATCTTCTGGATTACTGTGGGGGAGAGAATTCTGTCAGTGTATCTTTGGACCGAAAGACCATGATGGAGTATATGACTAGACAGTTCTCCTTTAAAAATTAGGCTGTAGGTAGAATGGAGCTCTGCTATAGGAAGAATCATGAGGCTGGCCCAGGACCACACAGCATTTCATCCTGTTGTGCATGGGTTTGCAACAGGTCAGAACTAACTCAATGGCACCTTACAAAAACAACAGAATGTAGCATCAGCAATGAAAATAGATTGACGCCTGAGCTTTGACAGGTAGTTTGTTCCATTGCATTAAAAAGAGCCATGTCCCTCTTTTAGCACCCTGAAAACTCTACTGTTTTTCACTAATCTTTTTTCTCATTCATTCATTAAAGCATAAAGATTGAACCATGTATGTCAAGCAGGTAGGAGACCTTGAGAATATAAATTTTTCAACCATTGTAGCAGCTCCTTCCCTTAAGCGCAGATGATCTGTTAGGAGAAGCAGATAAATAAATAGAAAATTACATTGCAGTGTATACAATGATCACAACATGACAGGTAACACAAGAAAAATATGTAGTGGAAATATGCTCTTCAATTCTGGGACTGGAGACACATTGCCACCAAAAGTTTGAGAGTGATCATGGAATCTGAAGAAAAATTAGAGTTACTCAGGGTAACTGTATGACACAGTATCAAAGGAAGGTGGTAAAAGATAGCACTGGAATGTCAATAGGGGGCTTGGAGATAATGGGAAAATTTTGAATTTTAACCTGAGATATAGGGAAAGGAGGATAAAATCATATGTATGCTTACTCAAATATCCCTCTGGAATTTAGCCGAGATCTAGATTGCTGTAGACAATCAGAATAAAAATGGACAAGGATCCATTGCTATAATTCAAATCATAATGATATTTTACTTGATTGTTTTTAATATTCCTTTAATCATTTTCTTCCTCTATATCTATCATAATTCTTCTGCTTTTGCATTTTCCCACCAATTTCTTTCTAGACACCATTCTTTCCCTTTACCGATTTCTTTCGTTCCATCTTTTCTTTTGAGAGGAAGACTTAATTTTCAAAATAATGAGCTGGCTTTCTATAGGATCATCCAATGAACTTTTAAGTATCATTAGGAATGCCAGTCTACACAAACTTCTGTTTCAGTCCATTGTTATCTTGATTGATTTGACCTTGACTCTTGAGTCCTTTTGATACAAATCTCTTCATTCTGGAATCAGTCATTTCTTGGAAGAGCCCTGGTTCCTCTGCCAGGAAAGGACTTATTAGGCCCACAACATGTGTGATAAGGATCACACCCAGTAACATTTTTTTAACATTGTTCCATTGTTCTTTTCTTTCTTTCTCTCTTTTTAATAAATCATTTTACTGGGGGCTCTTACAGCTCTTATAACAATCCATACATCAATCATATTAAGCACATCTATGCATTTATAAATAACAAACACATTTGTATATTTGTTGACATCATTTCCAAAACATTTTCTTTCTACTTGAGTCCTTAGTATCAACTTCTCTTTTTTTTTTGCCTCCACCCCTCCTCCCAACCTCTTAAACCCTTGATAAATTATCAGTTATTATTATTTTCATGTCTTCCACCAAAAGCTGTCTCCCTTCACCCACATTTCTGTTGTTCATCCCCTCTGGGGTGGGTGTGGGTTATAAACCAATCATTGCTATCAGTTCCCCTTTTCTACCCCTTCTCCTCCAACCTTCCCCCTTCCCTCATGGTATTGCTAACTCCAATCTTTTTCCTGCGGGTTTATCTGATCTGGATTCCGTGTGTTGAGAGCTCTTATGTGTACCAGTGGACATGCTCCAGACTAGCTGGGTTTAAAAGGTAGAAATGATAGTGCTGGTGTTGGGGTGGGGGGTGGGGGTGGAGATAGCATTAAAAAGCTAGAGGAATGTTTTGCATTTCCTTAGTGCTGTTTTGTACTCTGACTCATTCTTTTGCTCATATCTTAATAACCTCATTCAATACAAAGGTTTGTTGATCCTTTTGATAAATATATTTATATATTGCTGGTTTATATGTTTATTTAGAGATAATTGTCTATGCTAGTTAGATATGTATCATTATATCATACTTTTATAGCCATTATGCATTTTATTTTCATATCACACATGCTCAGAGTCATGCAGGAAAAAGGGAAATGAAAATCTTCACAACAAAAATATCAGTGTTTGCAACATGAGTCATCCCTCTTCAGACAGTACTGGCAATGGGAATAAGCCAAATACAACTCAGGTATGCACTATAATTTCTGATTGATCGACAGAAAGATATCATTTTTGTTAAATTGCTGGTAATGACAATTTAAGTGACAACATTAATCCTTGCTGCTTTCTGATAGATGGATTGTGTACCCTGTCCTTAACCTCAAGCCCTGGTGGAGTAGTGGGTCACTTGTGGGCTGCTAACTGCAAGGTCAGAAGTTTGAAACCACTAGACACTCCAAGGGATAAAGATGGGGCTTTCAACTTCCTTTTTAAAGACTTACAGTCTCCAAAACCCAGAGGGATAGTTCTATTATATCCTATAGTGTCACTGTGAATCAGAATAAACTCATGGCAGTAAGTTTGGGTTTTCTAAGGAGCCTGGTTTCCTTTCTCTGAGTAATGTCATTGCAGATTTCTTTAATCACACATTCATGTAACAAGGAAAAACAATTATTAGGAGAGGGGGTTAATCCATGCAATATATTACAACAGGTACAATAGGAAGAGATACATACTTTATTATCTCTTATTTCTTATGCAATCTATCTTGTGAGGACCTTCTTCTTTTTTGCTGCCCCGCCACATTACCAAATAGGATGCCCATCTATAGGACCTGGGCTCTCCTGACAATCTGTCTAAGTATGTAAGTTGATGTCTTGTCAGTCTCGTCTCTAAGAAGCATGCTGGCCTTACTTCTTCCAATACAAATTGGCTTGTTCTTTTAGCAGTCCACGGTACTTTCAATATTCTTCTCCAGCACCATAATGCAAATGAAGCTATTCTTCAGTCTTCTTTATTGAATAGTCAACTGTCACAGTATAGGATGCAATGGACAATACCATGGCTGTGTCAGGGGCACTTTAGCCCTCAAAGTTACATCCGTGCTCTTTAATATACTAAAAAGGTCTTGTGCTGCACACTTACCTAATACAATCCTTCTTTTGATCTCTTGACTTGCTTCCCTGAGCAGTGATTATGGATCCACGTAAGACAAAATCCCTGACAACTTTCATTGATCACGATGTCACTTATTAGTTCAGATGTGAGTATTTTGAACTTCTAGACATTGAGTTGAAATCTATCTTAAAGACTACAATCTTTTATCTTTATTAGTGAGAGTCTCAACCCCACACCCCCACTTTCGACAAATTTATGTCATTGCCATATCATAGGTGTTAATAAGTCTTCCTCCAATCCTGATGTCCCAGTCTTCTTCCTAATCCAGTTTCTCTGATGATTTTCTTAGCTCAAAATTTGAACAGGCATAGTGAGAGCATGCACCTTGATACATGTCTTTTCTGATTTTAAGTCATGCAGTACTCCCTTATTCTGGTTGCACAACTGCCTCTGGATCCAGGTACAATTTCCACGTGAGCACAATGAAGGGTTCCAAAATTCCCCTTCTTCTCCAGGTGATCCCTAGTCTATTTTGGTCCACACTGTTGAATGCCTTTAGATATTCAATGAAGCACAAGTGAACATCTTTAATAAAGTAGCAAATAAAGGATTTGCTACTTTAAGCCCAGATCCATCTGACATCCATAGTAATATCCCTAGTTCCACTTTCTCTTCTGAATCTATTCCTGAACTTTTTGAAGTTCCCTGTCAGTGTACTGCTTCAACTATTGTCAGACAATGTTAAGCAAAGGATGATCTGAAGATAGGATCATGTTTGATCAACAACCTACATCTTAGCTAGAGATTTTTTAGTTTGTCTGATAAAGCTTTAGCATATATGGCTTGTTCTAGCATGTTATCATTAATAACTATCAATGATCGGTTCTTCACTTAAGAAAGTAGTCAGATTTGAGTCAATATCCTTTTGATCAAAGCCCTGGGTAAATGGCTGATATTTTCAATCTAGATGGTTGGACGAGGGTAGGTGAGAATTACGGGAAGATGAAAATGGCAGGAGTTATTTCTGACCTGTATCCTCTCTGCTAAGAAACCTCCCAATTGTCTATGAGAACTCTGGAAAGGCATAGCCATTCGTTAAATAATTGACTACAGTCTGTAATTCAAACACATATTTCTAAAGTGTTTTCTTAGGATCACGTGGCTGAGTAGTGGAAGCAGCCAGTTGCTAATCAAAAGATCAGAAATTTGAATTCATGGCAGACCTGTAGAACAGAGCTGGAACTTCCCGGTGGCTTTCTCAGACTGTAACACTTCACAGGAATAGAAAGCCTCTTTTGTGTCCCTCAAAGTAGCTAGTGGTTTCCAACTGCTGACCTTGTAATTAGCAGTCCCAAAGCACCCATGGAGTAGGACCAGTCTCAAAAACTGTTTGAGAATGAGAAGAGTCATTCAAGATGAGTCAGAATCAATTTATCTGTTTTTGAGTTTTAGTAATTTTTGCACATTGGTGAGTAGCTTTAGGAGCAATAAAACTTGCCTCCATGGATCTTCAAAAGGCTTATAAGGTGAGACAAAATAATAAATCCAAAATTTGCACCCCCAAAATGAACATATGTAGACCTTCCAAAAGATGTTCCGAGATGATTTGAAAACTAAAACAGAAAGAAAAGAAAGTTTTAAAGTCTTTGACATTTCCTCCAGAATCTTAGAAGTTAGTGAAATGCAAGATATTTTCTTCTTTATTTGTTGATATTTTCATCTCAACAGAAATTTTAAAGTTCCCAAAGAGTTTTTTGACTGATGACTTAATTTAGGGCAGTCTCTAGTGCAGAAGTAAATAGTAACAGACCAGGACAGAGACATATAAGCTAGAAGAGAGTGGAAAATGCAGACAAAATGATAGCTTTGGATGAATGGAACTTAGATCAGTGTTATCAGGGAGTTGTTTATGATAATCTTTGAAAACACCAATGCAGTTGTCTTTTAATAAGTAGAACCTTTAAGAGGTCATCTTACGACCTGTATTTTTGTCTCCCAAGTAGAAAGCTATAACGTGTTTATCTGCTGAATGTTAGGGTTGAGTGAAGATTGTAGACAGGAAGCTGGAAAGAATAAAGAATATTTTAAATCTCCCCTTCAGGGAAAGAGACTAATATTCCAAGAAGGAGGTGAAAGTATTATAGAGTGAAATTTGGATGGTCGGAATCTGATTGGAATGTACTGGCACGAACTCCTAGTGACACAACAGAGCTATAAATGGTGTACTGTTGGCATTTATAGCTGCTCATCCAATGTCTTCTGTATCTTTTTCCCTAGGTCAATCTGACTTATACTACTACTGTCAGAAATTAGACTACTAACAACAACTCAGAGTTCTGATAACCTGTAAGTTGCTTGCTGTCAATCAATGCAGTGATATTTAATTTGTTAATTTAAAAATGTTCCTCTGATAGTCATTCACCATCTGTGTTCAAAATATGTGTATATAGGAAATAAGAAACTCGGGAGGCAATTTTCTATTTTCTCAGGCAATACTTTTTGCTAAGAACTCAATTTCTTTAGAATTGAGAACAAGAGCAGTTGAAGTTCATAAGCTATGCCACGTTCCCTGGCTCTCCCTTTCCACGGATGCCATCCCTTTGAGATGGGAAAAAAGGAAAGAGTAAAATTATGGTCCAGGAAGTAAATCTAAAATAGCACAAGTGCTTTCTCTTGTAGTCTAGATACCTATGACTGTTGGTTTTTGTTTTCTGTTTTGCCATGCTACATGCTTT
>PVJH01000563.1:0-263010 GCA_004026705.1 Nesogale talazaci
GGGGGGGGGGGGCAGGGAGGGGCGGTGGGCATGAGGAAATACCTTATGTGAACTTCATTTCATTGAAAGACCAGCACAAAGGCATCAGGAAAGGGTATTTCTAAAGCAAAAATTGGGGGCTTTTGTTTCTCTTTATTCAAAAATATGCACATATTGAATTAAATGTTTTGTCAATGAATTTGTCAAAAATATTTTCTCATTTTCTAAATCAGAAAATTATGGCAAGTAGGAAAAAATGTTTCAGTTTTTTTATGAGCTGACTTCACATTCTGTTTTGCCCTTTCAATTTGTTTCTTGATATGTGAAGACTATGAACTTGAAACAAAGAGCAGTCAGATCATGGTAACATTGTAATTGGAGAAACAGTCGAAACAGCTATTTCATGATAACATAATTCTAATGATCTGAAGATAATGTTTTGGACATTTGCATTTCAAACACTGGGATATAAATTACTTAGAACAGCATTATGATCATCTTATTTTTCACTGCCACAAAGGGGTAAATAAGCCATTTGTTTAGACATCTTGCAAGGACAAAGAAGGCATTTTGTTAGTATATACCTCCTAAGGTAAATAGTCTCTCAAAAAGATCAGGCATGCCAATTCTTGCTGAGTTTTGTTAAATCCTCCCTCGCTGTCTGCAGAGCTCCGTGACCTCTTAAATAGATGTGAATGTATGTGAAAAACGAAATCCATTTATTATAAATGTCTTATCTGTACCCTTTAGGGTTCTACTAAATGTATTTTACCAGGAATTATTTATTAAAAATGGAAGTTGCTGTGATTAGAGACATCCCATGTAAGGTAGGTGAAGCAGTCAAGTATTTCTTCAGGACCTCAGCCACCTACCGAGAAGTTAATTAATTCTGTCTAAAATGGAATTACAGGGCAGTTTGGTGCAATTTATGTTAAATGCCATTGGAATGTAATCACCTGTGTTACCATGAAGGCAGACCGGTGCTAGATAAGAGACACAGCACCAGGAACAAGAAAAGTGCTTTTGCAGAAAAAAATGCCTATCCCTATGGCCAGAATTTATCAGGATGCATTGTCTTTTAAAGAATGAATTATTAAACAGTAATTAAAATTTAACTGATGGCCATTTGTATTCCAGTAGTTATCTTCAGTTTTCTATTAGCCTTACACTATAATGTAGATAGAGTTGACTTCCGTACTTAATTTTGGGAGCATTACTGTTTTTTAAATGTTTGCATGTTTATGGGTAATTGCTTCTGTTTCCTTGCTAATTGTTTATAGGAAAACCGTTGATTGTGGATCTTGTATATTTTTATTTAACCTTAGGTAGAATGCTTCCTTTGGATAACTAAATGACAAGATTTCGTTTGAATATACATTAGTGTATTTTCTACAACAAGCTAGTGCGATTTGCATTGTCATTTTTACTTGTCATATCAAACTTCTGGATTAAAAAGTATTACATCATTATAAAATGGATGCACATTTTCTTACAGCACCAGAAATACTTGGTGAGAAGCTTAAGATATGACAACTTATATACATTGAAAGAGCTGACTTTAAGATATGACAACTTCTATACATTGAAAGAGCTGACTTATAGAGACTTGTATAGCCTCTTGGCACAGACCTCTATGACCCCCCCTCCTTAAGACTAAACTGGTAGAAGCAGAATGTACTGGAATCATTTTCATCAGAAATGATGTGTACCTAATGATTATGGTAAGGGTTATATAAGACTAATATCTTGATATCCTTAGTATAATTTATAAAATACAATCATTCTTTTGGTGTACTCTGTAAAACTCCATTGATGTAACCTTTCTTTTAGTTAATAATCTAGATAGAATTTCCCCAGGACCTGCATCACTGATAATCAATTAGGCACCTGAAATACCCCATCACCATTAGCCAAAAGCAGACTCTGTATTTTAATGTACCTTCCTCAGTTCTTAATTTACCCCATGGAACAACTCAGAAGAGGGGGAAAGAAATGAGCAATTCTGCCTCCGTTTTGTGTCTAAATCTAAATATATTTTAGGAGAGAACTTGCTTTTTTCTAAATAGAGTGACCTACTAATTGCATTCAGCTAGACAGTCCTATAAGGTTTAGTTAGCAAAAAAATTAACAACTACAAAAATAGTAGCAAACATTTTTATCAGTAGAAAAGCAATCCTGGCGTGTTTGAAAGTTAGAATGCTAGGCAAGATCATTTTTAATTTTTTGAAAATTACACTTTTTATTGCACTTCTTTCAAAGGGGAAGTTTTCAAATTCTAATGGAATACAGGCTTCATACACTGCTTCATATACTTAGGCTTGATGAACCCCAGAAATTATTGCCCTAAAGTAATTTTTAAACCAAAATTATCCCTTGAGGGATTAAAAAAAAGGTATGCTTTGAGTATTATGCTCTTTTAAGAACTATATTAGCGGTTCAGATCAACAATAGCTCAAAAGAATAGATGGGAACCCCAGAAGACAAAGGCTATGGAGGTGGCGGAGGAACAAGCCAGAACAAGGAGATTGGGTGCACGTTTGAGTGTAATCAATGTCATGGAGCTGTACATAAGGAAACTTGAATTGGCATATCTTTTTGCTGGTGGACATATTCACAATAAATATATAAGAATTATAGTCATTTGATTTGAAAGATATGGTAATCTCTTGCTATAACTACCAGAAGTAGTAAATTGAAAGATCTTGAATATGAATTATACTGTTATAAGCATGTGTCGAGGTACCTAAATTGTTTTCCTGAAAATGTGTCAATATTTTAGTTTAGTCAAAAGGAAAATTTGTAGCTGATGAATAAACCTATCTTGTTGAACTTGACAGTCTTAATAAATGAATTTTTATTGATTATGATAATTGTGCAGTTATGTATTAAAGCCTGGAAATATTAAGAGGAAGTCCTCTATTACTTCAAATGTTAAAACAGTCATGCGTCACTTAGCATTCATGATGTGTTCTGTGAAATAGGATATTATATGATGTGAATGTTATAGAAACTCTATATTTTATGCAAGGGTCCCCAGATTACAGATGGGTTCCATTCCTATAAATCTTTTAGTCGACCCTGTAAGTTAGTAGGAACAGCTAAGCACTATGAATACCTAATACAAGTCAGGTCAATGTTTGCATGTACTTATAGCTTACCTTTCTATGTATAAAAAGATTAACCACTTCAAGATACATGAAAACATCTAACAATACATGGTAATAATGTTCGATGGAGATCACAAAGTAACATCTTTTACACAAACCATTGTATGTACCTTTAATTTTTAATAAGCTTTATGGGGGTTGGAATTAATGGACATGTATTCAGTTGAATGTTACTGAAATGAACAGTATATAACACATGCCTGCGCATACACACACTCTGAATTTCTAAGTCAGATAGCTTCTTTTTTTATTATTTAAGCATACTGCCACTGCTAGCAGAATAAACGTCCAAATCTCTTTCCATACAGAAGTTATTGCAAACCAGATTGAACCTGCCCTACATTCCCAGACTTTTTCCGCTTTCCGTCATTTCCTTACTCTATCGTGTTTTCCCAGAATGCCTTTCCTCGCTTCATGCGACCTCCCTCTAAGCCAGAGTCACCGAACTTTGCGCATTCTTCGAATGGCTACCTTGTGGGCACCGAGTAACATGTAACCCCCTGGTAGGTTGACTCCACGGTGGCCTTGGGCTAATGCACCGCCTCGTTTCCACGTGGATGATCAAGCCAAACACTCTTTTCTAGCAATGCCTGATGACAGAGTTCATGAGCCCCCAAGTCTAAGAGCAAAGATGAGCAATGCATGAGAGCTTCAATTCTGAGCACCCAGGTTAAGAAGGCTATGAAAGCCAACAGTCCATGTGCAGACAGACACTGCACGGGGAAGCAGCCTCCTTCGAACATCCGCAGACCACGGACCAGGGTTGCGAAAAGGAGTGCTCCGGAAAGTGAACTCATGACGGTAGAGCTTACAGTGGAGCCTAGCTTTGAAAAATGACAAAATAAAATGGAGCATCTTACTTGGTTTTCCTTTCAGCCCGTTCTTTTTCTTTTAATTACAATCATTTTATTGGGGCCACTTACAGCTCTTATCAAATCCACACAGCCATCCATTGTGTCGAGCACATTTGTATGTTTCAGCCTGTTCTTAATTTGCTCTATTTTTCATTTTTTTTCTCTTGGATTGAGTCTTTTCTCTGTTTTATTTTGTTAGTGCTATGGGAGGTTTCTTTATATGAAATGCAGGATAGGCAAATCTATAGAAACTAACTAGAGTGATGATTTCTTCGAGTTATGACAGGGAAAGCCAGGGGTGGGGCGGGCTATAAAGAATGAATACAAAATTAAAGAACATGTTCTACAATTGACTGTGGTGGTGATTGCATAACTTTTTAATATACTCAAAGATTGAATTGTGTGGTACATGAAGTATGTGTCAATGATTTTGTATAAAACAAAACCCAAGCCCCAAATCATCAAAGAGGCCAGACAGACTGGTTGGACAGAGACCAGTGGAAACTCCCCAGATGATGGCCTTTAGTCACCCTTCAGGTCTGGAATTAGCACCCTCCCCTCCACCCCCACTCCCCCCTCAAGTTACAATAATCCACCATTTCAGAGCAGAAGGAAAGTGACAGAGCAGAAGGGAGAGGGGCAGGAATTTAGGAAGGGAGGGAGGTAAATGAAGAAGCTGCACAGGGATGACCTTGGAAAAGTTGAAACTCAAAGGTGAAACCGGAGGTGCTTTGAATACCTTTGCCAAGTTCACTTGGGTTGTAGTTCTTCAAAATGGTAACATCTAAATTTACCACTTTTCTCATCCTGCTCGTTTTCACCACCTAGGTAGAGTTTATGCATTTAAGTTTGTAGAACAAATCCATTATCTTTCAATTCCCTCTTTTCAATGAATTTTTTTGAAGTCCACTTATATGCTAAGACCTTGGCTTACATTTCTATGTTCCCTTGTGTATATTAATTTGGGGATTTTTCCCTGGTTGAGCAATTTGTCACAGATAGCAACTTACTATGTCACCCATTATCTCTCATTTCTGTAGCCCCACTTAAATGTAAAAGCTTGACATAAATAGACGTTGTATGGTAGTTAAGGGTATCAGTTCCAGAATTGAACTTGGTCAAAATATGACTGCTGTAACTCAGTTGTATGATTTGGGATGATTTAAGATCTCATCTAAGTTTTTAACCTTAGTGATTAAAATAGGATTTATTCTATAGTATAAATAATGATTATTCAATATCATTCCTGTTACACATAGCATAATAGCACCTGGAATATATACAAAGGAGCTTTCAGAAGTTTGTGGGGAAATGGAATTAAAAAATAATGGAATGCCTATATTGTTTATAGCATATTATAGTGAGACGATTTAGATGGTATAGGTAGAATGACTTAAATTTTTATGAATATAGATTTAACAATACAAAAAATCTAGATATATTTGCACACTCTGTTTGCCTGTTCTTTGACTGAACTCTACACTATTGTAGCCAAATTAAAATTAAAGGAATTTAGGGGAAGCTGATACCCCAGTTAGTGAGACCAATGATGTTAAAATATACTATGATAAATGGTTATTTGACCTGCCTCATGTAGTCCAGGGTAAATTCATTTGAATACAATTATTTAAAGCAATACCTATAATCAGGGAACTTAAGAATCTCATTGGGAAGATTAAATAATACATGAAGCAGCAGTGGGTGAGATAAAAAGAGAAGGTAAGCATTCAATTTGAAATGCAATGAGGGATCCATGAATGATATGAGAACTTTTTACAAAGCAACTCTTCACAATTGTAAAAGGCCTTGTATTTTTTTATTACTAAAATAGTGGGACAGGTAGTGCACAGTGATGTATTATGAATATCTTGTCAGGGCAAGTCAGATTAGGAAAACCTTTAAAATGGAGAAGGAACAAGTAAAATGCACAATTCACCTGAAAGGTTCTGGAGGAATTTAAGTACCAAACCAAACTCAGCACCATCGAGTTGTTTTTCATAGTGACCCTGTAAGGGTAGAAACTGCCCCTGTGGCTAGCCAAGACTGTAAGTCTTCACAGGAGTAGAAAGCCTCCTCTCTCCACAGTGTAGACCAGCTGCCCATTTTGAACCGCTGACCTTGTGGTTAGTAGCCCAGCAAATAACCACCACACAGCCTAGGCAGATGAACACTGAGGGATTATCTTGCTCATGGACATTCATCTTGGATCCTAAGGGAACAGATTGAATAGGATATTGGGCAAGAACGGAATGATCTTTTTATCAATCTGAATGTTATTGAAACATTTGCCCTATCGCCAACCTCCATTGATTGTATAATTAGTGTCCAGTTATTTAAGAGTTTAATCAGCAAAAGTCAAAAACTCATGGATTGGGGTTTGCAGGCAGCGTACCCTTGTACAATTTCCTTTTTTCAATAGTTTTAAACTATGCCATTGGCTTACCTAATGACATTATCAATAGGGTCACTTTATGCCCCAGAGAGGTGACTTATAATGTTATCTACTATAGAATCATAATATGTCTCTCAAGCAAACCAGATACATAAAACCAAAAATACAAGAAAGGACTTTAGACTCACACTTAATTCTAGCTCCAACCTTAGTACAATCAGGTTCTTTTTTTTTTTTTTTTTTTTTGCGGGGGCGGGGGGGGGATCACTGCTCTCCAGCGGTGGGAGTAGGAGGCCCAGCCCCACTGCTGGAACTGAACCTCCGTCCCAGTGGGCCGCAGTCCCGCGCACAACCACTACGCCACCGGGGCTCAGCCCTATAAGGTTCTTATGGCATGAACCTGCCTGATGTTTGTCCTCAGGAAGAGATCACTAGAAATACGGATGCTACAGTTAAGTGTGGTGAAGAAACCAGATGACCTAACACAGCAGGCATTAAAGCAGGAGAGACTGGACCTTGGAAGGGGACACCGAGCTTGGTAGAGGGTCAATGAAGAAGAGAAAGAACCTCCACAAGATGGATTGACATTGGCCATAACAATGAGCTCAAGCTTAACAATCGTAAGAATGATGCAGGATCAACCAAGCAGTATTTCTTCTGTGATCCACAAGATTAGAACGGACTCGAGGTACCTAAACACACCCGTGCACACACAGTTATTGAGAGTGTCATTGGTTTTTTAAAAGCTACTGTATTATTAATTGAACACAAATGTGACATGCTTTTTAGCAATAACTCAAGATGCTAAGATTTTTACCATATATTACATTTTAGGGAAAATGTGTATTTTGCATATTCTACAATGAGGAAAATGTCAGTGAATTTAGAAGTTTCAACAATCTTCCACAATGAAAAATTATCTTTCACTAATTTTGCTTTAAATATCTCACACTTAAATTTCAATACTTATTTCATATCAAATGCTATAATTATAAATAAATGAAAAGATACCATAAAAGAAGATGCAATCATCAAAAATCAAATAATACAATTACTGTGTTTTATTTTAGGATCTTTTAACTGTAGCATATGATAATTAAAACCATTACTATTTGGGGGTCTTAAAAATTCTTCAAATATTTCATCACAAACTGGCAAACAGTATCTACTTCTGTACATTATAATGATAATGTATCAAATCTATTTTGACTGTCATACTCTGAGGATTTTTGCATCTCTTTAGAGGTGAAAATTAGTGTTCTATTATGCTGGTTTTGATCATTGAAGTTCTGAATATATATAAAGTAGTTTCAACATTGGGAAATATGCATCCAGTTTTGTTTTCTCTCATGGAACTATACATATCTATAGAAACAGAACTTGCCTTTCCTGAATCTTGGCTATCTTGTTCTAAGAATGAAATTGTTTCACTTTTCTATAAAGGTGTGTGTTTCAGTCTTCAGAGTAAACTCCACTACGTTTTTGGCTGCCTTCATTCAGTCTTTATCAGTTATAGCGACATTAAGTTTTTTTAATATAGCTGAAAGAACTTTAGACACTTTTACTCTTCTATTGTGCAACATTCAAGTGTGACAGTGGTGGTATAATATGTGGTAACACAAAACACCAGTCCTCAATACTTCTGGACAACTTTTTAAAAAAATAATGAAAGCATTTTATTTATTTTGCAATAAAGGGAGAAAAAGTGAATGATGTCCACAAGGCATTCTTTTTATGATCGCTTTTTTTAATTTCGGCTGATTTGCTTTGAGAGGATGGGGATTTCACAAAACTCAATCTGCTGTGGTTAATATTACTCTTACTACCCAGTAGTCGGCAGGACTACTCCTTTTTAAAAAATACTTTTATTAAAAAAAATACTTTTATTAGGGGCTCTTACATCTCTTATCACAGTCCATACATTCCTCCAGTGTGTCAAGTACATCTGCACATTTGCCGCCACCATCATTTTCAAGGCATTCTCTTCCCACTTGAGACCCTGATATCAGCTCCCCAATGCCCACCCTCCCTCATGAATCTTTGATAAGTTATTTTAATCATTTGCTCATGTCTTACTACTGCATCTGTGGTGGTAAATTGCTCGATAAACAGTATTTGACACTATTTTTTTCAGTTCTTCACATCTTTTTTTGTCTATTTTCAACAATATTTCATAAAGCATCTAGGATATGAGTATATGATGCCAAGAACACATTTGTAGCATGCATTTTCCAATACGTATTAGAAAGGCATGTTAGTGCTTGATCATTGCCTAAATATGTTTTAAGACTTACTACTAGTGAATAAAATCAGCAAAAAATATGTAGCTGAAACAAAGTTCAAACAAAACCTGGTGTCACTGAGTTGATTCTGACCCACAGTGACCCTTCAGAAGGTGTAAATCGTTACTAAAGCAGCAAGCCTGGTCTTTCTCCTCCTGAGTGACTATTGGGTTTGGACCACCACACTTGCAATTAACATCCACTGCTTACTCCCTGAAAAATAACAAAAATTCAACTGCTTCTGGAAAGCATTCTACTTCACTAAAAGATGAAGTGAATATGTAAAATATGGCATAGAAATGGTATACTCATTATACTCAAGAATTTCTGTTCTATTCCTTTACAATGCACTGACATTGGCATTATTGTCATAAGGCTTGCGTCAATTCTTAGAAAAATCAATTTAACAAACATAAATAGTGAAGTACTTAATTTGCAATATCTCTACTGGTATGACTTTTTAGTACATGTGATATATTATTTAATGGGTTTTCTATCTATTGGAGCTACCTAGCTGACCTGTATGAAAATGATCAGTAGTAGAATCTAAAGAAGTTGAAATAGCAAGCTATACTTATTTCACCAAAATAGTTGTTCAAACTTCATTGCTTGCTAAGTTATAATGTATCACTTACTAAGTTATCCCAAGGGTCATTGTAGATATATGTTGGTTTTTCCTTTCCCATATTAACTAATTTTGAAATCTGCCCAAGTGAGCTCTTTCAAGTAACATGAAATTTCATTTTGAACAGACCTAAAGACTTACTTTTTTCATCAAAAAGATAGTACATGAGGATGACATCCCTGCCCAGCGCTGCTACGGCACAAAGAGAACTGCAGGGCCATTAACTGTTCGAGACATGATGTCCCCTTGCTGGAACATATCACAACAAAGGACAATACTGAGGCACACAGCGGGGAGTGAGGCCTGTCTTACCACCACCACCACCACCCTCCCCTCCCCAGTGGGGCGAACTAAGAACGGAACATAACAGATCAGTAACGAGAGCAAAAACAAACCAAAACACCCCCCCCCCAAAAAAAAAAAAGCCCTCCAAAATAGACTTCAGGCTAGGAGGGGCAGTTCCTGGAATGCCCTAGGACCTGTGGGTGGATTGTCATAAAGGCCAGTGGACAGCCCTGGAATTATGTATGCTTTATTGTTTTTGTTTCTTTTTTGCTAATTTTTCTTCTGTTTTCCCTCTTTTTTTCAATCTTTTGTTTTCTTTTTGTTTTGTTTCCTCTGTTATTGTTTTGCCTACCTACATGTGGCAGTCTCCTAATCTGGCATCAATTTGAGGATTAAGAGTATAGGGATAAAGTCTAGCCTGTCAATCGGGACATAGCCAATGAGACCTCTGTGTGGGCATGGCTTTCTCTTGAGAATTCTGGGAAGTCCGGCTGTATTTCCCCCTTTGGAGGGGAGAGCCTCGGGATTCACTCTGTTGGAAACACTCGACGGGCAGAGCTGGCTCCCTGCAAGACATCCCTGAGGAGAAGTCACTTGGACCTGCCCTGATGTGGCCAGAAAGCTGGACCTGGAGAAACCATGTGGTATCTCCCCCTTTGGAGGTGGAAAAGTCACAACTCAGTCCCTTGGAGATGCTCTACTGACAAGACACGTGGCAGTAATGCTGATAGACCTGTACCTGGAAACTGGAGCAGCTATGAGGAAACCCCTGCCAGGCCTGAGATGCTTCTACTGCCACTGGATACACAAGACTCTGCACTCACTGGCCTGTGATTGTCCTGTGTCATATTATGTGCTTAGTGAGTCTGAAGAAGACTTAGGGATTGGTAATGGACATATGGGCTAATATCGGACTTATGACTTTGGACTGCATTCAATGTGCAATTGTTCTTGTATATAAACCTCTTTTGTATACACATATGAGTGTTTATGAATTTTGCCTAGGCTACTCAGACTAACACACTACATAAGGTAGGCCTGGGAAGCAAGCCCAAGGAAAAAGCAACTGGATCAAAGGTTCTGGAGGGAATTGGAGGGAGGTGGTGGTGGAGGAAATGAGGGGTGGGCAACCAATGCGACATACGGGGAAACAACTAGGGAATTAAAAATAGCAACAAGGAAGACATAGAGATCCCAGTGGCGTTGGAGCAATAACAATGCAGCTGAGAGGAATTATTAAGAAGTAAAGGAAGGGTGAACATGTTGACAAAAGGGAGGTAAAAGGAAACAGAGGAAATATCTAGGAAACAAAGCTTTGGATAGAGGTATAAACGTAAGTGTACGCTCATGCAAATATGTACATTTATAAAAATAGACGTAGTGGCCTATGTGCATATATTTATAGAGTAATACATTAATGAAGTGGGTGAACTTTTGACCTCTGCTCAAGCCCTCCCTCAATGCAAGAATACTTTGTTCCAACAACTTGGCATTTTGTTTGCTCATCATCTCAGCATGATCTCTGAAGACAATATGGTTGCATAAGTGTGTTAGTCCAGGTAGACTAGAGGAACAAATTTCATATATATGCATATAGATATAAGGAAAAGGTTTATATACAGGAGAAACAGAACATTGAGGAAGCATCCCAACCCAGTCCAGTTCAAAATCATAAGTCCAATATTAGCCCATATGCCCTATACAAGTCTATAATGTCTCCTTCCAACTCACAAAGTCATAGGTCAGTGGGTGCAGAATCCTGTCACTGGCAGGGGTCTCCCCATGGCTCCTCACTTCCAGGGCTCAGGGTTCATCAACAGCATACAGTGGTGGCAGAAGTAACTCATCACTAGCAGGGGTCTCCACATGGCCTCTCCAGCTTCAGTGGTCTGGCTTCATCAGGGCCAAGCCATGTGGCTTCTCTGGCTCCTCAGATGCTGCTATCTTGTCCGTGATTCATCGTCTCTGAGACTAACTCCCAACAAGTGAGCAGATTGATTCTCATCTCCACGAGGAAAATATCGCGAGATTTCTCAGACATATCAGGAGAAAGCCATGCCCACACAGAGGCCTCATTGGCTACTCAATGACTATCTCCAGATTAACAGGCTAGACTCCACCCCGACATTTTAATCGTAAAATTAATATAAGCAGATGACTGCCACAATAAACAAATGTGGTGAAGAAAGCTGATAGTGTCCAGCTATCAAAAGATATAGCATCTGGAGTCTTAAAGGACTGAAGTAGAGAAGCATCAAGGCTAAATCGAAGAAGAACACAAGCCTGTGCAATCAGGAGGTGTTGACAGACTCAGGTAACAGGCACCAGAAAATACAAAGCAAAAAAAATATTGTTGAGAACAAGGGGGATCAGAGCAGAGACCCAGAACCTATCTGTATACAGTAGGATGTCCCCTCACAGAAGAGTCCCAAGGAAGGGTTATGTCAGCCAGAGTGATGTATAGCTCCAATGAAACACACAATATCCCTCTGGTTCTTTGAGACTTCCTCAGCCTCCACTATCATGACCCCAGTCTTGCTTTTAACTTCTGACTAGACCAGAGCATGTTTACTGATACAGATAAGAGCTCAGGACACATGGAATCCAGGTCCAGAGAACCCCCTCAGGACAGAAATGAGAGTAGCCAGACCAGGAAGGTGAAAGGAGCAGGGGAGGTGAGGGGAGCAGATCACAATGATTGACACATAACTTCCACCGCAGGTGGATGAACAACAAAAGTGTTGCTAGAGGGAGACCGCAATCAGTGTAAGGTATGAAAACAATGATAATTTATAATTTATCAAGTGGTCACAGGGGAGAGGGGCGCAAGGGAAAAAGGAGCTGAAACCAAAGTCTCAAATAAAAAGTAAATGTTTACAAAATTATGATGGCAACAGATGTACAAATATGCTTGATACAAATGATGTATAGAAAGTTATCAAAATTGTAAGAGTTCCCAAAAAAATGATTTTTTAAAACAGAAAATGCATGTTCAGTAGCAGTTATAATGACGGTAGCATTACATTGCAAAATGACTTTCCAACACTGATGTTCTTCCCTGCTGTTTGTGGCCACTTTGCGAGTTAAACCACAAGCATGTCTTCAATTTAAATATGATGACACACTATCTCTGTGAATTGAATAATTTTCATGCTTGATAATTATATTCAAGTTGCATTGATTGGGCAATCTGTCTATAGCAAATCAATAAATGATTTAGGACTGGAAACTTTGCAAACAAAATTAGTTAAGCGTCATGTACAAAACAAGGATTAGATGGTGACTACACCACCCTGACCTTGTAATTTACACCACTAGCTTTGTACCCTAGATATGTATTCTGGATTACCATCAGAAATATTTAACATAAATTTTAAAATGTCCACTGTGATATTGACAATCACTTAGCCCTCCTTCTGATACCATGATTTGAGTCCTTAGAAGAAAAGCTGTTCCATAAAGCAAGATCAGTGTTTTCTATTATGTATAGGGTTTGCTGATGTGACCATTTGGGATTGTAAAATAATTGCACTCTCTATGACATCATTAATTTTTTACTACAGCAAATGAATGCAGAATTTGGAACACACTTTGTTCTATTAGTAGTGCTATGATTGATTCCAACACTAGTGGTACTAGTACAACAATTTGTACCCAATATTTTTAAGTGTTCAGTGAAAGAAATCTCTTCTGATTTGTTATGCTTTTTAAAGTATGTCAATTTTGGAACTGTCTTTGTTGTTGTTATGAGCCTTCCAGTTGGTTCTGATGGATAACAAAATTATATACAACAGAAGGAAACACTGCCGGGTCCTGTACCATCCGCACACCTGCTGTCATGTCTTAACCATTGTTGCAGACACTATGTCAGTTTGTGCTGTTGAGGGACATCTTTTTTGCTGACACTCTACTTTGGCAAGTATCATGTCCTTTTCCAGGAACTGGTCTCTTCAGATAGCATATCCAAAAGACATGAGACAAAGTCTCACCATCTCCACTTTTAAGGAGCATTCTGGCTCCACAACAGGTTTCACTACTCTTCTGGCAGTACATGGAACTTCCAATATTCTTCACCAATATCAAAATGCAAATATATAAATTCATCTTCCGTCTGCCTTATCCATTGTCCAGCTTGCAAATGCATACTAGGACATTGAAGACACTCTGGTTTGGGCCCAGTGCACCACAGTGCCCAGAGTGAGATCATTGCTCAGTAACACTTTGAAGAGGTCGTTTGCATAAGATTTGCCCAATTCAAATACATCCCTTGATGTCTTCACTGCTGCTTCTAAGAATGTTGGTTGTGCATTTGAGTAGAATGAAATCCTTGACAACCTCAGTTTTTCTCCATTATCATGGTTATCAGTTGTGAAGATTTTTTTCCTTGACATTGATTTGTAATCTGTGTTAGTCCAGTTAGACTAGAGAAACAAACTCATAAACATGCATATGTATATAAGGGAGATATTTATATACAAGTGGAATGGCACATTGAGAAAGCATCCCAACCCAATCCAGTCCAAGGTCATAAGTCTGATATAAGTCCGTATGTCTTATACCAGTCTATAAAGTCTTCAGACTCACGAAGCACATGCCATGACACCAGAGCAATCACAGGCCAGGGGGTGCAGAGTTTTGTGTATCCAGTTTTGTGTAAGCATCTCAGCTCTGTCAGGGATCTCTCTGTGGCTTCTCAAGCATCTCAGCACTGGCAGGAGTCTGCGTGACTTTTCGAGTTTCAGAGGTCTGGTTCCATCAGGGTAAGCCCATGTGGTTTTTCCCTCAGGATGTCTCACAGGGAGTCAGCCTTGTGTCTTGTCAGTAGAGCGTCTCCAAGGGACTAAGTCCTAAGTCTCTCACCTCCAAAGAGGAAATACAGCCAGATTTCCCAGAATTCTCAGGAGAAAGCCACATGCGCCACAACGGTCTCATTGGCTATCTCCACATTGACAGGCTAGACTCCAGCCCTACACTCCCAATCCTGAAATTGCCATGATTTGCCATGACTGCCACATATCCATAGTGAAGGTTATAGTCTTCCCTCTTCATTATGAAGTATTTCAAGAACTCTTCAGTTTCAGAAAGTAAGGTGCTGTCATCTGTATATTAAAGTTTGTTGGGCTGAGCCCCGGTGGCATAGTGGTCATGCATGGGACTGCGGCCCACTGGGACGGAGGTTCAATTCCAACAGTGGGGCTGGGCCTCCTACTCCCACCACCGGAGAGCAGTGATGTCTCCCCCCCGCCCCCCCCCAAAAAAAGTAAAGTATGTTAATGATCTTTCCTTCAACCCTGATACTACATTCTATGTAATATTCTAACTTTGGGGATTATTTGCTCAAAATGCAGATCAAATAAGTTTGATGAAAATAAACAACCCTGATATGCAGCTTCCTGATTTGAAACCATGCAGCATTCCCTAGTTATGTTCTAACAATAGCTTCTGGTCAATGTACCATATGAGCATAATTAAGTTTTCTGGAATTCCTATTCCAGAAAGGTTATACATAGTTTATTATGGTCCACAAATTTAAATGCCTTTTCAAAGTTAATAAAATTTAACTAAACATTTGAAATATTCTCTGCTTTGAGCCAAAAGCCGTCTGACTTCAGGAATTATATCCTTTATTGGGAATTACAACCTTTATTCCAATTCCTCTTGCAAATCTGGCCTGATTTTCTGTCAGTTCTCTGTTGATATTCTGCTGGTACAGTTGCTGAATGTTCTGTAGCAAAATTTTACTTGCATGTGATATTAATGATATTGTTAGGTAATTTCTGCATTCTGTTGATTGGGTCTATCTTTCTTTGGAATGAACAAAAACATTGCTCTCTCTCAATCAGTTTTCCAGGTATTTGTCTCCCAAATTTCATGACCTAAGCTAGTGAGTGTTTCTGAGGCTGCATCAGATTTTTGAAACTTTTCAATTGATATTCTGTCAGTTTTTGCAGGCTTGGTTTTTCACCCTGGCCTTCTTCCTTCAACACCGTCACCTGTTGATCTTGTGCTACTACTTAATACTTCTTAAGAAGGTTGGATGTTGACCAAGTCTTCTGTGTAGTGACTTGGTGTATGTCTTCAGTCTTCTTTGGAGCTTCTTGCACTGTTCAATGTGTGGAGAGGTCCATAAATTCATTTTTCCCATGATCTTTAGGGTTGCAGTCTTATTTGTTGCTATTTAAATTTACTTGGGTATAGTGTAACAATGAAGTTCAAATAAATGAAAATACACCAAATGGCTTGGGAGCTCTGTTCAGGTGTTGACTGGTGCTTGTTTAGCTAGTCTGCCATGCAGGGTAAGCAGAGAACTGCTGTTCTCTCTCTCTCTCTCTCTCTCTCTCTCTCTCTCTCTCTCGCTCTCTCAGCCTGTGGAGACTTTTACTGAGTAAAACTGAAGGCCATCTGGGACCCAGGTGGAATCAGAGTGTAGAGGAAACAGCAGGAACTTGAAGGGTACATAATGGAGGGGAGGGCTTTGGCTGTACTTGGGAAGTAGATTCTGGGTGCTTGACATTGCATTCTCAGGATTAAGTTGCCACGAAGATTGACAGCTGGATACTATCTACCTCATGATGGCATATTGTCCCTTAAGTAGTTTTTAGATGGAAAAACAGTATAGGAAAACATCAATCTGACTCAGATGAAATTGTCGATTTCGTAGATCAAAACAATCCAATATTGGCAGCTCACATCCTTTAATGTACAGAATCTTGATTTGAGTTGCTCTGTCTCCACACCAAACATATTTTTCCTGGAGAAAGAGCCACCAACACAATGACCCAGCCTGCTTTGGTGGCCTCTTCACAAATCCACGAGTATTCTTTGTACTGAAAAAAAATTGTTTTTTATATTTACACACTCACTTTCTATCTTTTGATGTTTCATCTTCAGTTTATTATACCTAATGTGGGTGGCCACCATCACAAAAAGCATGATACAAATCCCAGGGTGTGCTCAGTTTGAAGACCTGTTTGTTCCCGTCCACAGGACCAGATGCATCACAAACCACACGATTGTAGTCCGTGATGGTTCCTTATGTGGTCTATGAGAAAATGAGAATGAGGTCAGACCTGATTCATTCCAAATGAAAAGGAAAATATAATTGTTGTCATATTCTAAATTGGCAAAATGTACATTTTATTTCTTGGTGGAATTGTTCAACTCCAGTATTCAGAGAAGCATGCATAATTGATGGAACAATAGCACCACTTCTTGACAAGCAAGTTTGTAGTGCAAGTCATAACACAATCAATCAATTTCTTAAAAGAAAATCAGTCTGAAGGAAAATGGAAAATAAAATACATTCATATAACTTTTGTTATCTAAATATTCATTTAATTTATTCCTCCAGGAATTGTTCAGCTCCCTTACAAAGACATGTAAATATTAGATAAACTATAAAGGTAATGTTCTGATAAACATCTTGGGTTGCTTTCTTGGGAGACAAATTTAGAAATCTACTGCACATGGTTGCAAAACAGAGACATATTTTGCATGATAAATAAAATATTGAATTTTGAGAAGAGCATCATGCCTGATAAAGAGGAGGGGCATTGGAAAAGAGGAGGGCCTTCCGGGAAATGGAATGACACTGTCGCAGCAACAAAGGGCTCACATATAGAAACAATTGCGAGGATGGTGCAGGACAACGTGGTGTTGCATTCTGTTGGGCAGGGGGTCGCCAGGGGTCAGAACCTGCTCGATGGCACTACCACCACCATCCCTGCTAAAGAATTGCTCATGCTAAATCCTGTTACATAGTGACAAGAGTGAGACTCCAGAACTCACCCTCACCTCTTGTGATTAGAAAAATAAAACAGCACACTCCCAAGAGACCTGCTGAGATAAGTGCTTTCAGACAGACAGGTTTCAATGAAGGTGCTGAAGAGTTTAAACAACCTTACCTGTGACTGTTCTTGTCATCCTGCATGAACTTTATTTCTGTCAGCCTCTCCTCCTCACAAACTGACTCAACCTCATTGTGGACTCAGTGCCGTCAAGTGGATTCCAACCAGTCACAACCATGTAAGATGGTATGGTGAGTGGTTTTGAACCACTGACCTTTTGGTCAGAAGCCCAATGTCATATGCCCTGCTGGGTTTCTTCTCCTGCTACATTTGCTTTTCCTTGTGGTCTTTCTGCTTAGCATCTATGGGTATGGGATTTGGACAACTCCTGTGGTTCTGTTTTGATAATGCTTACCTTACTTATGAGGTAATCCTTCCCTGTTTAGACCTAGCTCCTTCTCCATCTCTCACTGTAACTTGAGCACGCTCTTTCTCTGTCTGAGCACAGGCAATGGGAAAAACTGGCAGCTCTACAGAAAGAACCTAGGAAAAAGCCACATGAGAAGAGTTGAGTTCTCCCCACCAGCTCCAACTTGTCAGCAAATGACGTTGGGAACAGATCCTGTCACCTTAGTCTTGCCTGCAGCCTCGTAAGAAATGCCAAGGCAATCTTATCCAAACAAGCCACTCCAGCATTCTGGACCCAAAGAGATGGTGGGAATAAAATATGTTCAGAGAAAATCATTGTTTTGAAATTATTTGCTTCATGACATTAAATAACTACACACATAGTCGAGGTCAAGTTTGTTCTTAACTCCTGGGGCTCTGATATGTATCAATGCAGAACTGTGTTTCCTAAAATTTTCAATGACTGTTTTTTTGGTGGAGAGGAGATTGCCAGGCCTTTCTTCCTAGGTGCCTCTGGCTAAGTTCAAGACACCAATCTTTTCATCAACAGCCAGGCACTTAACCCTCTAGGACCCAAGAGAGCAAAGAAAAGATAGAGTATGCCACCAACATGAGGCAGTTTAACTTGTTCAGCTGGAGATTTGTGAGAAATACCGTGTGAGGCAGGGGTGTCAGCTCACATAGGCTTGACTGTCAGGCTACTACATTCGCTATGCAGACCTTGTACAGCCAGCTCATGTCTTTGACTCATTCTCTACTATGGAACAAAGGAAGGAACACTGGTGGCTTAATGGGTTACAAGTTGGACTGCTAACCACAGGATCAGCAGTTTGAAACCTTGACCTGCTCAGTTGGACAAAAAGTACAGATTTATAGCCACAGAATCACACAGAGGCAGTGCAACTCTGCCTACAGGGTCATCAAAACAGAATCAACTTGATGGCAGTTTGGTTTTAGAGGGTAGTAAGGACAAGGGAAACCAATCCCCCTGCCACCAAGCCAAAGCCAACTCCTATGAACTCTAGATCGCCACTGTGGCCTCCCTCCCTGAAGACAGCTCTGGGCTGTGAGCTGCAGGCCTGGCAGTCCACAGCCCACTTCTGACCCCACCGTTCCACCAGGACTCCCTGGGAAAGCAAAAGCCAGCTACAAAGATGCATAGGTCAGGGAACATATCATCATTACCTTGTCGCTAACCGATATTTTTCCTCAATGACCTGTAATTGTCAATAAGTACATGGAAAACAGGCACCATCATTTTAGACATGCTTTGTCAGTAGACAGGTATGGAGCGCTCAAGCCGTCTCTGGCTTATAAGAAAAAAATGTTTTGGTTTATTTTGACCTTCTTACTATGATTCAGGCCACTAATGAGACACCAATGGCTTGAGTTTTCTTATCTGTCTCTTTTTGCAAGGGGAGGGTGACATTAAGTTGCATGCACCTGCGACATCTTGGCATGACTGAATTCATCTGAGTCTCCTCTCAGTAGCAAGAGGAAGGAGAGGCCTGGAGGGATTTAAAGGCGACACGGAGAAGTGAACAGTTTGTGGGGGTAAGGGTTGGGAACATTCTGGTACCTAGGGCAAGCATCATTTACATATATCTTCACGGAGGACTTGAATGAAGTCACATTTCTACTCCCCTGAGTGAACTTCAACTGCATATCTCTCTCTCTCTCTATCTCTATCTCTCTCTCTCTCTCTCTCTCTCTCTCCTTCTCTCTCGTAGCTGCCAGTACCCCCAAATCAGGATCTCAAAATTTTGCTGAGAAATTTGAATAGCCATTGTACTTCACTGACCCTCTCTAGCATTTCATGCAACAAAGATTCACAAGAAATTAAATTCATTGAGACTTTGGAGATAAGAGGCCCCTTTAGATTTATTTCAACCCAAATCAATTACTAAAATGAAATGCTTACAGTGGAGAACTGGGAAAATGTCTAAATGTACAAGTCTTATCGACACAAGTGAAAATAGTCTGTTGTTTAATTTTCTGATGTGAATTTCTAGGAGATAAATGTATGCTGTGTTAAGCAGAACCTCACTTCACAAAGACTGTAAATTGGTTGGACTTATTCATGGGGTCCTACCATCAGAAAAAGATACAAAGGTTTCTCTTCCAATAATTAATATTGCAATGATGTTTTAGCTTTCTTTTTTTGGTGGTGGTGGTGGTGGTTTTGTTTGCACACAGACACCCATTTCCAAGCAGAAACTCTTGGAGAATTTTATCCAAAAAAATTTTTATTGGTTATCATTCATGTACAATTCAATAGTTGTCGAATCACATAAAGAAGAATTCTATAATCATCACCCCACTCGGCTTTAGAATATTTGGAATTCAGCCCCAACCTCTGGCAGTTCCCTGTCAATGTGCTGCTGCAAACATGTGGGGTGACCTTCAGCAAAATTTTACTTGTATATTATATCAATGATGATGTTGTATAGTTTGAGCACCCTCTTGAGTCACCTTTCTTTGGAATGGGCACAAATACAGATCTCTTTCAGTCAATTGGCTACATAACTGTCTTCTAAATTTCCTGGCACAGATGAGTAAGTGCTTCCAGTTCTTCATTAGCACGTTGAAACATTTCATTTGGTATTCCATCCATTCCTAGAACCCTGTTATTGGCTAATATTTTAGTATAGCTTGAACTTCTTCCTTCAGCACCACTGGTTCTTGCTCTGACAATACTTCTCTGAAATTGAGGAATGTTGACTAGTTCTTTTTGGTACAGTGACTCTGTGTATTCTTTCCCTCTTCTTTTGATGCTTCCTGAATCACTTAATATTTTGCCAATAGACTCTTTCAATATTTCAACTAAAGTTTTGAATTTTCTTCAGTTCTGTCACTCCAACACAAAAAAAGGAGAAGGGGTGGGGAAGAGGGAAACAATAGTTAGGGGGGAGCAGGGCTCTAATCCACCCAGGGGGAGGGTATTTTTATGTCTCCACAGAAATGGGAGTGTGAGTGCAAACCCCATCATGATGCGCCAAATCTTGAGAGCAACATAACCACAGCAACTCATGAACAGAGAGATCTAAGGGGCTGGCCCCGATCAGAGCTAAACTGGCACACATACACCCACTGTCACCCCCTATCCCCCGCCGAAGTGGGTGCCACAGAGGACAACACTGAGCCTACAGGTTGGTGAGAGGGGCTGATCTGCTACGCCCATACAGAAGCAAATTGAGAAGGAAAAAGAGGGGGGAGGAGGGGCCTAGACCCCATACTGGCACTCCAAGCACTGAGGATGACGTCCCTGCATTTAGCTGCTAAGGCACAGAGAGGAATGTGGGGCCAACAACAGCTTGAGGCATGCTGGAGCATACTGCCACAGAAGGCACTACTGGGGACACACAGTGGAGAGTGAGTCAGATTTTACCACCCCTACAATAGGGAGAACCAAGAAAGGAACATAGCAGATGAGCAACGGGAGCAAAGCCAAGCCACAAAGTCCCTGTGGAGCCCCCAAAATAGACTTTAGGCTAAGAGAGGCAGTTCCAGGAAATCCTCAAGATAGGTGAGGGAATAGATAGTCATAAAGATCAGCAGACAGACCTGGTATTGGGTGTGCTTTTTTATTTGAGGGTTGCTCTTTTCCTAGTTTTTTTTCTCCTTTTATTCAAAATTTTTTTCTTTTTTGTGGTTGTTTTGCCTACCAATATACGATACGCATGGGAAGCAAGCTCAAGGAGAAAGCTGCTGGATCAACAGTTCCATAGGGACCTTGGAGGAGGAGGAGAAGGGGGAAAGAGTGGTGAGCAAATGATGCCATAGACAGGGGAACAACTAGAGAATTAAAAGTAACAATGAAGAAGACAAAGAGATCCTGTGGGTGTTGGAGCAATAGCAATCTAGCTGAGAGGAATCACTTAGAGGAAGAAGAAGGGTGACCATGATGGTGGGAGAGGAGAAGGTAAAAGGAAACAAAGATCTAGGAAGCGAGGCTTTGAATAGAGGTATAAACATAGGTGTACCACTCATGTAAATATATTAATTCATAAAGATAGAGGTATTGGCCTATATACATATATTTATATGGCAATACATCAAGGAAATGGATGGACTTTGGGCCTCTGCTCAAGCTCTCTCTTAATGCAAGAACACTTTGTTCTAATAATTTGGCATTCTATAATGTTCACCATCCCAACATGATCTCTGAAGACAAAACGGGCATATAGGCAAATGTGGTGAAGAAAGCTGATAGTGCCCAACTATCAAAAGATCTAGCATCTGGATGGTTAAAGGCTTAACATTAAGTAAGCAGCCATTTAGTAGAGAAGCAGCAAGCCCACTTGGAAGAAGCACACCAGCCTGTGTGATCATGAGGTGTTGACAGATTCAGGTCATAGGCTCCAGAAAATCCAAAACAAAACAAAAATATTGTTAATAACAAGGGGGTCAGAGCAGAGACTCCAAACTCATCTGTAGACAATAAGAGGTCTCCTCAAAGAAGGATCACAAGGAAGGGATGAGTTAACCAGGGTGCTGTATAGAACCAAAGAAGCACACAATATCCCTCTGGTTCTTTGAGATTACCTCAACCTCCACTATCATAGCCCCAGTCTTTCCTTTCGGTTCTGGTTGACTAGAGCATGTTCACTGGTACAGATAAGAGCTCAGGACACACAAAATCCAGGTTAGATAAATGTCTCAGAAACAGAAATGGAAGTAGTGATACCAGGAGGGTAAGAAAAAAGTGAGGGGAAGAAGGGGGAACCGATCACTATGATCAATGCATAATCCCCCCTCCAGGGCGACGAACAATGGAAACATCAGTGAAGAGAGACAGTAGGTAGTGTAAGATATGAAAACTAATAATTTATAGTTTAACAAGGGGGTCATAAAAGTGGGAGTGGGGAAAGGGAGGGGATAAAAGGGGAGCTAAATAAAGTGACCATATTTTAACGGGACACCATTGACCCAGGGGCGGGGGGGTGTACTTAATTAAAAATTTGGTCTATATGGAGCAACAAAAATTTTCATAGAATGCAAAAATAGTATTGTGATATATTTATTTTAATTTTAAAATGTCAGAGGACATTGTTAAATTGTCAAAAATCGGGATGTCTGGTCACTTTCAGCTAACACTAACGATTTCAAATAGAAAGTAAATGTTTTTGGATGACGGCAATATATGATCAACTATGCTTGATGCAATTGATATTATATAGAATGTAATAAGAGCTGTAAGAGCCCCGAGTAAAATGATTCATATATAAAAATTTGTTTTCTTGAATTCCCCTTATGAAGTTTTCTGTTCGATTGTTCTGTTCAAATTTTCTGTTCAAAAAGAAATGAATCATTTCTTCCATTTGCCTCAGCTACTCTATTATTGTTATTTGGGGCATCACTGCCTCTGGTGGCCGTGGGCGCTACCTAGCGCTGCTCCTGAGAGCCGCCGCTGGATTTGAACCGCCAAGCAGTCCCACACTCAACCACTTATACCACCGGGCCTCAGCCTAGCTACTCTATTATTAAGAGTAAGCTTCAGAGTCTCTTCTGACATCTACTTTTATGCTTTATTTCTTTCCTGTATTTTTAATGAACTTTTGCTTTCTACACAAATGATGTCCTTAATGTCCTCCTACGGCTCATTTGGTCTTTTGTCATTAGCGTTCAATGCGTCAAGTATGTTCCTGAGATGTTCTCAAAACTCAGGTGGGATAGACTCAAGATTTTACTTTAGCTCTTGTGAACTTGCTTTCATTTCTTCAATTTCAACATGAGCTTCCCTATAAGCAATTGATCGTCTGTTCCACAGTCAGCCTGGGGTTGGCTGCTGACATTGAGCTCCCTATTGTTTCCTCCCCGCGATGCAGTCAAGTTGATTTCTGTGTATTCCAGCTGGAGAAGTCCTTTTGTGTTGTTGAAAAGAGCATCTTTTGTGTTGTTGAAAAAGGCATTTGCTATGAAGAAGTCATGGGTCTTGTAAAATTCTATTATGAGATCTTCAGCTTCATTTCTATCACCAAGAATATATTTTTCAACTGTTCTTCCTGTCTGCTTCCAGCTTTTGCATTCCAACAGCCAATAATTATGAATTCATCTGGATTATATGCTTGATCAATTTCAAGCTAAAGACATTGGTAGAATTCTTAAATTTCTTCATCACTAGCTTTTGTGGTTAGTGCATAAATTTGAATAATAGTTGTATTGATTGGACTTCCCTGAAGGCAGATAAATATAATCGTATCACAGATGGCATTCTACCTCAGAATAGAACTCGTCCTTTTTTTGACAATGAATACAATGCCATTCCTCTTGATGACGCTATTTCCAGTTTAGTAAACCACATAACTTTCTGAGTCAAAATGGCCAATAGTTTCAGTTTCAGTCCATTTCAGCTCAGAATTGCTTAGGATATCGATCTTTATGGGTTTCATTTTCATTCTTGTCAACTTCTAATTTTTCTACATTTATATTGCATATATTCCAAGTTCTAATAAAGCAAAATTATCATACCCAGCTTCTTCCTATGGTCAGACTCACAAACAATACAAAACAGCCAAATCCATTGCCATCCAATCATGTTCAACTCTCAGTGACCCTATCAGGCAGAATAGATGGAGAGCTGACCCTGAAGGAGTTCTGGTGGCATCATGGTTCCAAGTTGGGTTGCTGACTGTAAGGTCAGCGGCTTCAAAACCTCCAGCCACAACTCAGGAGCAAATAAGGCTTGCTAATGTTGTCCAGAGCTACAGTCTCTGAAACTCACAGGGGAAGTTCTACTCTGCCCTACAGTGACATTGTGAGTCTGAATCAAAGTGACAGTGAGTTTAGTATAGGATGACTTCAAGATGAGAGTCAGTGGTCACATGAATTCTGGTGTTAGGCTAACCTGTTTTCTTCCTAAAAGAACTAAACTCCCGGATCTTCCATTCATTGATGTCTTACAGTGTTTTTATCAAAAGCATTGTTTGAATCACAGTCCAAGGAACAAATGTCCTCAGTGCTCCTTAGGAATACCTAGTTGATTTGAAGGGACTGTCAATCAAAAATAAAAACTTGTTTTCACTATGGGGGGTAAAAAGAAGCCAATTTACCTTCAAGTCCATTTCAAGTCATGGTTATCCCAAGTGTTCAAAATAGAACCACACTCCATCAGGTTGTCAAGGATGTGACTTTCCTAAAGGTAGTCACCAGGCCTTGCTTCAATGGCACCTCTGGAATCAAGCTGGGTCAAGCTTGTGGGGTGAAGTTATTTATGGAAAATCACAAAAGTAGGTTATGGCAAGTCATGTAGCATAAGATGACATGAGAGTCATCTGAAGTTGGCACTTACAAAGAATGTGGTGGCAATGAAGCTAGAGCAAGAAGGCACAGCAGTGGGAAGCATGTCAGAAGGATGGCTAGAGAGCTAGGGGTAGTGGTGAGGGCGGTGGCACCAGAGTGGCCATTTACCCCTCACTGGTTTCCTTGTCGGATCCAATGCATGCTCTAACCATCGAATAGCAAACTTCCTAATTGAACTCCAGACAAAAGTACATTTGGTTAAAGATATATTTTTATTTTCTCTTCTGTTATTAACAAGGCTTATTTGCTTTTGTTGTCCATCTCATGTTTGAGGTCATTGGTTCATAATTATAAAATATGTAGAGAGAATATTGGGTATATTTGGCCATTGCGAATTTTTTCTCTAGAGAGAGTGCAGCTTCGCAACTGCAGTACTTATTAACAAGCTAGTATGATTAAAAAATGGGAGTCCCTGGGTGATGCAAAGCTCCACACTGACAGCTTTGACAGAGAGGTTGGAGGTTCAAGTGACCCCGAAGAACCCCTTGGCCATCAGCTCACAAAGATGGCAACCTCTGGGAGACTGTGGCACGCAGTTCTACTCTGACCCCAAGGGGGTGCTGGGACTCAGAATTAACAAGACGGCAACTGACCAACTCAAGGTAAATGGTAACCACATTCAATTAATTTCAGGTCTCTATTTGACTTGGATTTGGGTTGGATCCTTCAATTTTTTTGTTTTATTATTTTTAAGAAAGTTCAACGTGATTTCTTATAAATTCCCATTCTATGAAAATTCTTACATATTGTAGTGACTTGTGGGGGAGGGTTTTGTTTTGTTTTTTCTTTTTTTCTGAAGTTTGCAACCTTTGCATTGAATGTCCCTTGTGATTCTAATTGGTGATGACTTACTGGTGTTTTCCTTACCTTTGTGTGATCAAAGGGTTTACCCTGGCGATGTCTATTCCAAAATAATCAACTATCTGATTTCTTGAAATGGATACTACCAACCACCTCCAAATCAGATCTCAAATATGTCATTAGAATGGCCCTGCAGATATTTGAAATATGTTATGCCATCTCTTTGGTAGAACAGAAGATTCCTGAGGTAAAAGTTATGGGTTTTCATCCTTTATTACTAGTGTCCAACACAGCACCTAGTACATGACAAGTGATGACCTGGTAAGTCTGCTTAAGGGCCTTTCCATGAATGGTCGATGAAGCCGTCATGCACCATTTTCAATTCTGCCTTTACCAGTTTTCTTTTAAAGATGTCTGCTAGTTGGACAGTTATTTCATTGTTCATTAGTGAATTACTTTGGTAAGAATATCTTCTATGAAGGGAAATATTATAACAAACTGTTATGGCATTCAACACTGATATATTACTCAACTAATCTATACACTGATAGGGTGAACTTTGAATTAAATGCTTTGAAGAGTCAAGTCAAGCAAATCTTGATAGAAATCAAAGGCTGAGGAAATCTTGACAGACACATGACCAAAAATGTTAAAATAAATAGTTTGGGGAGAAACTCTTATTCCATGGCAGACTAAAGAAAGAGTAATAGTTCAAGAATATCAAAATAGTTATGTGATAAAAAGGCAAGAATCGCTTCTTTTGACTATGTCTTTTAATATCCCAGGACTCAAAATATTCTGCCTTCATGAGCACCTGTCTTTGTGGTAACTCAAAATATATGAACATCTTATCTCTTCCAACCTCAAATTTCCTGTGAGGTAGCTAAGTGCTGAGAGCTCTGAGCACTCTTTTCAAGATGAGGTGCGTGAAGCAGCGTCTCTTCACACTCCAGGAAGTGAACAAAAGCCTGGGGAGGTAGGGCAAGTCAGAATGAGCTAGTAACTCCCAGTCACAGACATCAGTATCGGTGTCAGAAGGAACATTGTGCAATCCATTGCTTCATGTGGGCTCTTCTAAAAGACTCTTATTTTTGACAACTAGAATCAATTCACCAACCATACAAACCTTAATTATATTTTAAATCATTAAATTAATATACTGACACATTAAAATAAATAAATATATATGCGGTATAGAGAAGTACTTATAAAAAATAAACAACTCCCTTCTCACTCTTTGAAGGGCTCTATTACTCAGAGGAGGCACCCTGGTCATCCTGTTGGGGAAGTATTGTACTGCGTTCCAACCAGTTCAAACTCAACAGCCTGTTCTAGGGAGAAAGCTGAGGCTGTCTGTTGCGGTGAAGACTGAGTTTCAGGAGGGTGGCAGGGGAGGGAGGAAGCAGTGTGTTTTGGGTTTATTACTCAGAGGTATCTATCCACTGTTAACAGCTTCTAAAGAATATTTCCCAAACTTTTCTGCTTGTATAAAAATGTATGGATGAGTGTGCACACAGATCATTTTATGTTTTACCTCCTATTAAAAATCCATACTTGAAAGTCTTCTTTAATATTTTGTTTATTACTATTATGAATTGGGCTAAGGTTTGCAGGGCAGATCAGTTTGCCTTTCAACAGTTCAGACACATTTTCTTTCATGTTATTGCTCACAATCCCCACAATGTAACCTTGCGCATACCACTTCCTTCTGCGTATTCTATTTCCATCCCCCTTTTTTGATTCTTCTGAACTTTGTCTTTGGGTCAAGACTACCCCTTTGATCTCACATGATAGATTATTCTAAAGTGTAAATTCCTCCCTGATGTTTTGTTCCTCTTAAAGATCTGCGTACTATTGGGCTGGAAATGTAGTCATGGGTGTGAGATCAGGTCTAGATCTGAAGCATGGTTTGGGCCATCATCTAGGGAGGTTTGCCAGTGTCCATCCAACCAGTAAGTCTGGTTATTTTTGTGATTTTGCATTTTGTCCCACATTTCCCTTCTTATCTAGACTCTTAGGACCTTCTCAAGTGATTCTGCTTTCAGCGTGGTGGGTAGGGATAGCTGGGTATCTGCTAGTTCTTGCTTCAGAGTCATGGAGACTGAAGTTCAAGTTGTTCGTTGGATTGTTTTCATGTGTCTTCTATTTTCTTGACTCTTCTTTCCTCTAGACACATGTCGATGGCCACTAATGACCTTTTTATTTTTAGGTTTTTTGTCCCCACCCCTTTCTCTCCTCATGACCTTTTTAAAGTCACCAAAATAGGATGCCAAACATTGCTTTTGTGACCTTGGTATCTTGAGACCATGGCCCAGAACACTAGGTCCAGTCACTCCTTCTGGCCAAGTGTTTGGTTATGTCTATAAATTTTTCATAACCTTACCTTCTATATACTCCACCACATTTAAGAATATATTTACAGCAAAGTTAAAGATGCATATACAGATATTGTCAAACCTATATATTCTTGAGGATATACCTTCAATCACCCATTAAGCCTTTATGTCAATCCATGCATTTACTTGTAGATCACCATTATTTTAGGACTATGTGCATAACAATATCAATCTCTGAAGAAACTGCTGCCTCAGTGTCTTCTCTGCCTCCATAATTTTTTGTGGACTTCCATCTTATTGCTTTAACACAGGTCTACTTTCTTTTTTTTTTTTTTTGGGGGGGGGGCATCACTGCTCTCCGGTGGTGGGAGTAGGAGGCCCAGCCCCACTGCTGGAATTGAACCTCCGTCGCAGTGGGCCGCAGTCCCGCGCACAACCACTACGCCACCGGGGCTCAGCCACCACAGTTCTACTTTCTAGTCAGTAATTTATGTTCTCTTCCAAAAGAATGTTTCCTTGTGTATAAAAATCATTTCTTAATTTTGTGTGATTGCATATACTATCTGTCCTTTGTGGTGGATTAATGTAACTCAGTATCACAGCCTCCAGATTCATCCATGTTATGAAGAGTTTTGCAGCTTCTTCATTATTCTTTAATGCTGTATAGTATTCCATTATGTGTATATACCACCGTCTATTATCAATACTTGTACTGATGGGCATTTAGATTATTTTCTTTTTTTTTACAATGGTTAATTGTGCTGAGGTGAACATGGGTATGTATATTGTCTAGAGACCATTGCTCCCTTTTCTAGGATCTATACCAACAAGAGAAATTAATGGGTCATATGGTATTTTATTGACAATTTTTAAAGGTAGAACCATTTTATAGTCTCATTCCAGTCTCATTTCTAGAGTATCTGTTGTTTTCTGGGTTTTTATTATTAACTTTGCTGTTATCACAGGGGTTAGGTGATAGTTCATTGTTTTACTTTGATCTCTTTAATGACTAATGCTTGAAATCATTTTTTTGCATTTTCTTGATTACCTGGATGCATTCTTTGGTGAAGTCTGTTTAGGTCCTTTACCTATTACTTCATTAGATTTTTTTGTCTTTCAATTAGTGTGTAGGAATTTTCTATAAATTCTAGCAATTAGTCTCTTGTTCACTATGTCATTGCCAAAAATGGTTTCCTGCTCTGTGGGTTCTCTTTTTACTTTTTAGGACAAATCATTATGCACATAAATATCTAATATTTGGGAACTAGTCATCTAGTTTATCTTTTGTTGTTGGAGTGCTTTCAGTTATGCTTCTATTATTTATGCCATATATTAGAATCCTGCCTCTATTTTTTTCATTGATGATTTTTATAATGCCAGGTTTCACATTTAGGTCCGTGATCTATCTTGAATTTGTTTCTGAGACAATTTGTACGGTCTGAGACATGGATATCTTTTTCACTTCTCTGCAAACGAGTATCTTTTTTCTTTTTGCCCAGAAACATTAGTCAAAGCGATGTTCTTTTTCCCCAACTAATGTATTTTGGCCCTTTGTCAAAAACTGCTGTTTATAGGTGTAATGAATTCACTTCCAGGTTCTCAGTTTTGATATATTGGTCTATGTTGCCATTTTTGTACCAGCACCTAGCTGCTATGATTGCTATGGCTGTATAGGAAGTTTGGAAAGCAGGACGTGAGAGGTCTCCAATTTTATTCTTTCATAACGGTCCCCTAGTCGAGGTCTTTTTCCTTTCCATATATCGTTGGTGATTAATTTTGATTTCTTTAAAGAATTATGTTAAAATTTTGATTGGAATTGCATTATATCGGTAGATCACTTTGAGTACTCTCAAAACTCACTGTCCTTGAGTTGTTTTGGACTTACAGTATGCATAGATATCCCTATCCATGCATATAAAATTTATGTATGTACCCGAGTTTCTGGTAATAGTAGTAGTTTGTAATTTTCTTTGTACAGATCTTTTGTATCTCTGGTAAGATTTATTTCTAACTATTTCATCATTTGGGTGACTACTGTGCATCCCTGCCCCCCCCCTTCCCAATTTCCTTTGCAGAGTTCTCTTTCTTAGTGTAAAGGAATGCAGTGGATTTTTCTATGTTGATCTTATACCATGACAATTTGCTGAATCTTGCTTGGTTCCTATAACTTTCATGCTGAGTCTTTTAAATTTTCAATGTATAGGGTCATGCCATCTACAAAAAAATTCTTGACGCCTAATCTGGACTCTTTTAATTTCCCTTCCTTGCCATGTATCTCTGATGAAGAATTCCAGCACACTATTGAATAGGAGTGGTGAAAAGGGCATGTTGTCTGATTTTATCCACAAGAGGAATACTGTCACTTTTTCATTGAGACTGTTAGCCTTTAGTATATTGTTAGGCGTCAGTATGCTGAAGAATTTCCTTCTTTTTCCAACTTTATTAACTGTATTTATCAGATATAGGTAATGGATTTTGTCAAATGCCTTTGCTGCATCAATTGATACGATCCTTTATTTTATTTGTATAATAGACTACATTGACTGCTTTCCTTATGTTGAACCATCTTTGCATACCTGGAATGAATCCCACTATATGTGTGTATGTATATGTATACGTATATATATATGAATTTTATTGAACATTTTTGCTGAACATTTTTGCCTATGTTTGTGAGGGATATTGGTGGGGTTTTTTTGTCTTTTGTCTTTGTTTTTGAGGGATATTGGATTTTCCCTTTTTAGTGATGTTTTTGCCTGGTTTTGGTAGATTTCACCAGGGATGCTCTCTGGTCTCAAGCTGTTTTCTTTTGGGACTTTTTAAGTGACCTAGGAATCTGTTCAAAATTTGTACTTCAATCTTAGTTAGATAGTAATTTAGTAAGATAGTGTGTAAGTAAGTGAGATAGTGTGTTTCTAGGGTTTTAGATTTGCTGGAATACAGATTTTAACAGTATTCTGCGATTATCACTTTTAGTTTAGTTAGTTCTGTTGTGCTGTGACCTATTTTGTTTCTTATTTGTGTTCTTTGCATTTTCTCCTTTTACTTTGTTAGGTCTTCTAGTGTTGGTTATTTTTATTGATCTTTACAAATAACTAATTTCTAGTCTTGCTGTTTCTACACAACTCTTTTTTCTGGTGACTGTAAACTTATTTTGCTTCCCTTTTTCTAATTACTGAAGATATTGACGTATACTTTTAATTTTGGTACTCTCTTTCTTTTGACTGATGCATTTATTGCTATAAATTGCCTTCTGAACACTATTTTTGGTGTATCTCAAATGTTTTGTTATGTTGTGGTTTTATTCTTGTTTGAGTTAGCAGTTTTTAAATTAATTTTTTTGCTTTTTTGGGGGGGCATCACTGCCTCTGGTGGTCATGGGCGCTACCCAGTGCTGCTCTTCAGAGCCACTGCTGGTCTTGAACCGCCAAGCCCACGGGCCACAGTCCCGCACTCAACCACTTACGCCACCGGGGCTCAGCCTTAAATTAATTTTTTATTTCTTCTATTACCCAGTAGTTTTAAAGCAGATAACCATTCAATTTTCACGTATTTGAGTTTTTTTCTCAACCATCCTATTGTTGATTTCTAATTTACAGCATTGTGACCTGAGAAGATGCTTTGTCATATCTCAGCATTTTAAAATCTTGAGACATGTTTTGTGGCCTAGCATATGGTCTATTTTCTTCCCCTCCCCCCAACAGTTTTATTGGCATCTAATACACATATCATACCATTCAATGGTTCAAGCCCATCAAGAAGGTGTGCAATCAGGGCAGTGATGCCCAGAAAACAAAAGGAAGAAGGCATGCAGTCATCAGCACTATCAGTTTGAAGACATTCCCATTCCTCTTGTGCTCATCGCTACTTGCTCCCCATTCCCCCCCACCTCCGATCTTCTCTGCTGTGTCCCTAAAAAGCATATGGTCTATTTTTATAAAATATTTCATGCGTGCTGGAAAATAATTTTTATTGTGTTGTTACCAGGTGTAGTGCTCTCTATATCTATGTGGTCAAGTGAGTTGATTGTGTTTAGTTCTGCCCCTTGCTGAGTTTTTTTTTCACATTGTCCCACCTTTTATTGGAAGTCATACATTAAAGTTTCCTACAAGGATTGCATAGTATGGTAGTTATATCATCTGGTGTCAACTTGAGACTATTAAGCATGAAGGGATGGGGCGTAGCCTGCCAATCAGGTCGCAGCTTGATGACCTCATTTGGAGGCACTATGGCTATAAATAGCTCACTAGAGGCTAGACACTCACTCTTTCCCTGCAAGACATTCTTGCTGAAAGCCACATGGAACTATCCTGATGGCAGTCAGAGCCCGGGTGCTGGAGAAGCCTCATGGAGACCAAGAACAGTGCTAAGATGCTTCCACTGCCATTGGATCCACAAGACTTTCCACCCACTGGCCTATGATCTTCCTGCACTCAGTGTCATTGCATGTGACACATGAGCCTGAAAAGGAACTTACTCATACCAGATCTATAGACTAAAATCAGATGTATGGGCTTGATCTGGACTGGGCTGGGATGATTTCTTAATATATAATTACTCTTTTATATAAGGCTCTCTCTTATACACATATTAGTATCTATGAATTTGTCTCTCTAGCACACCCAGACTATCACAATAGTTATCTATGACTTTTAAATTCTTTTTATTTGGTACATATTTATAATGTATATGTCCTCTTGTTTCTTTGACTCTTTAATCACTATATAATGTCTTTCTTTGTCTCATGCTAATTTTTTTACCTAAAGTCTATTTTAATAGAAATTAGTACTATCATTCTTGGTTTTGTGATGGACATTGCTATATTTTTACATTCTTTGATTTTCAGTTTTATTTTTGTCTAAGTTTATCAGGTGTGTCTTTTAGAGAGAGTGCATTGATGACTCCTGTTTTCTTGTACCATTCTTCTACTCTCCATCTCCTGAGTGGTACATTAACCAATCTACACTTTGTGCAATTATTGACAGGTATGAATTTATTCCTGTCACTTTGCTATGTGTACTGTGTCTGCTTTTGTGTGGTAGTGCTGCCTTCTTTGTTCCACATAATATTGTGTTGAGTTCTTTGTGGAATTTTTTAAATGTTGTTGTTTTTGAATGCATCTGATCTTAATAGTCTTCTTTTTAATTTGGGGGAGAAAGTGTATTAATATTCTTTGAGGTTATGCTTGAATTTATTAATTTCTTTCCAAGTTTAAATCTTTAAGTCTTAAATAATTTTCTCAGTAAGCACCTCCCAGTTCGCTCCACTTTAAACCATTACTCCACTCCAAATTTCATATTTGTTATATTATTCTCTGCTTTCATTTTCCTCCTTAGTCCACATCACTTTTTTATCTTCAAAATTCACTTTTACTTTTTAAAATTTGTTATCTGCATTTCTGGGGCATATTTTCTCTCCAGTGTTGGCTATAAAGACAGCCCTTCTCCCACCTGTTCTATTCTAATATCACCTGAAGTTAGAGCGTTGTTCTTCTCCACTTGCAAGTGGACCAGTTTTGTCCTGAGAGATTGGAGCTGTGTGACTTCCAAGGATGTGCCTTAAGAGATGCAAGTCCTGCTGTCTACTCCTGTAAATATTTAGGTCTCAGCTACACAAAGAGGCAGCTCGACTCCGTTCTGTTGAGTTGCTATGTCAGAATCAACCCAAAGGCAGTGAGTTACCTTTATTTCCCTGAGCTATTATGTACCAGACACTGTTCAGCTCTTTGAATGTATTAGATCATTTGATAGAATAATACTGTGGGTTATGGACACGTGAAAAAGGAACCCTATAATAATGTGGTCACAGCGAATTGAGTGTTGAACATGGACTCACTCACTTTTTCCTTTGGATATGAATTTTAGTGAAGTAATAGTGGCCTCCTTTGAATGTTTAGTTTTCATTGTTGCTTTAATTCGCACACTAGCTTGTGGTAGCTATTAAGAATTTCCCTGTATTTTTAATTTCGTGTGATTTGGAACAGCGCCATACCACATGTGGCCCTTTTAGTTCTTGCAATGCAATCCATCAACTAAAAAACACAGCATTTATTGTCCTACATATTCTCCCACTGTGTGTTATCCAGAACTCCATCCTCTTCTTTACCAACTTGACATTCCATGTTTTAAAACTCTTTCCAGAACTGATACATAAAAAGTTTTACTTATTTTTAATATGGAATTTTCCAATACATCAGGGATAGACGTTTTTTCTTGTTGTTATAAAGTTATTATGCAAAAAATAAGATTTAGCTTTACAGCTAATATGAACCCCATGAATCCCTTTTCCCCACCCCAAACTCACTGAATACATTGTCATTAAGTCAATTCTGACTTGCAGTGACCCCATGCATTACAAAATAGAAAACTTCATAGCATTTTCTTGGCTGGAATCTTTTTTTTTAAAGATACATGAATAGAACATTTATTCGCTGATTTATTTTTATTAACTACTTTTATTGGGGCTCTTACAGCTCTTTTATTCCATTTAAAATTTTATTGGGGACTCATACAGCTCTTATCACAATCCATACATTCATTCATTGTGTCAAGAACATTTGTACATATGTTGCCGTCATTTTCAAAGCAATTTCTTGCTATTTGAGCCCTTGATATCGTTTTTCTCTCCCTCCTGTATCCTCCTCCCTCATGAAGCCCTCATAAATGATCAATTACTATTTTCATATCTTACATCATCTGCTGTCTCTCTTGGTCCACTTTTTTGTTGTTTGTCCCCTGGAAGAGGATTATATTGTGATCCTTCTGTTTGATTCCTCCTTTCTTCCCCCAACTTCCCCTTACCCTCCTTGTGTCTCTATTCTCATTATTGGTCCTGAGGGTTTTATCTGTCCTGGATTCCCTATTTTTCAAGTTTTTATCTGTGCCCTGACCTAGCCAGATTTTTAAGGTAGAGTTGAGGTCATAACAATAGGGGTAGAGGAAACATAAAAGAATTAGAGGAAAGTTGTGTATTTCATCTGTGCTTTACTGCACCTTAAACAGCTCACCTCATCTTTGTGACCCTTCTGTAAGTAGATGTGCAATTGTCTACAGATGGGCTTGGGTGTCCACTCCATGCTTCCCCACCCCCATTCACATTGGTATGATTTTTGTTCTGGGTCTTTGATGGCTGATAACTGATCCCATCGACACCTCAAGATCACACAGGCTAATGTTCTTCTTTCAGATGGGCTTTGTTGCTTCTCAGTTAGATAGTTGTTTGTCTATCTCCAAGCCTTTAAGACCCCAGATGCTATATCTTTTGATAGCCAGGCACCATCAACTTTCTTCACCACATTTGCTTATCCACCCATTTGTCTTCAGTGGTCCCGTTGGGAAGGTGAGCATCACAGAATCCCAGATTATTAGAACAAAGTGTTGTGTTGAGGAAGTTCTTGAGTTGAGGCTAATGTCCATATGTTACCTTATCCTTGCCATATAAATATAAGTACATAGATCTATTTCTCTATCATTATATAAAAATATATTTACATATATTTATACCTGTATTCAGATCTCTGTAAATGTCCTTTGCCATTTAGTTCTTCCCTCTATTTCCTCTTGTCTCACTATAATGTTCGGCCTTCATCTGTGTTGGCTGGAATTTTTATGGAAACATGGTGCTTTTGTTTGCATTACTAAAAACAAAAACAAAAAGCAAACTTTCTGCCATTAAGTCAATTCCAACACATAGCGACCCTACAGGGCAGAGTAGTATTGTGGGTTTCTGATACTCTCTTTACAGGAGGAGGAAGCCTCATCTTTCTCCCAAGTCACAGTGCATGGTTTCATACTGCTAATGTTTCCGTTAACAGCCCATTGTGTGAAACACTACGCCGTCGGGCTCCTCTGAGTTATGAGGCACAGGGCATTGGAGGATTCCAGGAAACGTTAAACTATAACACTACTTATACAAATATGATCCGTAGCTCTTTGGTGAGGGGGTGGGAGTGAAGGGGTGTCTTCGGCAAAATAATTTAAAACTATTTTCACAATAATACAAAGAGAATATTTGCCTTCTACACTTTGTTGACATTTGCGCTAATTAAAAAGCAATGATGAATAAAATTGCTGGCACATTGCATGAACCAAAGCAGATGCACCAGACTACAGTAATAATCATTGTATTTTCTATTGCCAGGAATTCACAAAAGAAACAAAAAGACAGTTTAATATAATGTCCTTGATGGAGCAGTTAAAAACATACTAATTTAATTAAACATTGACCCTTGATTCCATGTGTTTTCAATATTCTGTCTGATGAGATGGGAAGTTAAGTAGAAAGCACTTCTTCTGCATACCAAAGTGTGATGGTTGTCTCAAGGAAAAACACTTGTGTTGTGTGCTAACCTCACCTTCTTTTCTTTTTAAGTGGAACATTATTTTCACTCAAAAAGAAAAAAAAGGGCAGACAGACAAATGAGGGCGTATTTAGATTTGGATATCAGGCAGACATTTTTAAGAATGAACAATGTCAGCCAGTTACTACATAAAATACAATTAACAGTGTTCTTTGGGAATGCTTTAAGATGCAACTTTCGAGGGAAAACAAGAATTCTGGAAAACTTTTATCTGTTAAGCTGAGCGTGACAGCACCCCAAGGCTTAAATAAATGTTTCTGGTGAGACAAGTAGTGATATTAGAAAGTGTGCTTGAAAGTTTTATATTAGATAATGAAATGTAGCAATGTGTGGAAACTTGGCCTGACTCATTCAGTGAACTAGTATTTTCCAGGAGGTCACTGCATGAGATTGCAAAATCAGATATGACTAAAAGTGCAAGAAAAACCAGTGGATCCTATTGTGACTAAATACAAAATGGTCATTCATACACTTTCAGATTCCCCATTACTACTATTACTTGGCAACTTTTGAAATATCATCAGAAAGTAATATTCATTATACTATATAAAAAAGGTAGTAAAATATTTCTTCCTTTCCTAGATACATCTCTGGGAGTCCATACTTTCTATATTGACTCTCTCTAAAATAGCATAACCCATGAAATGCAAAAGCAAATATGAAAATCCAGATGTCTTTTATTAAGTTAGACATTAAAGAGGTTTGCAAAAATGTATAACAATGTCTTTTTCTCACTAATTTCTTTTTGTTTAGGAAAATTAAAAAGTTGTTTTTAATTTAACATTCCATTGATTTTAACATATGAGGGAGCTTCAAAAAAATCTGTGGAGAAACAGAATATCATGATAATGGATTTTTCTCCTTCTTCCAGAACTGATTGTTTAAATGGGACTCAAACAATGTCTGGTGAATTTCCAAGGGCTGCCCTTATAAATCCATGGTGATTTTCACAACAAAGGTCCCAGCTTTCTAACTGGTGGGTAGGATAAGGGCATAGACCGAGAGGAGATTGAAGTCGGTTTGTAAGGAGATTTAGAGATGCATAGATGTCCAGACTTGCCCACAGAATTTTTTCCTTAGTTCCAGTTAATGCCTGAGTCTGGGCGGGGGATCCCTGTAAGAGCTTAGTACCATAGCAATACATGTGATCTTTTCCTTTAACTAGCTGGAGTGGATTTCTTGCAACCACATGAATCATTCATGCCTAATAAAGTAGGACTCTGTTGTCAGACTTTACACAGTTCACGATGTGCTATACATTTCAGGGGCATGATTATGCTAGTCATACAAAGCCGAAGTTTCCTGGAAATGCAAAGATACTATTTCTATACTGAAGTTAAGAAGAATTACCATAGGCGACATATGGATTAATTACTATCTTCAAAGAATTAGAACTCTATCAGACATTCTTAACAAAAAATTATGCTGAACAAAATTTAATCTTTCTGTGATGATTCCAAAGAAGCCAGGATCTTGTAATGCTACAGTGGTATTAGTATCTTTGAAATTGCACACAAAAAATATTCTCATTATTTCAGCTTTCTGGGAGTTTGGATTCAGAATAAATGGAAATTTACTGTAATACTCTGAATTATTAAGTTCTGGGGAGCTCAAAGAATTTCAAATACACATGCATTATATCACTTATCTTTTTCAACAGTAGGATGAAATTTACAAATGGGAACAGTAATGGGTGGGTTCAGGATATGAAGTCATGTTTCTTGGCGTTCTAATGAATAATCCTTCCATTTGGCTATTCTGGACTGACACTGGTTTCTTTTTCTGTTTCAAAGTATATTTCTTTTTCAGCTAACAATCAAATCGAGCTAAGCCCAACAGCAAAGAATTTGGGCTATAGTTATTCTATTATTAAGGACATATTGATTTGATTATGGGTTTCAGCTCATAAATTTTTAGATGAATGTAGGTCTCTGCAATTTATTTCCACATACAAAACAGAAAAACTTGAACATGCTGGGTGAAATTCAAATGCATTTATATTTAACCCTACCTTTAATCAAAACAAAAAATATAATTTTAAGTATACAAGAAAAAGAAGCAAAAATTTTAAATGATTATTTTTGCAATAGCCTTCAGTCTCACCTCAGTACAATATAGTATGAGGTTCTAATTAAAGGTTATCTATGACCTAATATAACATGCTTAATAATCCCTGGCCACCCAAGCACCCTTCTGAACATTTTTCTCTCTTACAATGTAATTAGCTTCTTTCAGTTGCTAAAACATTTAGTACGCTCCAAAGCCAAAGTTTATTTCTGTATCACCTGCTGCTTTGTGGTATCTGTACTTTTCCTCCTGCCAGTTACCATGGGTAATCAAAAGTGAACTGTAAGGAGAATTCTTCCATTTAGGCCACATCAGTTTGCACTAAATCTAATCTAAAAGATTAATATGGAGCATGTGGTACATTCAATAGGAAAATGGCATTTAAATATTAATACTAGATAAATACACTCTTGCTTCTTTCCTTGATAATTTATAAGCCATACACTTCTTGGAGGAAGGAAATCACTCTTTTTATTTTTTTTTTAACGCAGTTGCTCCGTAACTTTATGAGGCAACATGTAAAATAAGGACCCCCTTTTTTTTTTTCTAGTCAGAACAGACAGGGGACATAAAAAACTGGGTCCAGTTTCAAGCTCGTTTCTTTACAACCTCAATTTGTGTCACGTGCTTGATCCTCACTTGTGCTTTCCAAATTAAATGTATATTTCTCAAACCAATATCTTAGGCGGTAATGTTCCAACAGTCCAAATGTCAATTACCAAAACAAACATTTGTTTCTCTAGCAAGTGTTTTCACACAAAGGCATTTGATTCGTGTACTGCAGCAAACAAACATTTGCTTTAGGCAGTGAAGGCAGCCAAAAGTTGTCACAAAAATATTTCACAGGGGGGCTGGCACCCCTCCCCAGAGCAGGCCTCCTTGATGTCCGAGATGCCTTGTGAAGCCAGATGCCGGACAAGAGAAACCTTTGCAAGATATTCAGGCCATTAAGACAGTCAAACATTTCCAAAGAACATCTTTTGAGAAAATGTGCTTCTCGTTATGATGCTTACATTAGAAAATGTCTTCACAATGCCTCGTTTGCAAACATAAATTCAGCCTTTGATGGAATCACAAAGCCAAATTCTTATGAAAGTTCACAAAGGCGGTTTTCACATTAAAACATCCACACGGTTCAGCAGTCATTATTTATGCAACAGCCCATGAGAGTTTACTACAGAAATAGTCTTACTACTACATCAGAATCTATTTTCTCTTGAACAGGATGTAGGTTTTCTGTATAAATATGTTTTTTCTGAAGTGCACATCTACTTCACTGTCATGATAGGACTTCCACATAAAAATCTTCTTGTTCCCCATATTATTTAAATGCTTTTGGAATGACCTCTGAGGAAGTCGTTTGCTTAAGTTCCTGCTCTTTCTAGCAAGGAGAAGGGTTTTTTGTTTTTGTTTTTTTTTTGTAATTTAATGCCTTAATTTACTGTTTTTTTCTTTTTTCCAAACCATCTTATTGGGAGTTAATAGAAATATCATATCATTCCATAATGCAATCACATCAGGCAGCATTGCACAGTTGCTACCACAATCAGTTTTCAAACATTGTTTTCCTTCCTGAACTTCTTGACATCAGCTCCCTGTTACACACCAACCCTCACCAATGCTGTACCCCCAGTCACCCCTGTTCTACTTCATGTTCTTATAGGGTCATCAATCCTGGGCTTCATATACTGAAAAACAGAAAAACATATATAGGGAAAACATTAAAGAGGGGGACTCCCAATGATATAATACATCTGAAATAAACCCTGATATGAGCAAACTAAAAGAAAAATACAGAAAATGTTGAAAACTAATCAGGCCTAATGTGGAACAGAAGGGGATCAATTGACAAGGTTGTAACCATTCAAGTCAGGTTTATCCTTTTGATCTATTGTCATCTCTCCAATGCACTCTATTTATTAACCACTTTCCTCTCACCCCTCAATTGTGGATCGAGCAAGATCATAGGAGGCTTATTTCTGATGGAGTTCCCACAAATGTATCTTCAGCTCCCACTGTCCTCCATAGCCTCTACAAATCAGATTCTCATTTAGGCTCTGATCCTATTCCCTCCCTTGACTTTGGATGATCTGGTTCACCATCCTTCAGGGACAGATGATGGTGTGCTGCTTCTGTGTGGATGAAGCTTACCTCTCATTTAGAGAGCTGCTTTTTAGGAGACAGGCCTTTAATACCCTAGATTCTACCATGGAGAAAGGGAATCTTCATTTGAGCTCTGAAAGACAAGACTTCCTAGCATCTGAATTAAGATAGATTCTTTTACGAGGTGTTATGTAGGTCAACAGTTCAAAGCCACCCGACTCACCATAGGAAAAAGGAGAGATTTCCTACTCCCATAGAGTTACAGTTTCAGAAACTCACAGGACAGCTCTCCCAGATCCTTACAGAGTCACTAAAAGTCGGAAAGGATCTGATGGCAGAATCTGAGTTTGAGTTGAGTTGTTTGTTTTTTAAATTTTTTACCTTTACCTACTAAAACTTCAAATGGAAAAAGTACACTACAATCCAAACAAAGGGCTGAAGTAGGGGGAATGGCAAGTGGTAAAACAAGTATAATTTTAAAATAAATTTAAAAAAGCAAACAAAAAATGATGAAAAATGCACACCAGGCACCCTTTCAAACATTTTAATATTTGTTCATTCTCTTTAAAGTACCTCATTTTAAACATTTACATTTTGATTTTTTTTGTATGATTGTGCATCAATTTGTATGTGTCTAGCTCATTTGGATTCCTTTTTTTGGTGGATTTCCTATTTCTATCTCTTTAAAGACTCCTGGAGGCACTGTTGTTAAGTCGCTTGGTAGCTAACTAGGCTGTGAACTCATTAGCTGCTCCATGGGAAAAGATGGGGTGGGGACTTACTTCAATAAGAGGAGCGCTGGTGGTATAGTGGGTACCATGTTGGGCCACTATCTGGGAGGTTTCTACCTCAAAACCACCTGTGTCTCCTCAGGACACAATTGAGACTTTCTGCTCTGGACCAGTGTCACAACCCTGGAAACCCACAAGGACAGTCAGTCATCTGCCATTATAAGGTCACTAGGAGTCAGAAATGACTCAATGGCAGTGAGTTTGCACTTTTATAAACACTACTACATTGAGACCCAAAGGAATGGTTCTTTGTCCAGTAGGGTCCAGGTAACTCAGATTGACTTGAGGGTAGTAAGGTTCTTTGGGAGTTGCCTCTTTGTTTTCTTATCCTGGTGGTTAGTTTGAGGTTTTCTCATGGAACTTACCAGCTGCCCCATGAGAGAAAGAAGGGCTGTCTGCTCCCTTAAAGATTTGTAGTTTTTAAAACCCTGTATAGAGTTCTAAGAGGGAGACAGACTCATTGGAAATAAAATGGATCTCTTTGTTTTTCATCTACTTGTAAATTCCCCTACTTCAGCCTATTGTTTATCTCCTGTCTTGGATTATAGTGTATTTTTTCAACATGAAAGTTTTTGTAGATGGTGGTGTATAATTTTCTAAAACAACATATAGATGCAGGCTCTAACTTCCCAGAATAAGAGCTTTTCCAAGATTGTAAAAATATCTCAATATTTTCCCTTAGTATTTAAATTTTTGACATATTTACATTTTTAACCCATCTGGGCTATACTTCAGTTTAGGTGTGAAGGAGAGATTTAGTTTTATTTTTGCCATTGATTTGAAATGCCTACATTATCATATGCTAATTTTGACAAAATGGGCCTGTGTCTGGACTCTGTTTCCTTCTCTGTGCTTTGGCACCACGCGGGTTTAATTACTCTCATTGTATGCAATGTCCTGAGATAGTGAGGCGTCAATGCAGTGCAGATAGGAGCAGAGACGCTGAAGCCAGGCAGCACTTTCCAGAGACTAGTGCTGAGACACCCGGTTCCACCTGTGGACTTCACGTCTGCCACATGTGTAAGGTGCTTAAAATGGTGCCTGCCAGTCAGCACCTAAAAAGGTGTTGGCTGTTATTATTCGTAGTAATCACCCCTCCTCCCCCCACTCCAAAAGTTCTTGCTTTCCTCTCACCTCCTCTAGAATTCATCTTTGAGAGGGTGAATCAAGGGAGTCCTTATAGACAGGTCCCCCCTTTCTATGAGGTTGTGTGATGCCAACTGTTAAGCTGATTCTTTATATCACCTGGCAGTAGTAGGCGCTCAACAAGTGGTAATCATTATCATAGTCATAATAATTATTTCTGAAAGAATGACAAGTGTAGAAGGTTAATACATTCTTTACCAATGTCCCTTTCTACTCCTGCTCTATCAAGGCCTCCAATTGTGCAGTGAGAAGAAAGATAAAGAAGGGAAGGGAGGAGGATGAAGTTATTTCTCTTAAATTCCTCCTAGGAACTTTGAAAGTCATTTTTCACATCTCTCTTGCCCTCCCTGCAGCCCCCTCTTGCTCTTACCTTTGCTAGAGTTGTTATGGAAATTAGAAAAATCTACTTTGTCTTCCATGTCCCTGCCCCTCCAGGTCAGGGTATGATGATGCCTAGAGATTAGAGTAAGGTTAAGCTCCCCGGAAGTGCATTTTGGGGATTAAAATGCTTTAATCAGGAATTGTCTGTTGTGGGGTTGGTTTAGACTCATGGCAACCGCAGGAGTGGGAGAATGCAGCTGCATATTCTCCAGAGGTTGTCTCTTTCTGGCCACTTTCTTACTTGGGGGCTGCTGTTGAGAGTGTGCCAGGAAACACACCCCTGTTCAACAGTTTCTGCACAAACGACTCAAGGCCACTGACTACACTCTTACAGTTGTCCCACCATCTTCACTCTCCTTCTCTGAGTTATTCTTCCCCCATTAACAGAAATGAACACCCCCTCCCCATGGCTCCTATTTAATCTTCCAAGTTATTGTTACCAACTTGCTCTCATATACATAGTGCCTAAAGTGGCATAATGCTCCAGACATTTTTTACTACATAAGGTAAGCTATTGGTTATTTTTTAAGAAGACATCAGGAAGTAATTTTGGTATGAGTTTTAAAGATTGTCTCAAGGCAATGGTTTCAGGGCTTCATCTAGTCTTCATGGCTCCAGATAGTTTGGAGTCCATAAGAATTTTAAACTCTGTTCTACAGCCCCCCCCCCACCCTTTAGCCAGATTTTTAAAAAATAGAATCTTTTGTTGAAATGTTTAGTATTCACTGAGTTTTCAATGGCTTATTTATTGGAAGTAGAAGGTCAGAATGTCCTTCTGAGAGTCTCCTAGGTAGATTCAAGCCTCCAACCTTTTTGTTAGCAACCAATACCAAAACCAAATTCATGGTCAAGGAATCAATGCCAACGCATGACAACTGTACAGGACAAGGTAGACCTGCCTTTGGGATTTTTCGAGACTGTAACTCATTATGCAATTAGAAGACCAGATATTAGACCTCCAGATAATAATGAGATCAAGGTCAAACACTTAAGTCAACAGCAATGCAAATGATGCTCATCAAACTTTTTGCTTACAAACCTTCTAAAGAATATTATTTTAATGTCTATGTCTAAAATTTGCAACCATACATTTAATACCTACAAAACAGCATTGTGAAGAGTTTTCTTTCAAAATAAAATTTTTTCACTCTGTGGTTAGGTACTTAATCTGTTGTCAATTTGAGACTTACGAGTGAAGCGGTGGAGTTTAGCCTGGTAATCAGGTCACTGCTGGATGATCTCATTTGGAGAAAATAAGGAGATAAATAGCTCACTGAACACATACTCTCTCCCTGTGAGACATTACTGACAGATTCATCCCTGGGATGAGTCTGATGGAGCTATGCTGAAGCAGCAGAAGGAGCCAAGAGGAGACCCACGCCACCACTACAATGTTTCTACTGCCACTGGATCCACAAAACTTTTTACCCAATGGCCTGTGATCTTCCTATATTCTGCATCATTGTATGTATTTTGTGAGTCTGAAGAGGAATTTATAGATTGGTATTGGACATATGGCCTAATATGGGACTTATGGACTTGATCTGGACTAGACTGGAAAGTTTTCTCAATATTCAACTGCTCTTGTATATAAAGCTCTATATATACTCTTTACATACTTTCATATGAGAGTCTGTGAATTTGTTTCTCTAGTATACCCAGACTAACAAACACTCGAACAGATTTAAATCCCATGATAGTTTGATACTGCCACCAAGCATAAAAATACACAGACAAGTTCTTACTTTGCTTCCTAAGTGCTCAAAATATTCTTCTTAGACAATGGATCTAAACAAACTATATAGATTTTACACATTTTGATGAATAATTGCCACACACAAAACTAACATTTAATTAAAAACACATACCTGAATAAGATGGACAGGGTTTTATCCCCCAATTTGTTCACAAATGAGTATTATTGAACACTAGAATGAAAGAGTCTAACTTCGAATCTTTTCCCAGTTTTTGTGTGTATATACATATAAAAACTGAGAAACCTGGCTTAAAAAGGGGAAGTGAATGGGAATAGAAACAGTTTTCTTAAAGCAATATCAGCATCAACATTATGAATTGTCTCATTCCCTAGAACATTGTAACATCAGAGAAATGCTCCATAGTAAGGTGTGAGATGGATGAAAGGTGTGTACTTCTTTTGCAAGATAGTAGTAGAGACCGAATGGGGTTGCAGAGAAATTAAATTACTTGATATAACTCTCCTATGCAGAGTCTTTATCACCTCCACCAAATGACTATGTTAGAGTCTGCAAATAGGTTATGTGAAACTTCTTTATGGGGATTGGGCAGTTTTACCATTGTGCTGGGTATAAAATGAGCCATCTCAAAAACAAGTGCAGAAAACCCCACAGCCATGAAAAAAGAGTTATGAGTAGAGTGCATCTGCTCTCCCTGAGTGTATCTGAGCCCCCTGTGTGGAGAAGCAGCAGTGGCAGTTGAGGCAGCAGCATGGACACTCCGAGGCAGAGCAATGGACTGCCTAGCCCATATAATGAATAAAACTGAGTGCTTTTGTATAGGAGTTTGGCTTGCAGAATGGAGTTTCCTTGGGCATTTATCTGTAGCCTAGTGTCAGATGCAAAGGACCAGGGAGAAATGTCCCCAAAGGCATGACAGACAAGAGGCACTGCAGACAAAGCAACATTTAATGGTGCTGAGCCTGACTTGTCAATTCCCTAATAAAGCTCCCTAATTGAGAGTATTGTCTGAGTTCTGTTTGGTTATTACAATAGAGTAAGCAGATGTAGAGTTGGATTCTCCTTATTGCTATGTTCCCCCACACACCATTTCCTCAGAGGGGGATGTAAAATGTTTGTTGTGGATCTTCTGTCAAAGGAAGGGGAAGAAGCCAAACTTTGTAGGGAAGAAATTTGAGACCTTTTAGCCAATCTACCATGGAGTGCCTGGGTAGTGCAAGCAATTAAGTGCTGACTCCTAACCAAAAGGTTGGTGGGTCAAACTTGTCCAGAAGTGTCTTAGAGAAAGATCTGGAAATCTGTTTGCAAAAGGTCACAGCTACTAAGATTCTATGAGCCACAGTTTTACTCAGAAACACCTGGGACTGCCACGTGGCAATATCAACTCCATAGGACCTGGCTGGCTAACCAGTAAGGAGCTCTAGAGCGCCATTAGGTTTGCACCGTGACAGTTTGCAACTGCAGGCCTTTATATATATCCCCTCTCAGTCTCCTGGTCTGGAAAAAGTATGACCTTACACAGGGTGGTAGTTGAGGTAGACTCTGAAGGACCACTGGAGGCTATCTGCTCGCTCCTCTACCCTGAGCATATTACTCTCATGCAGCTGCTACAGCAGAGTATCACAAATGTGGTGGCTTGAGCTAATAGAATTTTATTCTTTCACCATTATGGTGACCAGATGTCTGAAGCAAGCAATGTGCCAGCAGGTCTTGTCCTTTTAAGTGTCTCTGAGGGAGCATTTATCCTATACTTTTATTGGAGCTTATCATGGCATTTGGTGGAGTACTTGGTATTCCTTGGCATGCAGACCCATCATTCCAAACTCTTTCCATCTCCACATGGTCTTCTCAATATGACTGTGTATTTTCTTCATTTCTTTATCTTATAGGGAGACTCATCATTAGATTTAGTACTACCTAAATCCAGCATGATCTCATTTTGAGATCCCTACCTTAATTATATCAGCACTGACCCTTATTCCAAATAAACTTGTTACATTCTAGGTGGGCATATGTTCTAGGACAAACTCAATCTAGGCAGCAAGTTCCTTGCTGAAGAAGCTCCTCTGCCACACACATCCATTTGCACCATGTTTTATAAAGTAGGAAAAGAGTGATTGTAAAATGGGAACTGAGAAAGGAGGGCAAGTGTGAGGTACAAAGGGCAGCAGATTGGCAAGTATACAGGCTTCAGAAAAGAGAGCATATGGCAGTCGAGCATCTGGAAATTGATACTCCTTGGAAAGCTTTTGAATACCTGCAGGGTTATAAGATTCGATTCAAGCTGATTATTTCTTTGCAGGCATACAGGCCTCGGGTTGCTAGATCTCCAATTATTTAAGAGGATTGGAAATTCACACGCTAAGTGCTATCTCCCCAGTTTTAAATGCCATTGGTTAATTAAAAACAAACAAATTGTGTAAGCTCAAGTAAAATGTGTCCACGGACTGACTACAGTCACTGAGCTAACTAACGCCTTTGCTTTAAAATGCTCCCATCGCCACTCCTGCTGGTGAAGTAGAAGAAACATCAGTCAACTCCTTTTGATGACCACAGTCCTTGCCCTCTCTGCATAAAAGTCAGGACTCAACATAGGGAGCTGAAAAAGCTGAAAAGTGGAAGGGATCATGCAGATTCTTTAGCATCATGTCTCTCTGGGATACAGAAGAGGATAGTGAGGGCCAGTGAAGTCAAGGGTTTTATCCAAGGTCACAGCTGTCAGGGAGCAAACACTCGGCTGTCATGCTTGGACCTCCCACCACAGAGCTGGTGTTAGTTACTGTTGAATTGGCTCTGACTCCTGGTGACCCCTGATAAAACAGAAGAAAGCATTGCCAGCCCATTTTTATGATTCTGGGAAAACGTTCATTGTTGTGGCCAATATATATTTTGAATGCCTCTCAATGTAAGGGATCATCTTCTATACTTTATCGAACACTTTTCTTTTGTCGTCCACCTAATTGTCATGGGATAACTTTTGAAAGTAGAAGGCCAGGTGTTTATCTCAGTTCATCTTAGTCTGGAAGCTCTGCTAAAAGCTGCAATTGTGACCCTGCTGGTATTTGCACTACTTCTGGCCTAGCTTTTAGCGTCGTAGCAATGTCCAAGCCATCACAGTACAACAGACTGGTTACCGGTGCAGCCTTCATTCCACTGCTGTGCGCATGAGCATCTCAATGCCTCTGGAACAAAATCAGAGCACTTTGGGGTACATGAAGTTTCTTAGAGGTTGTTTGGCCCAAATCTCTTATTTTACAAGTGACAACAATGAGGTATAGAGTAATTAAATCATTAGAAGTGGAGGCTTGGGGTTCTCTGTTCAGAGCATTTTCTACTCCATTTCTTTAACTTCCATAACAACAGACAGAAGACTATGCTTAAAGTCACCTAGTCCTGTTTGTTTTGTTTTGTTTCTTTGTTGCAACTTCTCTAGTAAGAGTTCTTTTTTTTTTTAATCACTGACTCCTGATGGGTATATAAGAGTGAATAAAAGAAATAAAAATATCATTGATCTGTTAATTAAAACCTGAATTCATTTGGTTCCAATGAATATTTCCCCAAGAATTACAAAGGCCTTTTCTAGATAGACCTTTGATTCACTGGCTTGCTGCTTTGCCAGTAGATTTCCTAGAAGACCACTGGAGTGGCTTCATTTCAGTAGAACATATCAACGTACAATCCAGCTCTAGTCAGTGCTACGCCATGTTAAAACCACTTCTATGGCCCATTCACATAGCCTAAGTCACATTTCCAAATTACTTTCTCCCATCATGGGCCCCAAACTCATATGATCACAACCACTCAGGCCAGAAGGAATTGTCCCTGCCATAAAGTATGGTTGTAATCCAACTCAACATGCGTGTCTATAGTCACTGCGCTCTTGGAAACCATCAAGAGCATAGGCAGGTGTGGAGGGAGAGGTCCCTCTGAGGCTCTCGAAGTGAGGCTGTCCCAGTTGCTTCTGATTTCTGGGGTCCATTTCCAACGGGACCCCAAAGGAGCCATCATTGTGAGCATGTCCCAACTTTTATTAACAACCCTTCTGTGATGACGCTCTGTGTTCATCTCCAATACTCATGTCTTGATTATTATTTGAGGAAGGTATAAAATCTGTGAGTGTTTTGTTTATTTGAGAGAGTGGGGGTGGGGTAGGGGGAGAAACACATTTACAGGGCTCACCTGTAGGAAATACCTTTAGATACAAGTATCTAAAACCACATCATCTCCTTTTCTGATGCTGCCTTTTCCTCACCTTTAATTTAAAAAGTAAAAAAAGGAGCTAGAAGAATGGATAGAATTTTCTAGTAGCATGAAATTTACTGTCTCTGTAATCAAGTTTTGGGGTGGTGGTAGTGATGATTCATAAAACATAACTTTGACTCAGAACGAGAGAAGTAAACAAGCAAATAAACATGTTGCTGTTACATTGATTCCAATTCATTTCTTGGCTATGTCTTTATGGTCCAGATAGCCTGTCTTTGTTTTTGGGTGCTGCTGAAACCATTTGCACCATTTTAAAATTAGTTGTCTAGTGTCACCCAGAGACCATAGAATGAGAGAAGAATATATTTTTCCTTGTTGTTGCTGTTCTCCTCCTCCTCTTCTTCTACCTCTATGATTATAGGAATGAATTCTTTTTACTGGTTTTCTTTGGCTGCTAGAAGGTGATATAGTTCTCCATTCAAAACAACTCATTGTGGAGGTTTGATCATTGTCCCTGATGTTATCTCCTTCCCTATCTTTATGGTTCATCACTCTGAGTTCCCCATTCCTTTTTGTGTTTGAATTATTTGGGTACCTCAGTACTAAACTTTCAAAGCCTTGTGGAAATGGGTGAAGTGTGAATATCTAAAGCAGATCTCACCTTCTTCTCACAAGACCAGCAATGTGTGAGGATTAATGGATCTCTTTTATGCTAGCTTTCAGTGTCTCCTTCCTCCAGAAAGCAAAATCTTCAGGGCAAAGAACAGCCCAAATTCTGAACATGAGGGGGTTCTCAATAAATGTTCATTGACTAGAGGAATAGATGGATAGATGGCTGGATGGCTGGATGGCTGGATATGGATGGCTGGATGGATATCACTCTTGTAACTATTTACTTGTTGCTTTTTTCTTCTCCTTTTTCTCCTCCCCCGCTCCCTGCCCATCCTCCTTTCTTCCAATCACAGTAAAAATCCCAACTCCTTATGTGATTACAATATGAACTACATAATCTGCTCGATTCTCAGCCATCTTTGTGAATTCCTCCCCTTTACAATGATCCTTCTTTCTTCTGTTAGTGCCTGTACTTGAAGTGTTTTGCCTCCAGGATAATTTAAACCCAGATTGCTTTCTTTATTCAGGCCTCAGTTCCCCAAAGTTTTCATCTTTGAGAGGTATGCCTGCTTTAAATTGGAATATATATATATATATATATATATATATATATATGCAAAGACTGTGCCTGTTTTGGTTGTCATTACCTTATAAATGTCTTACCCATCACCAAACTTACTCTTACAATGAATAGTTTCTGACTCAGGTTGACAAACAATATATGAACATATGCATCTTTGACTACTAGCCTGCTTGAATTTCTGGGTTATATATATGTGTGTGTATGTATATATATGCAAAGCCTATGCCTGTCTTAGGTTGACATTAACTTATGAATGACATACTCCTCATCAAGCCTACTCCAACAAATGAATAGCTTCTGTCTTAGGTTGACAAACATAGTTAATGAACTTACCCATTTTTGACTACCAGCCTGCTTTAATTTCTGGTTTTATGTGTATATATATGTATATGTATATATAAACAGTGCATGCCTTAGGTTGTCATTAACTTATGATGCTTATGATGGTCTTACCCGTCATCAAGCCTACTCTTCCAAGGGAAGAGTTTCTGTCTTAGGTTGTCAAACATTATTAATGTCTTTGACTACCAGCTTGCTTTAATTTCTGGGTTTATATATATATGTATATACACACACACACACACATATACACAGCACACACACATATATACATATGAGCCGAGACTGTGCCTGTCTTTGGTTGTCATTATTTTATTAATGTCCTACCCCTCAGCAAACCTACTCTTTCAAGTGAATATTTGTCTTAGGTTGACAAAAATAATTAATGAACTTACCTGTCTTTCACTACCAGCCTGTTAATTTCTGGGATTTAAATATATATATATATATATATATATATATTTATACACGCATGCACACACACACATACATATATATGAGCAATGACTGTGCCTTTGCCAGTCTTGGCTTGGCATTAACTTATGAAAGTCTTACCTGTCATCAAACACACTCCTCCAAGCAAATAGGTTCTGTATTAATTTGACAAATATAATTAATGAAATTTCTCATCTTTGAATAAAAGCCTACTTTAATTGTTGGGATATATACAACGACTGTGCTGTGTTAGATTTTCATTAACTTAAGAATATAAGACTATCGTACTCGTCATCAAACCTACTCCTCCAAGTGAATAGTTCTGTTCTGGGTTGACAAAAATAAGTAATGAACTTACCTGTCTTTGACTACCAGCCTGCTTCAATTTCGTGTTTGATGTGTATATATATATATATATATATATATATCTGTGTGTATATAATATATATAAATAAATAGAGTGCATGCCTTAGGTTGTCAATAAATTATGAATGTCTTACCCATCATCAAAACTACTCTTCCAAGGGACTACTAGGTTCTGTCTTAGGTTGACAAACATAATTAATGAACTTACCCTTCTTTGACTACCAAGCTGCTTTAATCTCTGGGTTTTATATATATATATATATATATACACACACACATTTATATGTTTATATGTTTATGAGCAAAGACTGTGCCTGTCTTAGGTTGTCATTGTTTTATGAATAGCTAACCTGTAATGAAACCTACTCCTCCAAGCGAATAGGTTAACAATCCCACCACTATTTCTTCTCTAGAATTCATGTGGACTAATATACTCATACACTGCATATACTTATAGACTACTCCAATAACCTGATGATTGCACACAGCCAAGTTTGCCACTTAGAATGGGAAGAAAGATCATTACTTTGATGGAATCAGAAGCCTGTTGGAAGGAGGTAACCAAGGGTAGGATAGTGATAAGATTGGGAGGGTGAGGACGAGCTTAAAGTGAAAGTGTTTTAGTGGTGCAATGAATAAAGTGCAGGACTGGTAACCAAAAAGGTCATCAGTTAAACCCACCAGCTGGTCCATTGGAGAAAAACCCTGATGATCTGATGCTGTAAAAATTTCAACCTAGGAAATGCTGTGGGGCAGTTCCATTCTGTCATAACATGGTCATTATGATTCAGAATCAGTTCTACAGCAGAAAACAACAAGCTAAGGTGGGTCTTTCCCTGTGGAGAAGTGAAAAGTTATGATATTGTACAAAGTCTGCGATGCAATAGTTTAGGACTGATGCACATGGTGAGCGAAGGGTTTTGCTGTGGACCTTGAAGACAGACCAGTTGAGTTCTGATGAGGATGTTACTACCCTGATTTGAGCTGGTTAAAGATTCTTTTATTCAGATATGTGAATTTTTAGGAAGCTCCTCACACAGGCAGTAACATGATTTGCAACTCAATCTCTCTCTCTTGCCAGATTATTTTGGACTAGCTTTTTACAGTATGTCAGTACCCACTGTCCTGAGTCAGTCCTAATTCATTGCAACCATGTAGAACAGAGTCGAACTATTCCACTGCGCTTCTGAGACTAAATACTTATGGGAGCAGACAGCCTCAACTTTCTCTTTTGGAGTGGCTGGTGGGTTCAAAGTGATGACCCCACAATTAGCAGTCCAACACTGAACCCAGTACTGAGCTCCAAGTAATTGAAACAAATTAATATGATCAATAAGCCATGTAGCTAAAATGGTTTCAGTTCTCCTTTGTTGCTCTTAGACATTAATATGTATATTTAATTACTCTTTTTAGTGTGTGTCTCTCCATCTTCATCACCATTATGACCATTACACCCACAAGTATATAATTCTCATGAATATAAGCATGTCCTGCTCATTTCTGTGCTCCCAGTAGCCTGAAACAAAAGGGATGCAGACTCTGAAATTTTTAAAAAGTGAAATCAACACAAGAAAGCAAATGGTCACGTGTGAGTTTCTTAACTCTTTTGCTGCCATTGAGTCAATGCTGAATCATAGCTACCCTCTCGGAGTTTCCAAGGCCGTAACTGTTTACAGGAGTAGAAAATTCAGTCTTTCTCTTGTGGAGCTGCTGGTGGTTTCAAACTGCCAACCATGAAGATCACAACCCAATCCGAAGCCCAATACAATAGTGTCAGGATTGCATAACCACTGCACCACCAGGGCTCCTCTTCAGCTTCTTACTGAAGTCCAATTATGCGTCTGTCCTCTGGCAGGAACCTGAACAGTGAAGCAGTGGATATGTTGGAGCTAGGTGCTCACAACCTTGAAAGGAGTTCATTCACTTAATCATAAAATATTTCTTGAACTCGTCCTGTGACTCTGACATGGTGCTGGGCTTTTGTTTCTAAATTGTTATTGTGACGTGGATGATGTCTCATTGTTTTGATTCGTAACTCTTGAAAGGGGTTCACAACACTTTCTTTATGTGTTTGTTTGCTGCTTGGGTGTCTTATTTGATACATTGTCTATTTTCTGTCTCTGCCCCTATTGTCATTGGATCATTCATCTTTTTCTTGCTGACATGTTGCAATTTTCTATAGATTTTAGGGATCAATCCTTTGTTCATTATATAATTGCCAATTTATTGTACCAGTCTGTGGGTTCTATTTTCATTCTCTTGATAAAGTCTTTTGAACCTAAGCATCTTATTTTTAGAAGGTCATCTATTTAAATGGTCATCTGGTCATCTATTTTGTTTTTTGCTGTGTATGTGTGTTTCATTGCATTTTGCAGTGTGCTTATGCTATGTGTCAATGTCCTTCCAATTGTCCTTATTCTTTCATTGATGATCTTTTTAGTTATGGGATTTACATTTAAATCTTTAATCCACCTTGAGTTCATTTTTGTTTCATTCTTCCGCTAGTAGAAATCCAATTTTGTCAATATCATTTCTTGAAGAGACTGTCTTTTCCCCATTTGATATATCTTGACCCTTTGTCAAAAGTCATTTGTCTGTAGGTTAGATGGATTTATTTCTGGATTCTCTATTCTGTTGCGTGGTGCTGGATTTTGCCATACAAAGCATGTGATAGCAGATGGTTACCTATCTGATTGTGGAATAAATGTGAGCATTTTTTTTTAATCTTTGATAGGAGTGCTAATTAAAGATATTTTTAAAAAGAAGTGAACATTTCCCATTAAATATGTATATAAAATTGATAGAACAACTTGAAAGATTAGATAGAAAAATGGCAGTGAGGTTATGTTAATTTGAGAAAAACAATTTGGAAAAAGAACGTAAGAATGATTTCCTAAATTCAAGAATGTAATCAATGTCACTGAATTGTAAATGTCGAAATGGAATTGTTACATGTTCTACTATGCATACAAAGGGGCTTCAAAAAGTTCATGGAAAAATCCCATTATCTTGCTATTCCACTTTCCACAAACTTTTCCAAGTCCGATCCTAGTCTCAAAATGAGAACAAAAATAAAATAAAATAAATAAAAAGCATGTATGCATATTGACATGTAATGTAAAGCATCATATAGAAATGCTTTAAAATTCAATGCTCAAAAGCATAAAGTCTATGAAGAAAATAAAGCTTCATAAAAAGAGCATATTGGATATAATCTAAATTTATAATTTTGGTATAATCTGATTTCATATATAATATCTGACAGATAACAAACTTTATGTGTGATGACAGAAAAGGAATTGACCAGAACGCTAACATAAATTGACTTGCTTTGGATTTTCTTTTTAAATTTTGCATACTTCCTCTGTTTCTGTGTATTTTCCACAGCAAGTGTATTTTTTTAGAATGGCATTTTAAAATGTCAGTTTCCTGTTTGAGGGTGGGGAGGGTGATTGGGCTGCCAGATTATATACACAATACCCAATTACATTTCAATTCAGATAGTTTGGGAGGGAGGGTGTAAGTGTGGGCTAAATATCACATTGTTGTTATCGTCAGTGGCCATTGAGTTGATTCCTACACAATGCCAACCCAAGTTACACAGTAGAACTGTTGATCAGGTTTTCTTGGCTACAATCTGTTTTCCCTTACATATATAATTTATTTTAATTTTCTGTTTTTGTTGAAAACATACACACAACAGAGAACACACACCAATTCAACAGTTTCCACATGTACAATTTGGTGTTACTGATGAAATTCTTTGAGTGGTGCAACTCTTTCCATCTTCCTTTCCTGAGCACCATGCACCCAGCACTATGGGAAGAACAGAGAACCCAGAAATAGAACCATCCACAAACAGACACCTGATTTTTGACAAAGGACCAAAACAAATCAAGCAGGGAAAAGATATGGTGTTGGCAGAATTGAATTTCTACTAGCAGAAGCATGAAACAAGACCTATCTCTCACTTCACATACAAAAATGAACTAAAGATGAAATACAGACTAACTGTATTTTTTGAACCATAAGATGCGCCTGAACATAAGACACATCCAGTTTTTAGAGCAGGAAAACAAGAAAAAATATTCTGAACCAAGTAGTACCAGTATACTAAAATATTTATTAAAATAAGACAAAATAGGGTAATATTTAACAGCACAAACTGGTGTTAAGAACCATCAGCACTTTCATTAACAAATGAAGGGAGACGTGTGCTGTGCCGATCATGTGACCTGATTGACAATGAGACTCCAGGAGGTGGTAATTCCCCCGAACATACAGCAATCCACAGCATGCAAATAGCAGTGGACAGTAAGTGGGTGCATGAGATCATAAACAAATGTTCTGGGGTACCACACCTTCATACCCTCGTTTGTCTCTCACTTTTGGGGGAAAAAAGTGCATCTTATGGTCCAAAAAATATGGTAAATGTAAACTGCAGAACTACAAAGAAAGGGACAAGCGGAAGAGTCTTAACACATGTCATAAACTCACTGCAAAAAAAAAAATGAAACACTCACAGTAGAAAACAAAATAGATGACTGGAAACTTCTAAAAAGAAGACGCTGATGTGCATCAAAAGAAGAGCAGTAGCATAAGCGCTCTGCTCCCTGGAGTTCCAATCTTCTGACTTGCTCTCATCAACTAGCTCCTGTGTGCCATAGAGAGGCCTTTAAAAAGCATTATCCTCAAGGCAGACACTGTTTACTTATTAAACTAAACCACTCTTTGATTTTAAAAAGCTTCCGGGGACTTTTTGTGAAGGTAGGGTGAAGGTAAAGTTTAAAGATGATCACAGGGCAGTAGTTTCAGGGGTTGGCTGTAATCTTAAAGGAAACAGATCACTGAGCTCTTCTTTCGTGATCTCGTTGGATGGGTTTGAACCACCAACCTCTAGGTCAGCAGCCAAACAAATAGCATATAAACCTGTTGCTCTGGAGTAGCATTTTGACTCACAGAGGCCCAATAGGAAATGCTGTAATTACGAGTTGGGCTGCTAACCACAAGTTTAGCAATTTGAACTCACCAGTTGCTCTGAGGGAGAAAAACGTGGCTTTCTCCTCTCATAAAGAGCTACAGCAAAGAAAGACAGTCTTGGACACCCTTGTCCTGTGGGGGTAACTAGGAGTGTGGAGCAACTCGCAAGCAGTGAGTGTGGTTTCCTTTGGAGTCATGCTGCAGGGGAGACTGAGCGGCCTGGTATGCTCGGGCATCACACACAGAACTGCCTTGGTACACACATGTTTCTCTAGCAGAATTCACTGCATTCCACACTCGCAGGACAACCCATTGGAAGTTGCTGAATGCTGTCAACTGTGTGCTGAGGGGCTGCTTTCATAGTTCTGCCCCCCCAAGAAGGCACACTGCCGGCTGAGCACTGAAGCCTCTGGCCTAAAGGTTCATCCCCAGCTTTCAGATCTCAGATACCCTGGACTGTGGATAGAGGGCAAGCTGCCTGAGTAAAGGGCCTGGCGTTTCCACTCACTGGAGGCCGGGGAGCGACTGAGCTGCCCCTAACCTCTAAGCTCCAAGACTGTGGCCAGGGCAGAATGCATTTCTACCAGACAACCGGAGTCTCTTGAGAGCACAGCCCTCTCTCGGGAAGATGGTACCTGGAAGGCAAGGCCAGTAGCAGTTCACTGGCTTCCTGTCTCTGGGGGGTGTGAGGGTGGGGTGAGGACCCCCACCTCTGCTCTTTCAGGGGATCAATGCAAAAGATCTGAAGCAGCTCGTGTGGCAATCCTCACAAAATTACAGCCAAGGTGCAAATAGCTAAACATTAGCCAGAATCTGTAAACACTGACTTCAAAAAGGTGATAATTAATGAGGGGCAGGGCAAAGAGCAATAGAGGGGAAAGGCAGACTTTGAACAAGGTCCCTGATCCCTCTGGGCCTCAGTTTCATCATCTGCAAAGTGGGTGAGTAAATCAAGCTGCTAAGAAAAGTGTCTTTAATTTCAATTTTCCGGGGTATTAACTTTTTTGGAGTTAATTGGAGTCAGTTTTTTGAACCAGTGAATCCAAATTATGAATCAGTGATCCCGGCATCATTTACTGAAACTTACACTGTCAGTTTCCTTATTGTGCTTTGAAATGCAGGGAATTGGAGTCACAGGGAAATAATATAGTTTCTCAAGGCAGCACAGCCAGTGAATTAGGAGGGCAGGATTTGAATCACACTGCTCTTCGGCTAACTCTGACACCTCATCCACCTTCCCGTAGTTTCCCCCTGATCACTGTGTGTTGCTGAGCAGAAGCTGAAGTCCCTGGCATTGCTGTGGCTCTCACATGCACTAGGGGAGATATAGAGGCTTGAGTCTGTGGGGTCCATGTGGAAAGAGAGCAACGCCTCCCTTCCATTGTAGCTCCTCTATAAATTCTAAGTAAGGATTGACCTAAAACTGACTTTCACTTACCCAGGGACAGAAGCCAGGGAGTTTCTCCAAGAGCCCTTGTTCTCAATCTCCCGTCTGTCCCTATCATCCCATAGCTAAAATACTTTGAGCAGCGTCAGAGCTGTGCATATGTAGCAAAAAGAACACACTGTGTTTAATTACCCTGACCTTCCCCTCCCCATGGCTTACTGAGAGAAGAAAGTCGAAACTGTGCCTTTCAATCATTGACTCATTTACTTACTTTTTCATGAAAAAATAGGTTTTGAATGGAAAAGAGAGAAGAAAGAGAATGAAGGGCCTGGTTGGGTGGGGGAGAGAGGACACAAAAAGGGTGGGCAGGGGGCCTCAGAAACACTCAACTAACAACCTGAGTAAATATTTCCAACTTACTTCCTTGAAGAGTCACGAGTCAAATGAATTATTTGGTGAAGGTGGGTCTTGCCCTTTTCAGGCCTGTGAGGGCTTTTACAAGAAAAATGGTAAGCAAAGTAGTTGGAAGCCATAGCAAAGTGTTTGGGCAGAAGTAGAAGTATTTCTTTATCTGTATGAGAAGTTGCCGTCTTAAGCAGGGTCACCTACTTCCTTGGAGGAAGCACATCACTCCAGGTTTTAGTTATGAAGCTAAAAGACCAAAAGACATACACTGCATTGGATCATCTGGGTAATGTCTTAAGTTGGACAGGCTCTGAGATGGGGACAATGAAGAAGCAGTTGGTGAGGAAGAGTTCACAAGGAACATACATAGGGAGGCAGAGGAAGCAGAATAAGAAGGAAAGGAAATCTAGCCAGGACAGGAGGTCCCTTCAGACTGATTCCACTAAGGAAGTTAGGGATGTAAATGATACCTCAAGTTAGGGTAGCTGAGGCCAGGGAACTGGGGCTCTACCTTCAGTGGAGGCAAGGGAAGGGGAAACCAGCAAGCAAGCCAGTTCCAACTCACGATGATGCTCTCTGTGGCAGAGCTGGACTGTATCAATAGGTGGTTTGTTTCACAGTAGTTTTCTAGTGTTTACCCCAAAGGTGCCTCTGGGTGGACTTGCAGCGACAACTTTTTGCTAAGATAGGACTTTATGTTAGGGTTCTCTACAGAAACAAAACCTGGACACTAGTAATTCCCTTTATATATTTTTATAGATAGAAGGATATATAGAATAAGAAATAAATAGCTAGATCTATAAAGCAGTACAAATGGCTCGGTGCAGCTCACTTGTGTGAGACAGCCAGCAGACTGGCAGTCCTGGGAGTCGGAGCAGTTCTCTGTAGAGCAATTCAGGCTATCTGGCCACAAGCAGCAAACAGCAAAGCAGGTCACCATCAGTCAGCCAGATGACAGGGTCCAACAGTCCCCAGCTCAAGAGATGAATATTCCAGGAGTGTGGCGAAGCAGGGCTTGAAGGAACCTCAACTCACTGCAACATAGTTCACCGAATAGGTGTCCAATGGATAGTGTCGCTTGGAGATCGAGGCACAGGACGAACAAGGCAGTCGGTTGGTCCAAAGATCCAAGAGCAAGAGGGCAAGGGTGGGGCTCACCGAGTCATTTATATCTCTGCTCTTCATTTGATCTTCTGTGTGTTCATTGGCCATGTTGTCACAACAGACCTACCTATCTTCTTTGGCCATGTTGGCACATCAAGCTTACCTATCATAGGCATTCTACTCCCATAAAGAGTCAGTTTTGGAAACTCACAGAGACTGTTCTATCCTGTTCTTTAGGGTCATAATGAGTTGAAGTCAAGTGCAATAGTAGTGAGGTTTATTTGTTTGTTAGCCTGATTAGCAGTGACTTTCCAAGGTGAGAGTAGGAAACCTTATCTTTTTCCCTTGGAGTGCCTGGAGGCTTTGAACTACTGATTGCCGTGAACAGCCCAACGGGTAACCACTATGCCATCAATGGAGGACATGTGTACATTCCTGGACACTTCTGTTAGTTGGTTTAGAGGCCATTGAAGTTGTTCTGACCCATTGAAATGAGACACTGTCCAGCCCCATGCCATCTTCGCAAGTAATAGGTTTGAGCTTTTCATTGTTACTCTCTCAACCTAACTCATTCAGGATTTTCCTTTTTTTCACTGACACTCTATCTTCCCAAGCATTTTCCAGGGATTGGCTTCTCCTGATAACATGTCCCAAGTAAGGTGCAGACTTGCTGTATTTTTTAAAAGACAGATTGTTCTCCTGGCAGTCTATATACTTTCAATATTCTTTACCACGGCCATAATTCCAAAGCAGTCTTTCTCCTCTGGTCTCCCTGAGTCACTGCCCCTTCTTCACATGCCTATAACCTGATTGAAATCCCCTGGCTTAGCTCAGGCATCCCTCAGTCCTCATGCCTTTACCCTTTAGCACTCTAATAAGGTCTTGTGCTATCAATTTGCCTGATGCAATGAAGGAGCTGTTGAAGTCACTGATTGCTGCTTTCATGAGCATTGATTATAGATCCAAGTAAAAGGATATCCTTGACCATTTTGCTTTGTGCCATTACTTGCCATTCCCATGGTATAATAGTATTCACCCACTTCCTCCTGGGTTACCCACAACCAAACATCTGTCTTTTTTGCCCCTGCCTGTTTCTCAAACTTGGCTTTGGACAAATGTTACCCTTTGAGACTTGTGTGGCTGGTTATCCTGAGGAGATGGGTCCTTCTGGTGTTATTGTTCATGCTATTGCCTAGCCTCTTGTTTGACTGGAAGGTGATATCTGGGAATGCATTTAAAGGACTTTTAAGAGATGTGGTCTCAGGGTCCCATCAATCGCTATCAGACTAGGAATTGTGGGTTGTTGTTTTTATTTTTATGATGTGTTATTTTGTTCTACGTTTTTCTCCCATTCTGTCCATGACCTTCTACTGCAATCTCTATCAGAGCAGTTTGTAGACTGTAGCTGAAAAAGGTGCCATCTGGACCGTCTGCTCTCAAGTTGGTGATAGTAGATGTCTTCTTGTTCCATTTATTGTGATGTTGTTTGTTAGTCCAGTTATGAGGGCTTCTTCTTTCTTTATGTTGAATTGTAATACATATGGAAGGCTGGAATCTTTTATCCTCATCAGTAAGTGTTTCACTCAAGCCTAGTATACAGCAGGAATTCCTGAATTTCTCCTGTGGGATTTTCTGTGTGTGTGTGTGTGTGTGTGTGTGTGTGTGTGTGTGTTCCGGTACAAAAGAATTCAAGGTTGTGCATTTGCAAGAAGCTGACCTTGGTAATCTTAAAGGGTTGTGTGGTGACTCCAACGCTAGTTTCTTATTAATCTATTCTTTTAAATCAAGGGCTCCTTAGAAGCAAATCAGGTCTCAGCAAGGAGGGAATCAGTGAAAAGGTTAGGACCCAGTCTCCCTGAGGGCACACGTTTCAGACAGAGCTGAGCGAGAGTCCCAGCTCTGTCACTTCTGACTGTGTGACTTTGTGCTAGCTACTTCACTTCTCTGAGCTAGTTTCTTCATTTGTCCACTAGACATAGTAATACCTAGCTCAGAGGATTATTAATATGGTCAGTCAAACCCAAACCAAGCTCACTGTCATCGAGCCAATCCCAACTCACAGTGATCCTATAGGACCGGGTGGAACAGCCCTTATGGGTTTCCAAGACAGTGGCTCTCCACGGGAGTAGAATATCTCATCTTTCTCCCTCAGAGTGGCTGGCAGTTTCGAAAAAACTGTGACCTTACAGTTAGCAGTCCTATAACTCACTATGCCACCAAGGGCTCCAATATAGTCAATAGGGGGCCTTACTTAATGTGCTTAGCAAGGGAAGAGAAGGGAACCTTCCACTTCTCCTTTCAGTCCTACTTCCCGGTTTCTAAAGTGACACAGTGGTTAAGCACTCAGTTGCTAAAAGAGAGGTCAAACCTACCAGTAATTGCACAGGAGAAAGACGCAGCAGTCTGCTGAAGTAGGACTTAGTCTTGGGAACCCTGGGCGGTGGGGGGGAGGGGTAGTGTTTGGGTCCTATAAGGTCACTGTGAGTCATAATTGCCTTGTCAGCAATGGCCTAGGGCTTCTGGGGTGACTATTCCATGACTTATGGGCTCTTGCGTCGGAAAGTGGAACCTCTGAGTATACTAAGGGCCTTTGCAAAAAAATGTCTAAGGACACCAGTCCAGGAAACAGAACCAAGCCAGAGAGGGGAAAATGCAGAAGAGGAGACGTTTTTTTCTAGAAGGGTAAGAGTTGTAAGAGGTGCAAGGAAGGGAAAAGGTGGTATGGCTTTAAAAGTCAAAATGGAGGAAGAGAAAAATACTCTAGTGACATAAAAAAAAGTATGTAAAGCCCACAAAGACCTTCTGCCTTCTCAGTTCTTCTAGCTAACCTGAGTGAAATGTTCATGAAGAGGCTGCATACCAGCACAGAGGCACTTTGGTTTTTAACTTTTCCTCCTCAACTCCTGTATCACAGCCTTCTACAACTGCATGAATCCTAATTTGTATTTCCATCTTTATTTCATCACAGCTACTCAACATATATCCAAGTCGTTTTGAAAGAGCTGGCTTAGGGTTAAAAGCTTGACTTTGAAATCTTTGGAGGCCACACACTATCATTTACAGGCTGAAGTTCACCGTCAGAACTCGCCCTTCCTTCTCCAGTTGGCAATGTCTCTGATCCCAAACCCTGTCTTGAGCTTTAGATATGATTCCAACTGCCTGCAAGCACTGAGAATGGCCCTTCACCCTCAAGAAGCCAAAGTAGGTCTCGCCTCAGGTCTTTTTACAGAGGTGAGAACAGAAAGATTCTGGGCCTCTCTCTGGTCTCACTGGAAGACTCTGGTTATCTGCTTTGAGAATGATCATGTTAGAATAGGTCTGGGCTAGCCATCGCAGAATTCTGCCAAAAAAAAAATGCTTATCTGAATCAATGAATGTCAATGGGTTTGTCCCATTGTAAACAAGCTTCAGTAAAAACAGAAGTTGCTTCTATGTGATGTCATTTTACTTTCTCTCACCTTTGCATTGCATTGTAAAGATGTTCTCCCTCACTGCCATCAAGTCACTGCTGAATCATGGTGACCCCCGTGAGCTTCTGAGGCTGTCACTGTTTACCACAGCTGCTGGTAGTGACCATGCAGGTCACAGCTCAGTGAGTAACCACTCCCCCACCAGGGCTCCATGAAGAGCATGCTAGCTGTCTCCCAAAAGTGGGGCAAAATTCAGTGCAATTGGATATCTTAAGTGTCCAAGTGGCATGTTCTCATTCTTTGACTGAAACACTAGATGGAGTGCACTGCATTTTGTTAAAATAAATTTGTAAGCTTATTCCCAGGGGTGCTTTTTCTTTCTTTCTTTTGTTTTTTTTCTGATCAGGCAATTCTAGCAACTTTCAAGAATGACCTTGAAATAATTCTGTGCCCCTCTGAAGCCCTGCGGGAAATGGTGTCTTTGGAGAGGTTCCTTTTTTTTCAAGTGCAGAGTTGGAGCTCGGTAACCTTTGACCTCCTTCTTTGCTGGAGCAAGGAGGCCGGCTTTGACCGTGAACCAAATGTTTATGCAGTTCTTCGTTAGCAGTCCCGGAGGACTGTCATCTGGACAGAGGTACTAGACTTGGTCCCTGCTGTTAAGGAAAGCTGCATGTTGGATTGAAAAGACCCAACAAATTCATCCAAAGTGGTTGGTGAACATTGTATTCTATGATCCTGGAGACAAAGGAAATGCAACCGATGGGGCTGGGGTCACCCTGAAGACCGGAGGGTCTTGGGAGGCCTGAGAGATGAGAGGTGGAGGGCAGGAGGGGAACACTTGTGGGAGTTAGAAGAGTGTTATGCCAAAGGGAGGTGGAAGTAATCAGAGGTCTCCATGGCCTTGGGATAAGGTGTCTAGCAACAATCCACACGATCTTTGACATTATATTCTACCCAAAGTGGAAGTAGAGAATTATTCAAACAACGAAGTGAGGCTCCGGCCCAAAGCAGAGGGAGCAGCAGGTGGACGGGCCTGTGTAGTTGCAATGAGAGTGCTTCCCAGAAACCATCCCTCTTTGTGTTTATTTTCTTTCTGCTCCAGTCTGTTCTGTTACCAGGTGACCGTAAGGTTTCAGCCTCCTGGCAGTCCAGACCCATCCCCTGGTGAGTTGGTGCTGCTGTGTGTCGCCTTCCCTCCTTCCTTCTTTTCTCCCTGGTGTGCTCCTCTTCCCTCCTGAGCAAATCACTCTCTGGCAGGCAGCAGGACCTCAACGGCCTAGACAAGGCATCTGGCTTACCCTTTAATCATGAGACTTTGGAATGTACCCACAACTCACTCACAACTCCCTATTCTGGAAGTGATTATTGCATACACCAGAGAGAGAACAATCAAATTATATATAAAAAAAGGGAATTGACTCCTTCAAGTAAAAGTGTCTAGCTAGTCTAGATTAGGTCTTGTTGAGGTTATCAGACAATCCCCAAATCTTTTTTTTTTTTTTTTTTGCATCACTGGCCTGGTGGGAGTAGGAAACCCAGCCTTGCTCCTGGAGAGCTGCTGCTGCATTTGAACTGCCAACCCTGTGGGCCACAGTCCCACACACAAGCACTGCGCCACCGGGGCTCAGCCTAATGTTCAACCCCCAAATCTTAATGGTTTCAACCTCAAAGATCTTTTGCTGTTAATTTTCCCCTCAAACAACATGTTTGTCGTAGGGTGATTGGGGATCTGCTCTGGCATCACCATCTTCCTCACTGTGCCATTGTCTTCCTTACTCTGGCATCCAGGTAGGTGATACTGCTGCTACCATCTGGACCTTGACTGCTTGCTGGGATCCAAGGAAAAAGAGAGTGCTACGGAAAGATGGAAAGTCTTGTGCCAGCAATGAACTGCTTAACCCCGAAGCAACACATATCAGTCCCATTTATAACTCATTGGTCGGGCTTGGCCCAACCCAACCCGAATGAAGCTAGGAAGTACAGTTCTACAATATGCAAGAAAGGCAAAAGCCAGAAATATTTATCTAGCTACACAAATGACTGATATGACAGGAACAATTAGAGTTATCTGGTTGATTTTTAGTGTTTCTTCTGCAGGCTTTTTTCTTTATGGACTCGTATGCCCACGTAAACACATACACATTTTGTATTTGCTTGTTTATTTTGTTTTCTACAAGAATGGGTTTATAATACATGTATTATTTTGTAACTTGCCTTTGCTCTTAATATGTCATAATTGTGTGCATGTACCACTGTGCCCATTTCATGACTGCATAACAATGCAGTCTTATGAACACCATTGTATCTTTAATCAATCCCATGGTGATGGACATTCAGACTTGTTCAGACTTAATTATATTAACTGGTACTGCACTCGATATTCACAATGGAGCTGTGGTGGTAAGGCAGTTAAGGATTTGCTGCCAAGCTGAAGGTAAATAATTTAAATCATCTACCTGGTTCATGGAGGAAAGATGTGCCAGCCTATGTCCATAAGGATTGCAACCTTGGAAACCTTAGTGACAAAATTCTCTGTCCTACAGAGTCATTCTGGAGCAGCAAGTTTGAGTGAGCTGTGGATGTCCTCCTTGCTGGGGTTGTTAGGTGTCCGTGACTTGAGGTGGCTCTTCCTGACCTTGTGTGCAACACAGGGACACACTGCCCAGTCCTGTGTCAACCTCACAATTGTACTTACGTTTGAGTCCGTCGTTGTGGTCATTTTGTCGATCAATCTTGCGGGGGGTCTTCCAACTTTTCGTTGTCCCTCCACATTCCCAACTGTGATGTCCTTCTCCAGGGACTGGCCATGGCTGACATTATGTCCAAGTATGTTTCCCCATACTTGCCTGTAAGGAGCATGTTAGCTGTACTTCTTTCAATACACATCTGTTTATTCTTATAATGGTCTGTGATACTTTCAATATTCTTTGCCAGCCATAAATCAAAAGCATTATTGGCTCTTTAGTCCTCTTATTCAAAGTACAATGTCACATGCTTATGAGGCAGTTGAAAATGCCATGGCTTGAGTCAGACAAAAGTCAGTCCTCAAAGTAACATCCTTGCTTTTCAACACTTCAAAGAGGTCTGGTGCAGCAGTTTCATCCAATGCTACATGTCTTTGGACCTCTTGATGACTACTTCCATGAGTATTGATTATGGATCTAAGCAAGAATAAATTCTTGACAATATCAATTTTTTCTCTGTTTATTGGTACAGTTCTTTTTACCAATGTATTGGTACAGTTGTGAGAATGTTGGTTTTCTTTACATTGTACTCTGATCTATCCTGACGCTGCAATCCTTGATCTTCATCAGCAAGTGCTTCAAGTCTCCTCACTTTTAGAGAGCAAGATTGTGTCCACTGCATATCACAGGCTGTTAATAAATCTTCCTCCAATACTGATGCCACATCCTTTTTCATATAGTATAGCTTCTCTCATGATTTGATTGAATAAGTATGATGAGAAGATATAATACTGTTGCATACCTTTCTTGATTTTAAACCATGCAATATTTACTTATTCTGTTTGCACAACTGCTTCTTGATCCATGTGCAGGCTCATCATGAACACAATTAAGTGTTCTGGCATTCTCCTTCTTTCAAGGTTATTCATAGTATGTTATGAACCACATAGATGCCTCTCCAGTCAATAAAACACAAGCAAACGTCATTCTGGCATTCTTTGCTTTCACCCAAGAAAGTGACCAGATGTCCTGCTTTTGGCGGGACTGTCCCGATTTTAAACAATTTTCCTGCGTCCCGCAGCATTTTAAAAGAGTCCTGATTTTTGGAAAGAATGCACGAGAAGCTAGGGAACAGAGGAAAAACAGGACGGGAATACACCCTCTCTATCTCCTTCCCCCCCCCCCCCCCGGCAATGGTGTCCCACTTTACCAATGTTAATATCTGGTCACTTTAAATCTGACACCAGCAATGATATCCCTTGTTTCATAATCTCTTCTGCATATGGGCTGAATTTCTAGTAGTTTCCTGTCAATGTACTGCTGCAACTGTTGTTGTATGATCATCAGGAAAATTTTATTTGCATGTAATAGTCATGATGCTGCTCTATAATTTGAACATTCTATGGGGTCACTTTTCTTTGGAATGGGTACAAATAAGGATTTCTTCCAGTCAGTCGACTAAGTAGCTGTCTTCCAAATTTCCTAGCGTAGATGAGAGAGTGCTTCTAATGCTTTATCAGCTTATTGAAACATTTCAATGGATATCCCATCAACTCATGCTTTAGTGATTGGTGCATAGATTCGAGTAATAGTTGTAGTGACTAAATTGTCTCTTATGTAGATATATATTAGTGCTTTATTTATGGCTAATGCCTTCAGTGCAGCTTGGAATTCTTCCTTTAGTAACATGGGTTCCTGATCATCTACTACCTCTTGAAATGGCTGAATGTGAAGAAGTTTTTTGGTACAGTGACTGTGTTCTTGCAATCTACTTTGGATGCTTCCTGCATTATTCAATATTTTGTTCATAGAATATTTCAATATTGCAACTCGAGGTTTGAATTTTTCTTGAGTTCTTTCAGTTTACAATATGCTGAAAGTGTTCTTTTTTTGGGGGGGGAGCATCACTGTTCTCCGGTGGTGGGAGTAGGAGGCCCAGCCCCACTGCTGGAATTGAACCTCCGTCCCAGTGGGCTGCAGTCCCGCGCACAACCACTACGCCATCGGGACTCAGCCCCGAAAGTGTTCTTACTTGGTTTTCTAACTCTAGTTCTTTGTACATTTCATTATAATTATTTGTCTTCCTGAACTGTCTTTTAAATTTTTCCACTCACCTTTTGCTCCATCATGTCTTTCATTTGCCTTAGCTGCTGTGCAGAGGTTTGGTGGCATAGTGGTTACATACTGGACTGCTAACCACAAGGTCAGCAGCTCAAATCCATCAGCTACTCCTCTGCAGAGAGATTCGGCTTTCTCTTCCTATTAAGTCTTACTGTCTCAGAAGCCTATATTTCTACTCAGTCCTAGGGCTCTCTCTGAAGCAAAATTGACTTGATGACAGTGAGTTTTTTGGTTTCTGTGATAAAGAGCAAGTTCCAGAGTTTCTTCTGCCATCCACTTTGATCTTTTCGGTCATTTTAGTAACCATTTACTTTCTTCATGTATGATTTCTTGATTTCATCCCCAAATTCATCAGGAATCAAACCTGTTCTTGAGATAGTCTCAAAACTAAGGTGGGTTATATCCAAGTTTGTATTCTGACTCTCATGGATTTGTTTCCATTTGCTTTAATTTCGACCTGTACTCACAAATGAGCAATTTCACAGCCAGCCCTGGTCTAGTTTAGTTACTGATATTGAGCTTCTCTATCTTCTCGTCCCAGAGACGCAGTCAATTTGACTTCTCTCTATCCCATCTGAAGAAGTCCATGTGTATGGTTGCATTTATTTTTGTTGTTGAAAAGGTGTTTGCAATTAAGAAATCATTGGTCTTGCAAAATTCTATCATGTGATCTCCAGTGCTGTTTCTATCACCAAGATGATATTTTCCAACTGCAGTTCTTTCCTCCTTTTTTCCCAGCTTTCCCATTCCAATTGCCAATAATTATAGATACATCTTCATTGCATGTTTGATCAATTTCAAATGAGATATTGGTGGAATTCTTTAATTTCTGCATTACTAGCTTTAGTGGTTGGTGCATAGATTTGGGTAATAGTTGTATTGATTGAATTTCCACTTATGTAGATAAATATTATAGATCTTGAGGTTTCCTTTTTGATGATGAATGTGAAGCCACACTGTTTCTTTTGGGGGAGATCACTGCCCTCTGGTGGAAGTGGGAGGCCCAGTCTTGCTCCTGGAGAGCTGCTGCTGGATTTGAACTGCCAACCCAGTGGGCTGCTGTCTTGCGCACAACCACTACACCACCAGGGCTCAACCCATGTACTGTTTCATTTTTAATGACTTAAGTTCTCTTACATTCAAACTTCATATATTCCAAGTTCCAGTTATTCATTGCAGTTGTTTGTTCTCATTTTGAATTGTTTCTCATCAGCAAATGAAGGTCTTGAATCCTTATCCCCATAGACTTTACCCCATCCACATCATATGATTGACTCTACTTTGAGAAGACAGCTCTTCCACAGTCAAATTAGTTGTGCCTTTTGACCTGAGGGGCTCATCATCGGGCACTATCTCTACTATTTCTGCTTCTATACATTGTGTTTTCAGTGACTGACAATGCTTTCATGCTATCCATAGGATTTCAGTGGCCATTTCCTCTGATGTAGACAGCCTATTTCTCCTTCATCATCTGTTCTTAGTTTGGAAATTCTGCTGAAATCTGCTCACTTTGGATGATGCTGTTGGTATTTGAAATACCAGTGGCATAGCTTCCAACATCAGAGGAGCACACAAGCTACTGTTAGACAAGTGGTGGGGATATGAGGACATATATATATATATATGTATGTATATATATATATATATATTCTGTTCTACTATTGCCTTAGGATACATTTCCAAAAATGAACTTATTGCATCCAGTGGTACCATGTTCTTTATTTTGATCAATATTGCAAAACTGTGCTTCATCAATACATATCAGGTTAAACAATTAAGTTGTACTTAAAGAGCCTGGTTTCTGAAGACCTCCATCAGATTTGCTGCAGAAATGATGTGCTTTCTCCAATGCTTTCATCATGAGAATATTACTCAGCCACACAAGATGTTAGGAATTTGATGAGTAGTGTCTCCTCAGACCCTTATAGTACATGTGATAGTTCTCACTGGTTTAGCAGACTCTTAGTTAACCACGTCCCATTTCTGATCTGATAGGAACAGTCCATCAGTGGAGGAAACTCCTTGTGGATGTGGCTTGCATTCAATAAATACATAGGTGATTTTTCTCTCTGTCTGTCTGTCTTGACATTGAGAACTCCTTGGTGCTTGATTTCTTGTTTTTTGGACATACTCCAGGAGAGGCCTCCAGTTAGTCACTCGATCTGTAGGCTGGAGTTCATCAGACTCTGCAAACACATGATCCAACAGAGATCATCACTCATGAATTTGGGACTTTCTAGCTTTCAGCATTATGTAAACCATTTTCTAGAAGTAAATTTCTCCTCTCTCTCTTTCTCTTTCACACGCACATACATACACACACCTACACTTCATTACATTGGGAAAATCTGCACATGATTGCTTTAAAGTATTGAAGAGCAAGGATGTTGCTCTGAGGACTAAAGTACACCTATTACAAATCATGGTATTTTTGGTTACTTCACATGTATGTGAAAATCGGACAGTGAATAAGTGAAACTGAAGAAGAATTGATGCATTTGAATTAAGGCATTGGTGAAGATTATTGAAATCACCTTGGACTACTGATTAGAACAATGACTCTATTTTGGAAAAAGTACAGCTTGTATGCTCCCTAGAAGCAATTATGGCAAAACTTCATCAATATCCCTTGATATAGTAGAGGTTGAGCTAAAAAGAGGAAGGCCCCTGAGAGGAAGGGTTGACATGGTGGCCGCCATGACCTGCTCATAACACTACTTGTGAAGTTGGTGCAGGATGGGCAGTGCTTAGGTCTGTGGTTCACAGGGCTGCTCTGAGTTGGAATCAACTAGATGGCACTTGACAGCAACACACTTCACTGATGTTTTCTTCTCTAGAGAATCCAGACTAAGACAACATGTGAGTGAGATCTAATTGTCCTTTCTTTGTGGATGAGAAGACTGGAGCTCAGAGAACTTGCATTACCAAGAGGTGACTGTGTTAGGGATTGAAATTTAGTTTTGTCTAATTTTTTATTGATTTCTATCATCTTTTTCTATCAACATTTTTGACAGAAGATACCTTAAAAAATGAACTTTCACCTTCACTTAATAAGTTAGTCCACTGTTAAAAGCAAACAGGTATATTTAACCCATGAGAGATGAACAATTTAAAGTTTAGGATTGCTAGCTATAGAACCAGATGACCTGGTTCCATGTCCCACCTGTGCCTTAGCAAACTGAGCAAATTGCTCACCTTGCTGTGCCTCCATCACATCATCAGTTAATATATGTGAACACATAGAGCAATGTCTAAGTACATAGCAAGCTCCAGATAAGTATTAATTATTATCCAACAAATATATCTTTCAATATTAAACAGACTGCCCACTTGTCCCCATTATGGTCAATATGTCAACTGGATTAGGCTAAGGTTCTCAGTGGTTTTACAAACATTGAACTGACTGTTCTATAATATAATTGTATCCATGATGTGCTCAGTGTGGAATTTCTTTGGGAATGTGGCCTACCTCCAGAATAGAAATGTGTGTCCTATCCAAGCTTGCATTCCTTAGATCTCAAACTCTCCCTCCTGACCTTTAATTCTTGAGACATAAGTCTACAAATGTATTGAGCTTGCTGCCTAACCTCCAGATCTTGTATTCCACAGCTCTGGCAACTATCTGGACCAGCAGAAGTCTCCAGCCTGCCACCTGACCCACAGATTTTGGGTTCCTCATATCCTGCAGTCATGTGAGCCAGCAGAAGTCTTCAGTCTGTTGTCTGAGCCATGGGTTTGGAAATTGTCAGCCTCCACAATTATTTGAGTCATATCCTGGAATCTATCTATTTATCTATCTATCATCTATCTATCTATATCATCTATCTACTTCAGTGGTTCAGTGTCTCTACAGAACCTAGACTTAGACACCCCCAACAAAAGATCTGATTTTAAAAACACAAAAATTAATTTTAAACTGTATTAATTAATTAATGCATGTCAATCCACCTCTTAGATGAGTAGAAGAGTGGGTCTTAGCCTAGGTCCTTCAAGGAGCAAAACCAGGGAAGCATATTTTATCTTCCCTTATTACCTTCCATCCCTTTCATCCCTCCATGTCACAGATGAGGAAGCTGAAGTTAAGAGAATTTGGAAGACCACGTGAAAACATCTGTCAGGCAGGATTGAGAGAGCCCCATTTAGCACACCCACTGCACCAAGATACTTTCTCTCCTAGAGAAGAATGGCAGAGTTCAGAAGTCTTCTATTGCAGGTTCAATATAATAGAAGTTTGAAAAGCCAGGTCCCCTCATTTCCCACTGTGAATCAGACAAAAGGAGGTCTATCTACCTGGTTTTGAAATACTTTTGACTTTTGAAAGAGATTTAAAAAAAAAAAAAGGAAGGGGGTTAAAGGAAGAAGAAAGACAGGGAAGGAGGAAGATAGAAGGGAGGGAGAAAAAAGAAAAGCATGAAAGAGAGCAAAGAAAGAAGAATATATCCACAAAGATGATTCTTCTAGATGTTGGGGAATCTAGGGAGGGTCGGCAGCCCTGGGCTTTCACGTTTCCAGGATTCTCCTGGGCTACATCCATTCCATTTCCTCTGCAATTTTTATGAGATTTTCAGTCTATTTCAAGAATGTGATTTGCTCACTTCCCCCTTTTTTGGACATTTCTTGGAGTTTTCACTTCTCCACTTTCAAAATACATTTTGTCTACCATTAAACCAAATTAGTGTGGTCAAGTCCATTCTATCCCATGAAGATCTCATGGATTGCAGAGTGGGCTGTGCCCCCATGAGATTTCCAGGCTGTGACTTTCTAAAGGCAGAGCGTGAGACCTTTTCTCTCAGGCACCTCTGGGTAGCTTCAAAGTAGTCCATCTTCCAGTTGGCAGCCAAGTGTTGAATGGTGCACACCATCCACATACCACCTAGTCTCATTCTCTTTGTATTCCATGCTTTCTTTTTACTACCTTTTTAGCAACAGATTTAACAGGGCCTATTGTGCTAGGACATATTATACGCAGTTACTTTCATATCCCTTTTAATGAAATCATCAAGCCTCTGTCTGAGTGGCTTTATAAGCCCCCCTATACACATAAAGACAGGGACCCAGAAAAATAAAGGAAAAATGTATACTGTTAATAAGCCATGGGAATAGATTTTTTTCATACATTTTTATTATTTTATTCTTGAGACTACACAGTGAAATATACACCAGTTCAGTAGTGTCTATCTTTGTAATTTAGAGACTTTGATTCAATTCGTGACACTCTTCTCACCCTTCCTTTTAGAGTTGCTCCCCCTTCATGATTTCAAACTTAATACCCCTAATGTTTCAACCTCTTCTTTTAAGTTACTGCTTGTTCGATTTGTTCCCATATAGTTCTTTAAAAAGCATAATGCTCAAGGCAGACATTTTTCACTGGTTAAAGTAAACTAGGGTCTTGTTTTAAGGTGACTTCAAGGGATATTTTTTGTTTAAAATGTAAAGATTAACTCAGGACATTCGTTTCAGTGCTACATCCAGGATCCATGGGTAGAATTTATGAGAATTTGACATTCTGTTCTGCATTTTTCCACCTTTGATTTCTCCACCTGAAACTTTGATCAAACCCTGGGTTCTGGTGTTAGAGTAAAGGAGGCGGTTGTTGAAAGATACAGTCCATATATTAGTCCTATTCCTGCCTCTTCTTCCTCCTCTGCTGCTCGAGGTGAACAGAGGCCAGTTGTTGTACGTGGCTAGTCACTTGTAAGCTTTTAAGAATCCATGCACTATGCAACGGTGTAGAAGATAGTACAGAGGCACGGAACATATGATTAAGTTATGTAACTGGGATGTTCTGTGAAACCGTGACCTGAAACCTCCAAATCAAGAAACCAGATTCTATGACATATTTGGTTATACATAAACAACCTCAACAGCAACCTTGTGTTTCTGTCACACATCTTTTGCCAGTTCAACATTTACAGGTGTATAACTTATTGACAGCAATTATAATGATAGGCTATGTAACCCTCCCTTTAATCTATGTGATTTCTCCCTCAATGTTAACCCCCCTTTCCATCTCTTTTACACCACTGGTAACAAGCTAATAAACTTTAGTCATTTTTTTTACTTTGGTTTTTATATACTTGCCTTTTCTTATACTTTTACATAGGTGAGGTCATACAATATTTGTCTTTTGGTGATTGGCTTATTTTATGCTGCAAATTATCTTCAAATTCTGTCCACATTATAGCATTTCAAGCCTTCACTTCACCTATGGACTGAGTAGCATCCCATTGTATCTAGTTATCTATCTGTCCACTCAAGTGAGGTGTTTCCACCTTGGCTATTGTGAATAGTTGCAATAAATATTGGTGTCAAATCTCATGCTGAGTCTCTAATTTCAATTCTTTTGAATACATATCTCTGAGTGGAATTTCTGGGTCCCATATTAGTCCTAGTTTTAGTTTTATTTGAGATCCATGCCTTTTGCATAATGATTGTACCATTTTGTATTCCCAGCAACAATGAATAAGGGTTCCAGTTCTCCCAGCCCTCCCCAATATTTGTCATTTTCTTTCATCTTAGTCACCTTAGTGGAAGCAAGTGGCATTTTGTCATTTTGATTGTATCTCTTTGATAGCTCATGATACATTCCATGTTTTCAGTGACCATTTGAATTTCCTCTGGTGAAATGTCTATTAAGTTCTTTTTCCATTATATAATTGAGCTTTCTGTCTTTTTGTTTTGAACTTGTTCAGGCTTTATATACAAGTGAATTTCAGAAAGTTTGTGGGAGACTGGAATGAAAGGTAATAGGTTTTTTCCCTGCATTTTTAAGCCCCCCGGTTTATTTTAGTTATTAGATTCTTGTCAGCTAAGTGGTTCCTTCACCCAGATAGTTCCTTATCTTTTCATTAGTTTGGAAAGTTTTTTGATGACAGTTTTTAATTTTTCTTAGTTCTTATTTATGTTTTTCTCTCCGTGTGCTTTTGTTGCTATCTTATACAATCCACTGTTGAAATCTAGCCCAAACAGCATTGCTTCTGTTTTTCTTTTAATAAATTCATGGTTTTACTTTGTACATTTTAGGTCCTTAATTCGTTTTCATTTTTTATATACTGTGAGACATGGTTCCTATTTCATTTTTCTGCATATGGAAACTTAATATTCTCAGGACTATTTATTGAAGAAACTCTTCTCATCAAGTGGGCTTAACCTCTTAGTGAGAAATCAGCTGAGTATAAGTGTGTATGTGTTTATTACTGGACTATGAAGTCTATCCCATTGAGCTTTATGTTTATTGTTATATTTCTTCCAGATTATTTTTATTGCTGTAGCTGTATAGCATATTTTTAAATCAAGAAATGTGAACCCTCTGACTTTATTTTAGCTGAAGGCATTCCATATAAAGTTGAGAAATTGTATATACATTTTTGCAAAGAAGACTGTTAAAATTTTTATTAAGATTGCATTGAATTTATAGACTGCTTTGGATAGAATTGACATATTAATACTATTAAGTCTTCCAATCCATGAACATGGACTATCTTTCCATTTACTTAAGTCTTCCTTAATCTTTTTTATAGTTTTTATTTTAAAAGTTCTTCCAGTTCCTAGTTAGATTTATTCCAGGGCATTTAATAGTTCTTTGATCTGAAGGGAAATTCTTCAATTCCAAGCCATTTCTTATTATATTGAAACACCAATCAACTGAAACATCAATCAATAATAAATGCGGCTGTAACTAATAGAGCCCCTACCATGACAATAGTAGTCTTACCACATGGAAGGCTTATTTTTCTCATGTGATGAAAAGGCTGGATGTGGATACGCGAGGCTGGTGTAGTAGTTCCACAATGTCAGCAGGGCTGTTGGCTCTTGGTTTTTCTACTCTGTCCTCCTTCACATGTCAGCCTTCACCCTAGTGCAGGCTGTCACTGACTGTAAAAGGACTGCTGCTGCTGGCCTCATGGCCATACACCTCCAAAGATGAAGAAAACCAAAGAAAGCCCACTGCCCTAGGATCAATTCCGACTCAGAGGAGGTGAACTTACTTAGGGTTTCTGAGAGCAGAGAGGCCCGTCATTCTCCCTCGGCTTTGAACCACCACACTTGCCGTTAGGAGCACAATGCCCCACCCCCACCCCCGGCTCCACTTCTCCTTAAAAGAAGGAAAGCAGGTTGTGGGGCAAAAGCCCTCAGAAGCATGTAGCCTGGGTCTGTCCTTTTTACAAACCTTTTCCAGGAGCCTAATCTAGATTTCTATTTCTTTTTCTTTGCCTGGACAGCCCTCACTATTTGAACAATGAGGAGGTAGCTAGCCTTGGGTGGCCCAAAGGGTTAAACCATTGCGTACTAGCAGAAAGGGTGATGGTCTGAGTCTACTCAGCAGTTTGTTGGAAGAAAAGTCTGGTGATTTACTTTGGAAAGCTCATGGAAAGCCTTACACAGGGCAGGGTGGAATAGCTGTGCATTACAATGCACTAAACAGCACTGCTTTAACTAGGGCTTGTATCGCCCAACCGCCAATATCCGTTCTCGGCCAAAATAATGTCTTATGGCTGCCGACGTAGGTTTTTGTTTTGTTTCGTTTTGAGAGCGTTCAGTGACTTCTTGAGGGTAAAAAGTGTTGCTCAAACCCTAGAGCTCCTCTTAGAAAGTGCCTTCCGTAAAAATTGATTGGACGGAGAAAAGAACCTTAGAAATGAATGATGAGGGGAGAAGACCCAGCCCGGACACAGGGTGTGTTCCTGGGTCCGGCAGGAGCTTGCTGCGTGCTTAGCCCACCAGGGCATGCAGGGTCCTGGAAGGATAGGCTGGCTCTGAGCCATTTCAGCGGAAGGGAAGAAAAAGCATGAGGTGAGCACCTATCTGTTTTTTTAATCTCGTTCGAATTTATCTATAGAGAGGAAATGCTGACACAAATTATAATGCCTTTTTTTTTTCAGGTTTGATTTCTTTTGCTTTCTTTTAACTCTCTTGATGCTGAAGCCAAGTTGCCTTACAGTTACATCTGAGAGGATCAACAGTATGTGAAGCAATGGGGGAAACTTGTGCAGGTTTGGAAAGTCCCCTCATCTGGAAACCCTCCTGGAGGTCTAGCCGTGTGGGCCATGCTACAGTGTAAGCGCTATTTCTTTAAGGCAAAGCCTTGCCCTGCCGGCAATAATTTTAGTAATGTGTACTTATGGGCCGCCACCCCACTCTCCCCACCTGCTAGCTTTTTTCACCTACTAGTTTTTAAGAAGCTACAGAGACATTTTAAAAAGTGCCTGTCGTCTCACTAACCAGATTATTCATGATTAGCAAATGAAATGACATTTTTAAAAAATTTTATTGGGGGCTCTTACAGCTACTACAACATTCAGTACATCATTTGTATCAAGCACATTTGCACACATATTTCCACATACATTTCCCAATATTTTCCACTTGAGCCCTTGACATTTTAACAGATGAAAGCAATTTATTTACATTCTCACAACTCAAATAAGAGTGTAAAGTATACAATTAAATGTAAAAATCTTTATTCCTTAACCTTGAGCCTCTACCTAAAGGGACCCCCAAAGAAATGATTACTGCTTTCAGAAACATGCGGTCATGCCTATGCCAGTGCATGTCTGTTGGTCAGTCAATTTATCTATGATGGTTGACTTTCTTTTTTGAAACACTAACCTCACTACTTGGAGGGCTTTTCTTTAGAATGAAATATAGAATTTCCCCTTATACTTCCTCTATCTCCTTTTATCTATATACGTGTGTTTGATAAACATGACCAAAGATATTTTCCTTGTTTAAATTTTTCTTTCTACCATATCATCCCCTTCTGGTGACTGTTAGTTGTTCATTTGCATAAAACCAGCCCCAACTGAAGAAAAGGTTTTCTGTCCTGTGCCAATGTCATAATTGTCATCTGTGAGTTCAATGCTGCTGTCACATTCTCAGACAAATGTGCACTTGGCTCAGACAATATTCTGTGTGATCAATGTTTTCACTGGCTACTATTGAGCAATAGGCCAACAGCACATGATAACGACAGTGATTGTCTCTTTAGCTTTGCAGCTTCTCTGGTATTATTTTTTTTAAGTTTTATTGACATATAACTGACAGTATATATTTCAGTGGTTTGACTATATGAAAAAGAGCTGTGCACTCATATCTACGATCAATTTTAGAACATTTTCTTCATTTTTGTCCTCATTGGTGTTAGCTGTCCATTTCATCCCCAGTGTACCTTGCTCATAACCTGAAGAAATTGCTAAGTTTAGTTACTGTTTCTATAGACCAACCTGTCCTGAATTAAAGAACAACAACAAACCCAACAATAACAAGATAAGTTAAAAAACTAAATCCATAAGAAAGCAGAAAATAGTAAACCTAGAGCAAATTAAAAATGGGGCAGAAGGGAAAGCAAACGATGTTCACATTTAACCTAACTGCATCTGTACTCTTCCACTTTTCAATGCATTCATCTCTTAGCCAGGCTATTCATATCCCTGGCCAATGGTCAGCAGAGATTCAACTGAGGCTTAATTCAAGTGGAAACGCTGCAAATGGATTTTGGGCTTTTACTGTCATTCATAGCCTTCTGCAAATGGGGCACTCTGAATTTAAGCTCTAGCACGATTCCTTCCTCTACTCTTAGATTTCATAATTCACAGTCCTTGGATCATACAAGCTGGCATACCTCTTCTGTGTGGATTTAGTTGGCACCCCAATGAAATGGCTGTTTCTTTGAAGACAAGCTTTTATGACCCTAGATGCTATTCTTTCTGATAGTCAGACACTATCTGTGATGGTTGACTTTGTGTGTCAAGATGGCTAAGCTATCATGGCTAATTACGTGGTCAAACAATAGTCTAGATGTTTGTATACAAGGATTTACGTGTGACTAATATTTACAATCAGAAGACTTTCAGTAAAGCATCTTACTTCCCATATTGTAGGAGGGTCTCATCCAATCAGTTGAAGACCTCAACAATTGAGGTTTCCCAAGAAAGAAGAAATTCTGTCTCAAGACAAGTGTGTGTGTGTGTGTGTGTGTGTGTGTGTGTATAGGTAGTAAAAGAGCATGATTCAATCAGTAATGAGACCCTAGCACAGGCTATGGATATGGACATTCCATATTCTAAATCTTCTTGAACTCCCAACCTATGCATCCATTTATTTAAACCTTTTTGTTCCCTATACTAAAACTATCATCATAAAAAAAAAAGAATGTAGTGTAGATAAACCACCTATTTCCAGGTTGTCTTTTAACCTTTGAATTTTGAACACAATCACATTCTCTCTCTCTTTCTCTCTCTCTCTCTCTCTCACACACACACACACACACACTTTAAAAGGTTCATGGAAAATTCTCTTTTCTTCCAATTCCACTTTTCTACAAATCTTTTGGAATCCCCTCATATAGCCGTATCTTTAGAGAGTGAGCAAGCATGTTCAAAATTTGCACCCCTCCTGCTGGGGGCTGGAATGGGGAAACATTATTTCATGGACTTTGGACATGTTATTCAGAAAATCCAAGCATCTTACCATGCTTGGTGAAGTAGTAGATCAGCCACATGAGGAAGACTAGAGCACCAATGATAGGATTTCATATATATATATATATATATATATATATATATATATATGTGTGTGTGTGTGAGAGAGAGAGAGAGAGAGAGAGAGAGAGAGTTTAAAAATCAGGGACAAATGAAGGGGAAAGATAATGTTTTTCTACATATGTATGCGCATTTTTCATATATCACCACTGTTTGCTGTTGGTTGCTAACGAGTCAATTCCAGCTTATGGCAGCTCTTTATGTTCAGAGTAGAACTGCTCCCAGGAGTTTTCCTGGTTGTGACCTTTCAGCAGCAACTCTCAAGGCAGGTATTCTGACATCTTTCTAGGTGGCTTTGAACCAGCGATCTTTCAGCTCAGACATAGAGAGCCCACAGACAAGGTGAGAGAGAGAGGCCCAGTGGCAGTGGTGGCAGCAGTGGGAAGCCTTGGGAGTGGCATGATTTCTGGAGAGATGATTTTAACAGCCTTGTACAATTTCAATCTTAAACCTGCAGACATCAGAGCCCTAGGCTGATTCTAAACCCCAACGTCAATAAACCCCAGACTTTTTTTCTGACCCATGCCTGGGCAAGACCCAGCTAATGGGAGAGCATGACCAGGTTTATGATTGGACCTGAGAAATAGGAACACACCTGGGATTGGACTGCTCATCACCCGGAGGTGCAAACAACCCACTCCCGAGGAAAGCCCCGAGACAGTTCATTCAGAGGCAATTCTCTCGAGTTCCCAGCTGCAGCAGTAGGTGTTTTTCTTTCCTTTCCAAATAGTCTTTGCTTTCTGCTTGCCCTGTTGTGGGTTTTTTGTTTTGTTTTGTTTTTTGGGCATCACTGCTCTCCGGTGGTGGGAGTAGGAGGCCCAGCCCCACTGCTGGAATTGAACCTCCGTCCCAGTGGGCCGCAGTCTCGCGCACAACCACTACGCCACCGGGGCTCAGCCCTGCCCTGTTGTGGTTTGTGCATCCATTTTTCAGTTCTTGAGGCTAAGATCCCTTGGACACATCAGAGCTGGTACAACGGTCATAGAACACTTCTCTGTTGGTACGCCCGCCTAAAGTTTGCAAGTCTATTGTAAGGCAAGTCCCTAGCAAAGGAATTGAGGTGTTAAATGATATGTACTTTCAAAATCACATGAAATTTTGTCACGTCTCCTTTAGGAAAATGAATTAGTCCGGGTAGACTAGAGGAACAAATTTCAGAGACACGCATATAGGTATAAGGAAAGGGTTTATATACAAAAGAAATGTGACACTAAGAAGGCATCCCAATCCAGTCCAGTGCAAAGTCATAAGTCCAATCATAACCCATATGCCCGAAATCAGTCTATAAAGTCTGCTTCCGACTCAGGAAGTCACAGGTCAGTGGGTGCAGAATTCTGGCGTTGGCAGGGGTCTCCCCATGGCTCCTCGCTTCCAGGGCTCAGGTCCATCAACAGCATGCCACTCCAGCTTCAGAGGTCTGTCTTCATCAGGGCAAAGCCGTGTGGTCTCTCCACCGGCTACTCCAGGCTCCCAGCTGCCGCCATTCTGTGTTGCCTGTGGTTAATCATCTCTGAAACTAACTCCCAACAACTGGGGAAGATAGCTTCTCATCTTCACGAGGGAAATACCGTGAGATTTCCCAGGAGTCTCAGGTGAAAGTCATGCCCACACAGAGGCCTCATCAGCTACTCAATGGCTTTCTCCTGATAAACAGGCCAGACTCCACCCCTACATTTCAATTATAAAATTAACATAAGCACATGACTGCCACAGAAAGGAACCAGGTCCCTGTGCCTGCCCTATGGTTGTGGAACAGTGTTCAGAATATGCCCTTATCATGTTAGCTTTGGGCAAAAATAAAACCAAAACCAAACAACAAAAAAACCAAAACACAGACTCTTATTGTTCCTTAATTTGCATTTTCTTTTTATGAGTAACGTGGGCATGTTTCCATATCTATTGACTACTTTCTCTTTCAGTTTTTTGATAACTCACTACTGATAAACGTTTTCTTTTCTATTCCATTGTTCAACATTTTCCTGTTCTATTTGGGTAAGTTTTCTGGAAATGAGAGAAATTAGCTTTTGGACTACCATATTGAGATATGGCCAATTAATGTGTTCCTTCTAACCACCATTTCATATGTGATGTGTTATTATCCTGGATAGCCTGGGGCTATCATCCCATTTGGGAGGACGACGTTCTCTGCTACACTAAAGCACAGGATGAAGGTGAGGGTCCACCCTGATGTTTAGTAGGGAGGTAAACCAAGTCACACCCATTGCTTCCTTGAGAATATGGTCTGGTAAAAGACAAGAACATAGAGCTGCTCCTTGGAGTACAAGAGCCATCTGGGCCCCAGAGGAAAATCACAGATGATTTGGAAAAGCCCATCCAAGATCTCTGTCTGAAGTGGTTGCCCATACATCAGAGACTGCTGATGGACACTCAGGGGAGCGGAGCTGGGCTGTGGTGCCTCTCTTGATCTGGCCTGAAACCAAAGAATTGGGGGAGAGAGCAACAGGCAGTCTGGCATCTAGGTCGTGAAGGCTAAAGGAAAGAGGGACTTGGCTTCTTGTCAAGGAAACCAATGACTATTCTGAGTTTACTGATCCTGACTTATGAGAACTTGTTAATTTCCTTAATAAAATCCCATATTGTGAGTAACATCTGAGTTCTATTGCAATGGGTGATGGAACCCAGTACGGATGCAGAGGGCCATGGAAAGGGTGTTTGGTGATGAACAGATGCAGGAGAGCCCTCCGTGATGTGCTTGACCCTGACTCACGGCAAAAGAGAAGCCAGAGCAAGGTAGAGGTACCTACACCCCCAGGGCCATTTTTAGCACTTATGAGTTATGGATATTTTCCTAACCTGCCATTTTTCTTTATTTGCATGTTAATAAAAGTTTCCAACTTCCACATAGCCATATTTGTCAGTTTTTTCCTTTATGGCTTCCAAGTGTGGGGTCCTGTGTTAAAAACGGGGGAGAGGCCCTCCCTATCCAGGAATGTAAACTAGGTGACCTATTCTTCTAGAACAATTCTTGTACCTTTTTACATCTGAATTTTTTATTCATTTAGATTTGGTGTTACCAATATAACAGACTACTCGACCAGCTCTGCCTTTCCCTAATTGGCCAGTTAATGGGAAAAGAGCACCACTTATTGACTAATCCCTGGCCCTCATTGTTCTGAAGTGTCATCTTTTCATATATTTCTTAAAGGTGTTTTCTTGGATGAACTTCCTATTTTTTTCCCCTGGACCTATGTTTCCTTGAGGAGAAAATTGTTTACTGGTTGTGACTTTAAAGTAATTTTACTATCAGTCTAGGCTATTTCTAATTCATGCTTTCCCTCTGCCTCCTAAGAATTATTTTAATTTATCTTCATGATTGGTTTCAAAAACGAACTTTAGTATCATTTTTTAAAATTTAAAAATGACTTTATTTGGGATTTGATTAAACCAATAAGTGAATTTGGAAGAATTGACATCTGCCCAGCAAAACCATAGCTTTTGAATTTTTTTTAACACATCTGTAAGCCTGCCAATAGATTACTAAGGTGTTTTTAATAAATGTTCTGCCAATTACTTGTTACATGTAACTCTAGACTCCTTAAAGTAAGATATTTTCTCCCACCCCCAACTCTAAGAAAGTGTAGTTTAGGGAAAACCATGTGCCTAATGGTGGCCCAATGGTTACTGTTACGCTGCTAACTATAAGGTTGGCAGTTCAAAACCACCAGCTGCTCCTCAGGAGAAAATGAGGCTCTCTCCTCGTGTGAAGCTTTCATCTCAGAAACCCACATAGGCAGTTCTACCATGTTCTATCGGGTCAACTGGCATTAATTTGATCTCAGGAAGTTTGTTTCAATGTTTGGTTAATTAGCCTTACATATTTACTTTGAAACTCATCTCTTTTAGATTTTCTTATCATTCTGCAGTTGAGCTTAGCTTTTCCATTAGGATACATGACCCTGTATGCGGTAATATTTGTTTAGGCTTGCATTCAACGAACACTTGATTGAAACCAAAGACTCATGCTCATTGCTGTGGCGTCCATTCTGACTCAAAAGAATCTTATAGCCAGAGTAGAATGGTCTCCGAAGTTCCAAGGCTTTAATCTTTCCAGAAACAGATTGCCATGGTTTTTCCCCAATGAGCTTTTGGTGGGCTTGAATCACTGACCTTTCTCCTGTGATCAGCGGTAAACTGGAGCACTGCACCACTGGCCCATGATGCCTTCCTTCCATTTGATTAGTCCTGTTTCATTGGAGTTGTCACTTGAAGCCATTTCTGCTCAAACTTCCCTACTCCGGCACTTCCCCAGGGCACTTACAACCATGCTCCTCTGCTGCCCCCTTCCAGTACGCCCTCTACCCTCTCTTGTTTGTGAGACTCAACCTTGTTTCTTCATTTGTCACCTCTGAAAGTTCTTTCAAAACACCTTTCCTGAGCGCTAACTGTGGCAACGTCACCTTGGCTCTGTGCTCCCATAGTTCTTTGCTATTCTCCTTTGTGACTCAATCCAAGTAGCTATGCAGCTCGCAGGCCGCCCCACCCCACCCCCCACGCACCTGAACCATCAAGCCCTTTTCTTGAACACTTTATCACTGCCTCCCTCAGCGCTACCATCTGGGCCCAGAGCAGGTCTCCCTCCTCTGGCCTTCCAACTATAGGCCACAGCAGTAGAATGAAATTTATGGATTGTTAAAAATTTTTTTTTCCTTAAAATTGAGAAGATTGCTCCTTCATAAGACATTGACAAAATGGACGAATTGTTTGAGGCCCTGTCGTGTCTCGTGGAGACCCCTGTGTGTTGCTGAGATGGCCTGCTTCAGTGGATTTTCAAGGTTACAACCATTTGGAAGCAGATCATGTGTCCTCTCTTCTGAAAGGGGTGTGTGTGGGGGGGGAGGCTTCTGGGTGGGCTTGAAACACCAAGCTTTGCATTAGCAGCTGAGTACTTGCCATTGGTCTCTCCCAGAAACTCCTCTACTATGAGATACAGCTGCATTATTTTTCAATAGAAAAATGACATTTGCATGACAAACTAAAATAATAGCACAGAAAATGATCAGGGGTGAACTACTTGAATTTTAAACTGCTTCCAACTTAAAAGATGAATTCTTTGAAAAATGTTAATGTAGTTTCCCAGTGGAATCCCTGGATGGTGTCAATGGCTCACATGCTTGTCTGCTAACTGGAGGGTTGAAGGTTGCTGCCTCCCAGAAGTATCTCAGAAGAAAAACGTGGAGATCTTCCCCGAACCAGGCATTCAAGACCCTCTGGAGCACAGCGCTGCAGGCATACACAGGGCCATTCTAAGTCAGAGTCAGTTCCAGGGCAACTGTTTGTTTTCATTCTACAATTAAGGGATTTTAATGATGGTTTTTGTCTACTCCACCTCCCTATAGATCTCTCCCTTCCCTTTTTGCTCCGGCCCCCAGACACTCATCATAGGGGATCAGTGAACAAGTGGGCAGCTTCTCCTTTCCACCTACATGAGGCAGGCCAAGGCCAAAATACTGATGGAAGGTTGGAGTGTTGTTCTGGACCTGGCTCAAGACTCGGCTCTACCATTCATTCCTCTGGGACCTTGTGAATGCATTTATGGTTTTTCTGTTGAGGTTTCCAGATGTGTAAAATTGTGATGACAACATCCCAATGTGTGAAATTGGGGTCATGTGAGGATTACATAGGAGAACACATTTAAGGTTCTTAGTGAGGGGCTGACATCGGGTAGGGACTGAGTTCATTTCACGTGCATGGCGCCTTGTAGTGCTGTGTGATGCAGCAACGCTGAGCATCAACCAAAATTACAGCACCTGCTGCCTGGACCCTAACTGCCCATCAAGTACGCGTGTGGCCTGACATCACTGAGAAGAGTAGGCAGAGCTGGTGCAGCCCACGGTACAGATGAGCTCACTGCGGCTCAGAACGCAAATCCATGGGTCTTTACATACACCATAAAAAGGCAATTACCTTCTTTTACAAAGCAGGCGCAATTTCAAATATATCATAATATGTCAAACTTCATCCTTTGCAACCATATCTAACAGTACTCCATATTTTAAAAGAAATTTTGGGGCTGAGCCCTGGTGGCGTAAGTGGTTGAGTGCAGAACTGTGGCCCGTGGGCTTGGCGGTTCAAATCCAGCAGCGGCTCTCAGGGGCACTGGGTGGTGCCCACAACCACCAGATCCAGTGATGCCCACAAAATAAAGAAATTTTAAAAAAAGAAATAAAAAATTACCAGCTGTTTAAGGCTGCCTTCTCCCCTATTAGACAGATTCTCCTTCCACGTCCGAGGGAGATTAACTATTATTGATGTATTACTGTTACTGTTTTTAGAGGTCTCAAACATCTCTGTTAATTGAATATTCACAATTATTTTAGGCTTTTCAAAAATCTTCTACTGTCTGACTCCTTTTGAACATGACTTTCTCACTCAGCATGACATTTTTGATCTTACCTACTTCTGTACCCACCATCAAATTGGTTCCAATTCATAGTGACCCCATGAAGCAGAGCAGTGCTGAGATAATCCTCAGTGGGGTAATGGTGGTGGTGGGGGCTGGGGCTGGCTGAAACAATCCAGGGGAACCGCAAAAGCAGATGCCTTGCCTGGATTATAGGCTAGAATACAGAAGGTTTTGTTTGTTTGTTTGTTTGTTTGTTTATCTGTTGAGTACAGGAGTTTTTAATCACCAAGCTGGTAATTTTTCTCCCTAAAAAGGGGGTTATAGGCCAAGGAAAAAAATGCCCTACAGGGTTTTCTAGACTGTGATTTTTTTTTTTTAACGGAAGAGATCATCAGGAGTGAAGGAGTGGGTTTAAACTACCAACATTTTGTTTGTTATGTAACCTTTGTGCTAGCAGGACTCCTTCTATTGAGACACAGACCTTTAAAATTTCACTTGGACTATTGTGTAACCTCAAGGCAAACCAGTTGCTATTCTCACTCATGACACCTCCATGTATTCCGCATATGCTTGCTTTTCAAAGCCATGGTCGTTAAGAAGCAGATTGATCAATGCATCCTCCTGAGAAATTTTGGGTGGGTTCAGAAATCCCACCTTTCCCTGAATAGCCAAATACTTAGCCATTTGCGTCACTCAACCTTTGTGTTTATTTGTATAGTGTACCATCTAGCTATCATCTTTCTATCTACCAGCTATCTATGTATCTATCTATGTATCTATCTATCATCTATCTATCTATCATCATACAAGTATTGTTCACTGATGGGCTTTTGTAGGCTGTTTTAGGTTTTCCAGTGTGTGTCTGTGTGTACTGACAAGTGTTGCTTCAACAGGTACCTAGTCCTTACTCCGAGTAACCTGAGTCTGAGGGTTCTCAGGGTGCACTTTGAAAAGCTCTTGCCGAGTATCTAGCAAGCACATCTTCTTCCTGACTGGGTTTAACCAAATTTCTCTCCAAATATTTTGTTAGTTTTATTCTCACTCTGGGGTGTTCTTGCTATTGGGCAAAGGAGTTTTTTTTTAAAGTACCCTTTCAATTATCCCTGGTGGATCAAAATGCCATGGATGCTGGTATTTTAATCTCACATTCAGCAAATTTACTGAGCTCTCTTATTCATTCTTTTAATTTATCTGTAGATTTCTTTGAACTTTCTGGAGAGGCCATCCTATTATTTATGAAAATGTCAATTTATTTCTTCCTTTGAACCCTTTATATCTTTTATTTTCCTTTTACTGCTATCCTACACAGCAAAGGGCCTATATTTCCATGTTATAAAATAAAAGCAGCAATATGATAAATAAGTCTCTGAGTTCCTAATTTTCTAAATGAAATGCTTCATACAAACAAAACTAAAGGAGGGTGACAGGAATCAGTATAGTGATGGCCTCCTGCTTGGAATGGACCCAATGACTGAAAATTATCATAAGAGAATATTCTTCTGAAATGGAATTTACTCTATTTTTATCTTGGTCATGGATACATAGAGGTACAGATTTATTAGGATTGACTGATGTGAATATTTAGGATTTAACATTTTACAGTCACTTGTGCTTTTTCTCTCTGATTTTTGGAACTTTTTCACCTACTAGAGATTAGTCCTCTGTGTTAATATATCCTTTGATTTGAACATTGCTTATTTTTTCTTAAATGTTATTTTTATGTAGATAAAATTTGAAAACTTTTATCATATCTGAAATTTGAGCAACAGTTAAAGTGCCTTTTCCCACTCCAATTTATAAATGAATATCCACATGTTCAAATATTTTTATTTCTTATTTTCCTTTACTTTTATTGGGGATGCTTACATCTCTTATCACAATCCATACATTCATCCAGTATGTCAAACACGTTTGCACATAAGCTGCCTGTGGCGGTCATGTGCTTATTTTAATTTCATGATTGAGATGTAGGGGTGGAGTCTAGCCTGTTAATCTGGAAATAGCCATTGAGTAGCCAACGACCACTCTGTGTGGGCATTGGTTTCTCCTGAGACTTCTGGAAAATCTTGCGATATTTCCCTCATGGAGATGAGAAGGTATCTTTCCCCAGTTGTTAGGAGTTAGTCTCAGAGACAACAAACTATGAACAAGACAAGATGGCAGCATCTGAGGAGCTGGGGGAGCTGGAGGAGAAGCCACTTGGCCTTGCCCTTCATGGAACCAGACCTCTGAAACTGGGGAAGCCACATGGAGACCCCTGCCAGTGCCGAGTTGCTTCTACCACCACTGGATGCTGTTGACCCTGAGCCCTGGAAATGAGGAGCCCTGGGGAGACCCCTGTCAGCGCCAGGACTCAGCACCTACTGGCCTGTGACTTCGTGAGTCAGGAGACATTATAGACTATTATCGGGCATATGGGCTAATATTGAACTTATGACTTTGAACTGGACTGGGCTGAGATGCTTTCTCAATGTCCAATTCCTCTTTTATGGGGGGGGAGGCATCACTGCCCTCAGGTGGGGGGAGTAGGAGGCCCAACCTTTGCTCCGTGGAGCTGGAATCGAACCTCCATCCCAGTGGGCCACAGTCCCGTGCACAACCACTATGCCACCAGGGCTCAGTCCCCAATTCCTCTTATATATAAACCATACCCTTATATTCATATGCGTGTCTATGAATTTGTTTCTCTAGTTTACCTGGACTAACACACTGCCATCATCATTTTCAAAGCATTCTCTTCCCACGTGAGTCTGTGGGAAGCTCCCCATTTTCTCCCTCTTTCCCCTCCCCCCCTCCCTCATGAACCCTTAATAAGTTATAGATTATTATTTTCATATCTTACATTGCCCTCCATTGCCCCTCACCTCTTTTCCATTATTTGTCCCCCTGGGAGGGGGTTATAAATTGATCCTTGTGATGATCCCCCCTGCCCCCACCCACCTTCCCCTAATCCTTCTGGTATCTCTACTCTCCTTGTTGGCTCTGAGGAATTTATTGATCCTGGATTGCCGTGTTGTGGGCTCTTATATGTAGCAGTGTGCAGGTTCTGGTCTAATCAGATTTGTAAGGTATAATTGAGGTCATGAGAGTGGGGAGAAAGAAGCACCTAAGAACTAGAGGAAAGTTATGTTTCATTGGTGCTATACTTCAACCTGACTGGCTCATTTCTCCTCTGTGACGCCTCTGTGAGGGGGTGTACTATTGTCTACAGATTGGCATTGGGTCTCCACTCCACCACCACCCCCCTATTCACTTTGGGTATGATTGTGTTCTGGGTCTTAGGTACCTGATACCTGATCCCATAAAAACCTCATGATCACATAGGCTGGTGTGTTTTTTTCCATATGAGCTTTGTTGCTTCTCAGCTAGATAGCGACTTGTTTATTTTCAAGCCTTTATGACCCCAGATGGAATATCTTTTGATAGCTGGGCACCATCAGCTTTCTTCACCACATTTGCTTATGTATTCACTTTGTTTTCAGCAATTGTGTCAGGAAAGTGAGCATCACAGAATACCAAATTGTTAGAAGAAAATGTTCTTGTGTTGAAGGAGTACTTGAATCGAGACCAAATGTCCCCATGCAACCTTAACTCTTAACATATAGATATGAGCGCATAGTTCTAGTCCCTTCTCATTATATATATTTACATGCCTGTATTTAGGCCTCTATAAATGTCCTTTGCCTTCTTGTCCTTTCCTCTATTTCCTTTTACTTTCCTCTTGTCCCACAATTGTTTGGCTTTCATTCAGGTTTATTTAATTCCTTGCTGCTACATTTGCCCTGATTAAGCTGCACTAGACATCCTATGCCCTTCTTTCCATTCATTTTAGTTCACCTATTGTTTTTTTGTCCCTGGGTTGGTGAGCCACCCCTTCTTTTCTCCTACCTCCCTTTGTTCTGTATCCTTCAGTTTCATTTTTTTAACATTAAATCTTTGATCTCTTCGATTCATTTGTATATTGTTTGAGGTATGGAATCAACTTTTCTTTTTTTTTGCCAGATGGCTATCCAATAGTCTCAAGACCTTTTTTCTTTTTTCCTCATTAATAGATTTTTTTATGGTTTCACCATCCTTGCCTTTTTAGGATGCTTATTTAAATATTGAAAAATATATATAACTTTAATATATATGCATGTTTAGATGTAAGTAAAAATATACTACTGGCATTCCAGTTCTCACACACACACACACACACATACACACACACACAATGCCCATGTCATGGGATGATAGGAGGAGCAAATGAATTTATACTGGAAAACAGTTTTTAAAATATCAGGCACACATAGGCTTGTCAGTTCTTGTCATTAGCTATGGTTTTGATTTTTTATCACTATGTTCAAGAACAGATGCGAATTTCTCCACACTTGGTCCCTCGATCCAGCACTCTCCCTGGGTCATCTCCTGCCTACTAGTTACCTTCCTTGCCTCCACAGTCCAATGTCAAATGACCACAGAGTGAATCTGGTGCCTGGAATGTGGCCTCAGACTTCTGGAAGCTGAATCCAAACCTCACACAACCAGATTTAACACAAAAGGCTGGAGATTTATGTAATTGAGCTATGGAATGATAAAATAGCTGTATTCTTTCCATTAGATAGTCAAAAATAAAAAGACTGGGCTGGATTAACAAAAGCTGTAATGAGAGACATATATAATGTTCCCTTCTAAGGCTCTCTCTATCCATTTAATGATTGAGAATGGGTTATTTATTCATTTACTAGTTGGTTAAATGTCTGTCAACTCTAAATTTTGAACAAAAATACTGTTAAATTCACAGTCACTACTAAAAATGTAGTTTTGCCAAAAAGAGCACAATACAGCCTGCTTTTATGTTTGTGTTGAGGGGATATATGCAGATTTTGAACCATCTCCAGTTGGGTCCACCCGCATGCAGATTGGCCAATTGAACCCCTTCGAACTGTACTGTCCAATATGCACACATGTGGTTGTTTAAATTCAGTTAAGATGAAATATAATTAAACGGTTCCTTCTTCATAGTAGGCACATTTTACGGGCTCAATAAGCCCAGGTGACAACTCTAAATTAGCAAACATTTTCACCACTCAGAAAAGTTCTTGGGGGTTGTGCTGTTCTGGAGGGAGTTTCAGGAGTATTGAAAGTTGTAGTAATTCTTGTATGGGTGCCTCCGGGAACATATCACCTTGCCCTTGCTAGTCTGGCTGAACACCAGTTGTGGCTACATGATCCAAAAAATAATTTGTTGTTTTAAACAGGTTAAGCAAATCCTTTGGTATTTTATTTATCCTGGGAATTTGTTTGGCAAAGCAGTGTTCTTCCAACCTGGAGATGCTCAAATTCAGGAATTCTTAGTGTAGTCCAAGTTGATTAGATTGATCACATTCTCGAGGCTTGAAAGGATATGTTTTCTTTTCACACATCCCTGACTCGAGGTCACCCTCACTCCACCCTCTGCCATTTATATACTTGTTGCTGTAAATAATCACTCACTTCCTGGCCACTATCAGTCCTAAAACATTTGTCAACTTTGGCCACTTTCCTAAAGTACATTACTGGGCATTTTCATTGCCTTTGCTTTATGAGTGACATCTTTAGTAAAGGTGTCCCCTTCCCATCAGTCTTTGTCAACCAGGCCTGGTAAAAATAGATAACTTATCACAATGTTTCCTGTTGTGTACAACCCAACTGTTAAATCTGCAATTACAGAATATATCAGAGTTGGAAGAATACACTCTTGAAACACTCATAGCAATTTACCCAATGTGGTGAAATATATATGAATCAAAATGGTGGCAAGGAGACTGTTTGTAAAGGACCGGATGAGTAAAGGGGGCATGTGCAGCCAGGAAAGGGTGAGACCTCTTGTGTGCTGCTGCCACCTCTGCTGGTCTGAGAGAGGTTGGCACAGTGCCTCGGGGAGTCAATTATGATAAGAAAAGGAGTCCCATGTCTTCATTAGAAACCATTTTCTCTCAGAGTTGTGACGACATGCTTGTGGCAACCGATTATCTCCAAGTGCATCTTAGCAGGCGATGTGGTCAGACCCCAGGCACCAAGGAAGGCCCCCACCTCTGAGGTGCAGTAAAGGGAGTGGGTGGGGTGCTATGCTGTGAAGGTCTCTTTTCAGCCAGGAATCCCGGAGGCGGAGGACCAAGAAAAGATCAGAAATCTGTTACCACCCCAGTCCATGATGAAAAGGCCCACTCAGACCTTGGAATGGACTATTTTGCTACTATTTTGCCCTTCCTGAATATCCCCCACCAAACTTCCCCCAGCAGCCAGAGGAAAAACACCCATGGCTGAGTCTGACTCATAACGCCATTATGGAACAGGGGAACACTGCTCCTTAGGGTTTCGAAGACTGTCCATCTCTATAAGGGCAGAGCACTTCATCTTCTTTTGCTGTAAAGCTGTAGGTGGTCTTGAAGCCATTGGTGGCCACACACCCAACCCACATGGAATGTCACTCGGAACTCTTCTTCTATTTGCTTAAGACAAAATGAAATACTCAGCTCAGTCTCTTGGCTCCTACCTTGCTACACTTTCTAGCCTTACCTCAACCTCATTCCCTCAAGGTGATCATTTTGTTTCAGCGACGGCATTTTCCTCACCTACTGGAAACCAAACTTACCCCCATGTGAGGACCTTGCACCATTCCTCTCGCAACCCCTTTTTGTTGCTCGCACTCATCCTTCTCCCTCCATCATTTCATTTCTGCCCCTCATTTAAGTTATCACCCCATTCTCCCAAGGAACTAGGGCATCTTGAGGCCTTGCATTTATAGGAGTGACTAGTAGATGAGCTCTTATTCCTAGGAGACCCACATGTCGCAGATATACTCTGCCTTTGATTCAACATTGTAGTCCCAGTTCCTAAGCCTGTGTCTAGCAGTTGGGACAGATGCAGAAACAGAAGATGGTGTACCAGACAAGTGCCCAGAGTTAACAGGCTGTGAGCTTCAGTTCTGAGTCTGCCTTTGGTCAGCCTAGTGATCGTGGTGAAGTGGATTGCCCTGTCTTAAGTTTCCATTTTCTCACTAGTGAAATGGGCAGCACAGGTTGTGACAATGAGAGGTGACACATGCGGTGGGCAGGTTCTCACTGAAGATCAGACATTATCAGTACTATTCCTAGTATTATCTGACGCGGGGCACACCACCATGCTCCTTGGCAAAGTATGACTCACACCCCAAAGGAAACAGATAATAACATTTTTTTATTAAATATTACAGTGGATCAAAAAGTACAAAATATCTCTTGCCTGCTATGTGATTGGGAAACTATTGGCACGTAATACAGTATCAAAAGCAGTAATAAGTACAATTTGGAAAACATACAAAATCGAGTGTTTATAGTTGGCTCAGCATTCTTCTGGTAGTGTTTAAATGAACGCAAAGGTTACTCAATAACCTCTCCATTGGGAAATATAATATAACTGGGCCAGGTTGCTATATACAAATAATCACCTTACAGAGCATAGAGGTTACATAGCTGGAGTCACCAAAAGTATACAATATTTACAACACAGGAAAGTTTAAAAAAGTATAAACAGCCAAGAGATTATGCTGCTATTCTTCAGACATATTTCAACCATGGGGAGACAAGCAGAATATCAAATACACCAACAGCCAACACTGGAGTTTAAGTGCTTAAGATAATCATTTCAGTGGTGTGGGTCTCGCCAGGGCGAAACCATTCCCATTTCTCTTTAAAACTGGGACAAGAGTAAAACTGGACCAGATGAGACTTGGCTGACCACCACCAAATGTGACTCTGGAACAACAAGTGAAGAGAAATAAATGGTTCTCTTTGAAGGCACACTACATAAAATATATATATATATATTTATATATATTTTGTGGGATCACCTTGAAATTTCCATCAGACATACCAACACAGTGAAATACAGTACTTGAGAATTCATGCACCAGGTCAGAAAGTTGTAAAGTCAACATTGAGTTTTAACAAACCCTTCTGTATATGCCCTGATAAAAGAGTGAACTAAAGTTTCTAGCTAGAAAATAAATTAAGTCAGTCCTGTGGCAAAAATTACTAGTTCGAATCACTTACGAGGAGAACACTTAATTCTGAACTCCGCTGGTTTTATGCTATGTTTTATGCTGCCAAAGTTAAACCAGAAGTTGCATGGAAAGGTTTTTTTTTTTTTTAAATACTATTTAAAATCTCCAAACCTCCAGCAAATCAAGTACTTAGTGCATTTTGAATTTCAACATTTCTTGGAAGCCACACTCAGTAAATATATTTGACTCCACTGCCAATTAGATTCCACAGTTTGCTTTACAAAACTACCAATAACAATGGTTTGATTGCACAAAGAAAGGTTTGTGCAATTCCATTCAATTATAAGGCCCCTTGAACTCAAACAATGCAAACAAAGCCCTATTTAAGACTTTTAAAAAAAATAATAAAGTAAAGTAAAAAAGTCGCTCTCAGGCAATGAAGAATTCAATGGTCTTTTTGAAAGATTTCCAAGATTTCTGTTCAGAGTCTTAAAGCAATTAACACGTGGCTTCTGTCGGGAAAGTATACCCTCACTTCACTTTATTTGTCCTCCAGCTTTTGCTGAGGGCATGAGCTGCCTCACACAGAAACGTGAGTCTCCTCTCCGAAGGGATGCGAGAAACCAAAGCTAGACTCTGTTAACATTGTTTGAAAATGATGTGATCTGATTCCAACGTGATGAAACCACAGTGAAATCGCTGCAGTGGGGAAAACACAGCCCCCCACCCCCTCCTCTTCCGAAGGAACAGGTGAGTTCCAACAGGGCCAGCCTCCCTTGTCTTTGAGAAACGAACTCCTACAAGCCAGCTACAACCTAGCCCAGGTCTTCTGCAGAACCACCGAAGCATCTTTTCTCTTCCACGCCTTCCAATTCTGTGACCATTCGATCTAGTGCAACTCTTACATGTGTCCTGGCTAGCACCTTGCTAGCTGGAATTGAGATTTTCTTTTTCTCCCTCTACTTTGTGCAATCGCAGGATAATCTGCACTCACACATTTATAACCTAAAGTCTACTAGTCTATCTATGGTTCTATTAAATATATCTATCTATATATATTATTCCACAGGAAGGTAAATAATTAATTGAAGCAAATGGAACTCTTAACACTGGATCTCTACATTCTTTTGTTTCCACCTTTGGATATTGAGTATGTTACATTGTATATTTGGCTTCATTTCATGGAGACATTTCAGTATAAATGGATGGCATGCATGGCTTTGTTTAAGAGCCTCAGTTTCACTGTTAGTCTTCAGTATTTTGCAATCAAGCTATTTGTCTTGATGTTGAAAATTGTCACCAATTTTCATAGAATTAATTATCTGAGAGATAAAAGACTTGGTTAGCAATGGTCCTATTGTCTACAGATAGTGTTGAGGGAGGGAGCGGATGGAAGGACTGGGAATGTAGTCATTGGCAGGGATGGAACTTGGAAAGAAAATCCACTCTCGCTCGTGATGAGTCTAATACACTTAGAAAATGGGTTCACCTGGCTGGGACATCTCGGTAGGACATGGGATAAAGTGGCAAGCAGGGCAGTACCTGTTCTCCACATCTTCCTACCACATGGAGAGTTTGACCATGTACTCCCAACAAGAAAAGCAATCAGAAAGTAGACTGTTGCCAAGTGAGAAAAAAAAAAAGAAGAAAGAAAGCCAAAGAAACAAGCCACCTTATGAGTGTACCCATACCAACTTCACGGCCCACAAAACTAAAGAGGATTAATTGCTTTTGAAATGAGTACTCCAGTAAGCCAATTATCCCCAAAGATGTGACCTGCAAGATTCCTTGTTGGGAATAAAGCCAACTCGATGGAGGCAATGCTGCCCGTACCTATGACTTCAATGACCCCAGTACCGGGAAAAATATCTGGAGTTCAGGACTCCAGAGAATTCAGCTCCATCTTCTTCTCCCAACCCCCTTTCCCAGACCAATGAGAGGGATCAGTGCCAACATCAATGTAAATCATTTTGGCTCCTTTTTTAATTTCTGAAATTCCTAAAATATCTGTGCAGCCCACAAATATGTCCTCTAGACTCTTGCTATTCAGCAGCTAGTTGCCAATGAGGTTTTTGTTTTTATGGTTCCTCTGGTATGTAGGGCAGTTTCACAGTCTAGATAAGGTAAGTACAATGCTCAATATTTTCACATAACCCAATACTTCAAAGCAAAGCATTTGGCCGCATAAGCAGCAAATAAGCTCTTTCAACCATGTCATCTCTGTGGAGCAAAACCCTTAAGTCGCAGATCGGCAAAGGGGCGCTCTTGGCTCTGGGATGTGCTCAGCAGTTTTTTCCCCCAGTTGTTCCACTAGAATCAGTTGCTTCAATTTGTAAACAATAACTTTTACCACCCAAAGCTGCTCAAAATGATAAGATGTGGAAAAATGACAAACACACATCAACAACTAGGACAGTCAGTCAGCCTTTAAAACAAAACAAACCCCCAAACAAAAAAGACCTGCAAACAAAAGTGATACTGTTTAATTAAAAAAAAAAAAAAAGGAACTGGGTGAAAATGAAACCATCTTATATAAATTAGGTAAGCAAACAGTGATACGGGTAGTTTTTTTTTGTTTGTTTTTAAAGAAGCAAATATATACAGTCAGTTTAACAGTGTTTTACTTCTCTGGATTGTTTAATAGTGTCAACAGGAAAGGTCTATGGAGTTTCACTATACATTGCATTGATTGAACCTTGGAGAGCTGAAAAAAGAGGGGCATCCTTTGGCAGATGCTCGCCAGTGTCCTTGCCCCTTCTTTTGAAATGCCTGCCTTCTCCTCCACCCCCATCTCCTCAGGTTGTTGTCTGGCCATCTGATGGGCCCTGTCAGTTCTTTCTGTGGACCCATAAGTCCCTTCTCGGAACCCACTTGCCATCTGGAAATGGCCCCGGAGTGCAGGAACCTCTGTGTTGGAAAGGGGTCAAGATTGGCCATCCAAGGCAGGAGTCACCCCAGAAAAACCAAGCATGGTTGCCTCACCTCTTGGCCCCATAGGCTGGGACTTGCTCTGGCCCTCGGATTAGAAGGAAGACTGACTTCTAATTCCACACAGCATCCTCCCAGGGTCAGCGGCACGACGCTGGGTCAGCCACGCCACTGGGGCACGCCGGCCAGAGCTGGGCTTACAGTTTTGTACTGGGGTGCACAGAGGAGAGCTGGGAAGCTGGAAAGGCAGCTTGAGGATTGATAGCAGCTAAGGGGTAAATGCCGTTGTGCAAAAGGTCGCCATACGAACTTCCCACAGGTGTGGTGGCGGCCAGGTGCCGGTATAGCTGTTGGGAATTTGTCGGCGATGTGAAGATTCCTCGTTGCATGACGAGTGAGTGGAAAGCCAGGGGCTGCATGAGCGGGGAAAGCACAGTCTGGTTCTTCAAGTACTGCAGCGAATGAGAGTAGCCCGCTGGGAGCCTGGAGTTGAGGCCCGAGTTACACAGGCTCCCAGAGTACAAACCCGGGAAGATCGGGGAGGAGAGGGGCAGCTTGTGGCCTTCTGCCCCAGCCCCGGGCACCGCCTTGCCACCTTCGCTCTCCTGCTCAGAGGCCTTCTCCTTCCCAGAACACTCCTTGGCGGTGTCCAGGGGTGATACCGCCCGGGCCTTTTTCCCAGCGATAACGAGGTCCAAGTCCTCCAGGCTGCGCTTGATGGGGCGTGCTGACCCAATGTTCTGCGGGCTCATTTTCCGGTGCAGGATGGGGTGGACCATGCCTTCCATCTTCCTGAAATTCTCCAGTCTCATATGGTGAGGCTTTCCTGATCGCGAAAGTGACTCCGGGTATTTTTTAGGGGCCGTAGACAAAGTCATGGGCGAGACCCGGCAGGCTTTGGGGTGACAGTCTCGGCTCTGGCTGCTTATGACCTGGAACTGGGAGATGCCTTTCCCCTCCTGCGGCCCCCCGGCTGAGTGGGCCAGGCCCAAGACCTTGCCCGTGGGTTTGTGCGGGTTCTTGGGAAGGCTCAGATCTGTTGGCTGGTCATCTGTGGTGGGGTTTTCTGCTGCAGCAGCCTTCTTGTCATGCAGATGCAGAGAGGTGAGATAATTGACGTGCAGCTTCTCTGGGTGTTTGTGGGGAGGGAATGCGCTCTTCTCTGATTCCCTGTACAGATCCCTGGCAGGGTATTTGGATGTCTGCTCGCTGTGAAGGTGATGTTCGGTGTGTCTGTAGAGGCTGTGGAGATGAGGAGACGAGTAGAAGTCGGCCAGGAAACTCGGCATGTGGGAATGCGGGAGAGCCCTTTTCTCTAACACTTTATCCTTGCCCTCCTGCATCTCTTGCTTCAGGACGTAGGAGTCAGCCAGCGGGCTCAGGTGGTGCTTGGAGAAGCTGCAGCGGTGGGTGTCTGATCGACTCAGTTTATCATGCTTAAAAAGGTCATTGATGGTCTTTCTCTCCTCTGAGGCCTTGCTTTTGAAACTCTGGACATGCTGGATCACAGAGGGCCGGCTGATGGCCAGGTGGTCAGTGCTGTGGCCATGGTGACCCTGTGACAAGCCCGAACACAGGTCATCCCTGGCGATCAGCTTCTTTTTACTGATCAAAGGGGGCGGAGAGCCATAGGGGTAGCTGCTGGAGAGACTGGCCCCACTCACTTGGGACAGAAGTTTTTTCTTGGCCAATGGGGACATGATGCCTGGGTTGCCCCTGGAATAGAGGAGAGGTGTGTAATTGAGTCCATGGTTCTCATTCATGGGCCCGGTCAGGTCTTTGTCTTTAAACATGTCAAAAGACTGGACCACCAGGACTTTGGGTGTCTGCTTGAGTGCGTTGTGGATGTCGTCACTGCCCAGCTGGTCCACCTTGACGGTGCAGTTGGCAATGTAGTCTGCCATAGCTGGTAATTTGCCATCTTCCATCTCACTCGCATTGGCCGAGGGTGGCTGTGCAGTAGGGAAGCTGGACGCTTCTAGAAGTTCATTGTCAGGGCTCTCTGTGAAACGGCAAGGCTTGGGCTCTTGTTTTGAGTCTACTTGGGCACTGGCTGAGGTGAGCGATGGTTTGCCAGCTGCTGGGATACCAGTTGGGTCCCTTTCTGGGGCCAGAGGTACACTTGGGAGTGAGGATGCAGGGCCCTTCTGTGGCCCCTCCTCTGCTGCCTGCTCACTTCTGGAAACATGGTCAGCTTCGCTATCCTTCTCGGGGTCTGATCTGGATGTTGGGGGCCTTGTTGCCGTATCCTGATGAACTTCCATTTTCTTCTTTATATCTGTTGTTGGGAGAGGCTCTGTGACACTTTTCTGGTTTAAAGTCTCTGGTTCCTTCTCGTGCTCGGATGACACCTGATGAAACATTTCAAAAAACAGTCAGAAGAAAGGCAAACACACTGATGCTTTTTTTTTCCTGCTGTGCAATAGAATATTACACACAAGGTTTTTTTTTTTTTTTTCCCCTTTTGGGCTTTCTTCTCTTCTTTTTCATGAAGAGGTGCTTGTCAATCAGCTCACAGGGTTTCTGTAGAGCTTTACTAGTCTCCAATCAAAGCTCTAAACAAAGAAATTAAATTACAGACACATTAGGGGAAATATGTGTATTTGTTTTAGTCCCTTATAAGACACCTATCAAAATAGCAAAGTGCTATGTACTGACGGTATATAATCATATCACTCCTTGATTCTCATATATAGCTTAATTCTGAGGTTGTCAAATCAGTCAATTATCTAAATGGGTTTGAAATTAGCTGTTGTGTTTTCTGACACTCAGAAAAAGACTTTTTTTTCTTTTAAGTATCTCTCTTTCAAAACCACAAACAACTTACCCTAACCTCTGGCCTTTCTTTCAGGGAGCCGAACCCTTCCTATGGTGCTCAGTCCAAGTACTGAGGCTGCGTGTTACCAGTAATCTTTATGTAGTGCCACATCACATTCAAATGATGGCCAAATGTGGAATTATTAGGCAGAAAAAACAGCAGCTGACCCACCTGAGAGAGGACACTCTAGATTGTTCTAGGCTGTGGCAACCTACATGTCTAATAGTGCTCAAAAAGTTGTCAAAACTCAAGCAATGAGTAGCATCAACATTATAAATGCAACTTTTCTGTTCACTGAAATAAATTACAGCCCACAAAACACCATTTTTTTAATGCAACTCTATGGACAGAAGTTGTAGGCACAATTCAACCCATTCATATTATGTAGCCAAATGAACTCTGATCTTAGAGTCTTATTCTAACTTTCCATTTGTGACACAGCTGAGTAAAAAGTCCTTTCAAAATTGCTGTCATTCTGCTCTGACGTGTCACAGTGGAAGGCAAAGGCAATGCACTTGTACTGAGCTGATTTTTGGTTGGGGGTAGGGTGGGGTCTGGGGTTCACCCATCTCATTCATTCTTCTCTGTTCAGAAAAGAAGCCTCCATCACATTAACTTCCTGGGGCAAAGAATGAAGATTGTAGCCAAGGACGCTTAAGGACAAAGGAGTGAAGGCATCATCCTAAGATATCTTTATTTATTTATTATTCTGAAGGCACTTTGTTTACTGTCTTTTTTTTGGGGGGGGGAATGTCTTTGTTTACTAAGAGTTACAGATTCTACTACAAGTATCATTACTTGTTCTACATTAACAATCATCATTGGTCCTTTGAGCTTATAGATCACTACCTAAAAATACAGAAAAAATTAGTAAGGCAAGGGGAAAGGCAAATTGCATTGACTTGGTTAGTTTTTGCTGGAATTGTCATTTACTGTGGAGTTATAGGAGATTTACACCCCCAATGAGGGTTTGTATTTCATTACAAGGGATCCTATCATTCTTATTCTCACTGTGTAAAGGTGACCTTTGAAAGTCAGGCAGAAAAACAAAACTCAAAACTCAAAACAGGATCCTTTTCCCTTGGATGGCATTTTATGATTGGCCTTAGTATTTTAGGTGATACCTTCTCATCATGCAACTTTCGATCTGAGTTGCCTGAAGATAATGGATTTCACTAGAATGGTTTTAAGCCCTCCTGCCTCCATTGAGTTCACTGCTCTGAGTTGAAATCATCAAAAATTAAAAACAATGAAAATATCAGTGAAAACAATGAAATCTAAGCACACACATATACAAGATAATAAATGGGAAGAACTATCGATAATATGGGTCTATGTTTGAGGTAGAGAGTAACCCTTATTACCAAGACTCCCATGTGGTTCAGAAACCTGATTATGACAACCTGTTGAGGCGTGAGGCACTGACACCTCCCTGGAGGGCACTGTTTGGTCTGTAGGGATTTCTGACAAAAGACTGCTGAGGTAGTTTTAATATATATCCCGCCAACGACTTGTTACAGTTAACCCTGGGTGTCCTTGGGGCTGTCTATTCAAGGGAGCTCACTTCTTTCTATCTGGTCCCATTCTGGGAAAAGGCATCACCCCAGTTGACAGCCTCAGTTTATATTTAGAACAGGGGTTTTTCCCATAGCTCAGAAACCCACTGTTTCAAACCTCCTCCTCGGAGTAGAGCCACTCAAAGGTCAGCAGGCTCCTTGGTCCTCAGCTTGACCTTTGGTACTTTATCAGCACTGTACAAATGGAGTCCAATAAGACGCTCTGATCAGAAATCTCCAATAAATCACCAGGCCCACAGGATGATGGAAGACTGAAATGCAAGCCTTAACTTGGAATTTCCTTGCTTTGGGCCATTTATGTAGTAAGATTGCAGAGGTTTAGAAATCTCTGTATCATTGACCTACCCCCTTTAATTTCTAGAGCTTAAAATAATTACCCCCCCTCCCCAAAAAAAAGCCCACAAAAACCCAACAACAACAAAGAAAACCCACCGAACCAAACAAAAACTAACAAAACTCTCCTCTTGGCTTTAAAACGATCTTCTTCTGTTGGAGTCAGTGGGGCAAGTTAATTTCTAGTTAGGGAGGGTGGTGTGTATTGTGTGTATGCTTCCAGTCAGTGTTTAATTAGGGAGTCTCTTATGTGTTCATTATAAACCTGCTTTTTTAGGGGGTGTTTAATATCAGGACCAAAGTTCCCTCTGGGATTGAATCCTAGAACATGCTGTCTCCAAATGTGGCTGCTGAGTTTTATTATGGGCAGCAGGGTTATTTATTTATTTATTATTATTATTCATGCTGAAACACAGCCCAGATCAGCCTCCATGGCCGCGTCTACACTGACAGTAATGGCTCCTATCAAAGGGGCTGTGGGGAGCTGGAGCTTGTTTTAAAAGGTTCAGAAACGAAATACCTGTTAACGTGAGAGATAATAATGATTTCTGAGGAACCATTTCAAATTTCCCTATAAATAATATGTACTTAAGACATTTTCTAAATAGCTCTCAACTCAAGGCTCTTGCATCGAGGTCAATTACAGGGGACAAACCACCTCAGAAGTAGGCAAAGTTGGTCTGCAGAGGGCCATGGTACTTTGATTTCAATACTCTCTGTGCTTCCCAGACACCCAAAGGCACTTAGTTAGCCCAGCTCCTCAGAACCCCCAGCTGAACACTGGCAGAGCAGCCCTCTCCGGCAAGGGTGTTTTCAGTGGGCAAAGCTCTGCTTCCTCCTCGATTTGTTGTCACTTTTTGTCAGACCAATCTCACAGGGCCTGCTTCAGCTCCTATTCTTGGCCTATCTCAGACCCAAGCTCTGCATTCTATTCTGACTCCTGAGCAAACTCAGAGTGGGGTCATTGTCCAGTTGACAGTTCTTGCAATGCTGCTTTGTGGGGATACAGCCATGCTTTTCAGGGTTCCAGAAGGCCATCAGGCAGGACATGTCCCCCAGAGAGCTCGCTCTGGAGGAGGGCAACTCACCTCGCATGTGTCCTGGGGCTTTGGGGCATTCTCTTTCTCTTTCTTGCTCTTGGGGTTTTCATGTTTGCTGCGCTTGGTTCCTGAGACCTTCGTTTTATTCTCATTCTCCTGTGGACTGTTCTCCTGTTTCCGAGGTTTGACTGGAGGCAGGGGCTTATCCTCCTCTCCTTTAATAAACCTTTCATATGGGAGGATTAATCTAAAAGGATCACAGATAGAGGGTTGATCAGTTGAGGTCATTCCAGTAGCACTGAGGCGAAGGGGGTTTGCTTTCTTTTCTCGACCCAACCAACAGATCCCCTGATTCTGCCTCGAGCACCACGGACATAGTGTTAAACACTAACACCACAGTTTACCAGGCAACTTCCATGATGAAATTGAGCTGTTTAACTGACCAGTTCCTCTAAGGGACTTGCTTTGGGTTTGGTGAGCCTACAGACCACGGGATGGTGCCAATGGAAGTATAGAAGGCTAACGGCATCACCCTCACTGCCTGCAGCACCTGGCTCACTGCTGACAATGACATTGCCACAATAAGGATGGTTGGTATCAGTTGCTTCGCATCAACTTTGACTCCTGGTGACCGCATGTCACCTGGCTCCTTAGGGTTTTCCTGGTGGTGACTTTTCAGCGACCAAGCACCAGGATTTTCTTTGGAGAGATCTCTGAGTGGGTTAAACCCACCAACCTTTTACCTAGCTCGTGAGTGCTTAGTCATTTGTGCTAATCAAGGACTCATAACAACAGACACACAATCAAAACCACCCCAAACTCACTGCCATCAAATTGATCCAACTCATGACAAGTCTAGAGGACAAGTTAGAACTGACACATGAGTTTGTGAGGCTGAAATTGTTTGAGGTGGTAGAAAGCCTAGACTTTCACTCATGGAGCGGCTGGTGGTTTTGAACTGCCAACCTTTCGCATGACAGCCCAACTTGGAAGCCCCACATTAGCAGGGTTCCCTCCTCATAACAATAGTTGCCATTTATTTACCAATGCATCAACAATTACTTATTGAGCACCTACTATGTGCCAGGAAATTTTTGGTAGCTTCTAGATATAACAGTAAACAAAACAACCAAAGTCCTTGACCACCTGAAGCTTATATTTAAGTAGGTACTTGCATGTGTCATACATGCAAATGACCTCATAGAACACCCACACCATTCTTTTTTTTTTTTATACCCACACCATTCTTATGAGTTTTTTTTCTCTAAATAGGTAAAGCGACCAAGATCCAAGAAAGATGAAATAATATGCTTAAGAGCCACAATTTGTTCAAGGTGAACATTGAACCTAGCATGTCCAAAAGTCCATATTTTCATTTATGTTAAAGTGTAAACCAGATGCTTAAGATAAAAAGATCTGTGTGAGACAAGAATAATGTGACTGAGGGGAAATGGCTTCTCAAACCTCTCCAAGGAGCTGTTGCCTCCAGTATGAGGGGTTCTACTTGGGGGGTCACAGCAAAAGACAAAGGCATGGAGCCTCAGGGAGAAGAAAGGTGGACAAACCATTCCAGCCCTGAAAAGCAGAGGGCTGAAAATTTTAATTATATAAAATTGCTTTAAAAAGAGGTACATCAAACAGCTCTAGTTTTAATCTGTTTTCCCTTTGCGCCATAGCTCTTGATCTGAAAGGGAAAAATAGCTGATGTAATTAAAAGGGATGGATTGCATTACAATCTCAGTTTCAACTTCAGTGATTAAAGTTTTTATAATGCATTTGTTATGATTAATGACTCACTGTGGGATTAATACAAGACTCAGCCTTAAAAATATGAACTTTCATACAGCAAATGTAATTTGTTTTAAATAAGACAAGTTGACTCAATGAAGAAAATGTGCTTGGCTTATAAACAACATAAATCTGTTCAAATATTGGGACTCCTAAATATTTTTATAAACGAAGACTCCCAGGCAAAAAAACCCTAACAAACAAAGTAAACAAATCTTTTGGCTTGGATGTTTGTTAGCTATCCTCAAGTTGGTTTCTAACTGTGCAATTTGGGTCGCAACAACTTAAACATGCCCACTGTTCCGGTTTAGAGCCCAGGCGTGGGGCTGTTTGCCATCACATCATTTCCCTCTTCAATAAAATGCCACGTAAATTATGGGAAAACCAAATCCCAATTTACAGCATATTAATAACAAAATTCATTTACTGAGCATGCTCAGACAAGGTAGTGCAAGGAGGCGTGAATAATGCTTTTGAGCCTCAAATCTGGCAGTGGGCCAGCCATGAAGATCAACACAGCCCATGGGGAATAGTTATCTTCAGATCCCATTACAAACTGAGTTTAAACATGTTACAGCTGCTAAAACTGGAAACCGTTCTCTCTATGTAGACATACTAAAATAATATATGGTTGCCAAATACCTGCTTCCCACTGTAATATTACAGTTAATATTTATATAGTAAAAAGTATAACTAAGCAGAAGAGAGAAAACAAGCAATCTTGTTCATACTTGAATGTATTCTGCTCCATTTGTAAAGTCCACAATATCTCCCCAATTCTTTCATCTGCTGGATTCTGCCAGGGACTTCATCCCCTTCAACATCAAGCAGACTGGGCTTATTTTATTTTATTTTTTGTCCAGGGGCAGAATGCATTCAAGATTTTAAATTGGGGGAAATATTTTAAATTGACTTTAATGAAAACATATTCTTATTGGGGTAATTGTTGGGACAGATAGGCTTGTTTTACTTTTGTTTGGTTGCCATGGAAACCCAAGGAGCATTGAAGCCTGGGTATTCCAATGATCACCATTTGTTGTGGCCACAGAATTCCCTGCACAGCCCCTGTCCACTCCACCCCCCTGCCATTTCATTTTCGGATAGAGGTGGTTACACCGGGGATGACAGCATTATTTCCGCAAGTGGGGAGGACCAGGATGGGAAGCAGAGAGTCAGCCCCAACGGACTCCTCCCTCTGGATTCTGTTGGTTCTGGGACCACCCCACTCCCTAGAGAGATGTTCATTTCCTTTTACAAGTTGACAAGGCAGGCTAATTTCTCATTCTAGTTCTTCTTCTCCCCCTTGTCCTTTTCTTATCTCTCCCGCCCCCCACCCACCTCCCTTCTCCTTCTCCTTCACTCAACTCAGCAGCTGGCTGGCCACAGCAGTAAAAAATACATTAAACTGTGCTGGTCAAAGGCCTAAAGTCAGAAGCAGGAAATCTGGAATTAAATATTTCTTATATATGGAAAGAGGCATGACTAAGGTAAAACTGAATTCAAACACACGTGCTGCCTGTCCAGAAGGCGTGTGCAAGGATTTGAGTGTAAGTATATGTGGTGTGTGTGTGTGTGTGTGTGTGTGTGTGTGAGGGTATGTGTACATGGGTTTGAGTGTATGTGTGAGAGTGTAAGGAAAAGGCCATTTTCCCCCTTCTTTTAAATCATTGAAATATCATTATAATGGCCCAGGGTGAGAGAGAGAGAGAGAGAGAGAGAGAGAGAGAGAGAAATGAATAAATAAATAAATAAAAAGACTCCCAAAATGAAACAAGAAAAGCAGCAGCTAAAAGGAAACAAGTGAAAATATGAACAAGTGACTGAACTCCCATGGCACACACACATTGCTGCTTCCCCCATTGATTCCTGCATGGTGCGGTGCGGCTGGAGAAGTCTCTTTGTTGGCTTGTCAGGGTACATCACCACCCCACCTTATCTCTGCACCTCAGGAGTTTTCACAGGCCAAGAAACACAGGGCCTGAAGATAGGTTTGGGGCATTTAAACATTCAGTGTCCATGTGGTACCCTGAACCAGGTTAGCCAACACAGGGTCAGCATCGCCAATGACAGAAGCTGAGGAGGAGTTTCATATTACATAAGGAATTGAATAGCATGAAACATGACTGAGCTTTGCTGATGGTTATTCCTCAAATATTTGTAGGACCACAAAGATGTAATCAGTTTCTGAACTGTACAGATAAAAGTGAAAATGCATCTCCATCCCCTCAGAACTCATCACACTGAAGACATCTTTTTAGTGGTCTCTAGCTCTCAAAACGCTGACTGGGTTTTAGGTGGGTGAAAGTAATGGGGAAGGAAAGCGATATAGTCATTAAAAAAATCCGGAGAGATTTGCCCTCCCCTCCCCTTGCCACCAATCTACATCTAGTCTGGGGACTGAAAGCCGGGCAAATAAATAGGTCTTTATTATTATCCCGATTTCACATTTCAGATTAGCAAAATGCTTATTTACGATGCCATTAATGGCTCTGAAATAGGTAAGGCAGCAAGTATTAAAAAATAACGTCTTTCCATAGGCATAAGATTTGTAGCAGCATGAGATTTTATTTTTCCCCAGGAATAATACAAGAATAACATTTTCCACCCCAAAGCAGAAACAGTAGGGGAGCCTTTTTGCTATCATGGAGATTCTTATTAAATTCAGTCACTGTGAAAAACCAGTTTTTTTTTCTTCCCCTCCACTCTCCTTTCTTTCTTTTTAAAATAAAAATGATTCAAAATCAACCCAAGTTAAAATTAACAAATCAATGGCACTATAACCTTGATTTATTAACACCCAAGTCACTAAATTATCATCATACACACAATCACTCGTTCAGAAACATTCTGGCTTTACTAAATCTCAAGTTAAATAACAGTGCTTGGTATACTCGGTTTTGAGATCTCTGCCTCATCTGACGTTATGAAAAATTCAATACATTTCTCCACAGCAGAAGTCAGGGGTCAGCAAATCTATTACTGTAATGTAAGTAATCTGGCAACCTGCCAACTCTTTCTCTGATTTATTATTATTTTTTTAAACACCACGGCAGATAATTTTATATTTACAAATTCTAAAATTCTCCAGGGTCCTGCCTCTCTTTCTCAACAGAAAGAAGCAGTGTCCTGTAAAGAAATGTAGAGCACACATGTCCTTATCATTAGCATTTCATCCAAAAGGAATAAAGATAGTTCATCTCTATTAGGTGACACTCCTCTCCTGTCCCCAAAGCAGAGAAAACATAAGGTCAAATCACATCAGAAAGAGGAATCACTAATGTCTCCTGCTTTGATTAATGTTTGCATGGAACAACTGAGCTTTTGGGCCAAAACATTTTGCAGACAGTGCCCATGAGGAGAAGGGGCTCTATCTGTGTACAGGGGTCTATAAAATGATATTATGATAATGTCTGGAATGGAGTCAGTCCAGAAAGTGGAGGGGGAAATGGGCAACCTTTGGGACTGTATCTGAACCTCACATTCAAAGATCCCATCTTTGCTGTTACTTTATGGGTACTTTTTGGTATCATTGAACCAGTGTGGGTGTGTGCGGGGAGATCTAGGCCCAAAGGTCGGCTGTTGCCCTTGGAACAGATGCTCAGAGAAGCCCAGGGAAATAGAATAGCTGTTCATGTCCGGTCAAAGTGCTGCTTCTATTCTTAGATGATTAGGTTTCTCAGTGACAGTAGAAAAGCAATGACATATTGGTTCCAGTGCAGCTTCGGACCTGATGCAGTCCCAAATGGAGTCATTACACCTCCGAGTTGATTCCAGGACTGATGAATTCTAAGGCTTGGCCAGACAGTCTCCCTTTCCAGCCAGAAATTGAAAATATAACTTCACTGTGAAGTGTGGGAAACAATCTTTCACCAAAAAAGGGCCAATAGAAGCGAAGGTATACTTTCCCCTTTTGAAGAAAAACTATCCACACCCTGGTTAAGAGTCTAACAAATCTACTAGTTTATTATCTCACATACTGTTCATCTCCCAGAGTGCTAGACTGTGAGTATAAAAAAGGAAGACAATTAGCCATTGTAGTAGGGGTGGATTGGCGACCAAAACAAAACACAAGTGCAGAGAACGGCAAAGTCAGAATATTGCCTCGGTGGTGACAAGTCTCATTGGGTAACTGGCCTGCTTTGCTCTGATTTTTCAGAAAAGCCAGGAGATGTGGGCTTTTGGTGAAAACCTCCTCTTTGATGGGATGAGTTTCAATGGAGCCACCAAAATAGTGTGCAAAGGTTGAGTAGCAAAATACCATTCATCTAAGAGTACTGAGACAAAGAAGCCTCGGACATCACCTTCCAACAGATGAGACTGGGAAACTGAATGGTTTGAACACCTACCCCTGGAGGGACATGCCATGCTGGCATATCGACCGTGGAGAACAAGCCTGTAACAGGACCCAACTGAGCCAAGAAAATGGCAGGAAGCATGCCGTGTAGATCTTGGATACAAGACTTAGCTTGCCCATGAGCAACTAAGGGCACATGCACGACCTCCATTGAAAATGAGTCAGTAAAAGCAGCAACTGTCAATGCAAGGATGCCTCAACGGTGAAGGTTCAATACTGCAGACAAGACATAACCACTTGCTTTTGGTAAAGCTTTTTCCTTTGTGAAAATGACCAGAACACTAGGGCCTTCGTGACCTGCTGTAGGGAGAAGACAAATAGGGAAACTTTTAAAAGTCATTAACACTCTCTATTTGTCCCTCGAGGTGGTAGCAAAGTTGTTCTTTGCACCACTGGCAACTCTGACACCTTCCTCCATGGTTCAGCAGTGACCATGACTCCAAGCTAGATGAAGAAAGAGAGGTGTATGCTAATGGAACTCAGCAAGACGGGAGTGTACTGTGGGGCGTTGGGTCTCTTGGACTGGGGTTAGATGGGCTGTAAAGGTATGGATGGAAAATATGGAATAATATCATATATTATTAAGTGCCTTCAAGTGCGTTCTGACTCAAAGCCCTTCTATGTGAAACAGAACAAAGTATTCCTGGTCTAGGAGGTCCTGCAGAGCCCCAATGATGCTGTCAGGCAAGTGGTGGACTGACAATCACAAGGTCAACCACCTAGACCCACAAGCTACTCCAAGAAAAAATGTTCAAACCCTTGGAAACAGGGTCATGTCGAGTCAGAACTGACTTGATGGCCGTAGGTTGCAAGCTTCCCAATAGTAGGTATGTGGCAATCCATCTCATCGAGGGTCTGCCTCTTTCATTGCTGACCCACTAGTTGACCAAGCATGATGTCATTCTCCAGGAATTGGTTTCTTCTGAAAACACATCCAAAGTGAGATGAAACTTCACCACCCTTGCTTCTCAGGAGTGTTCCAGGTGTAATTTCTCCATAGCCAGTTTGCTTATAGTTCTGGTCCATGATACATTCAATATTATTATCATTATTATTACCAACACCATAACTATCCCCCCAAACATTTATTACTCTATTTAAACTCTGATATTTTATAACAAGAAACTTTAGTTTATTAAGTTTGTATTAATACCATTATTAATACTTTAACTTAAAGCACTACAAAAATAGATTTCCACAAGTAGCAAGCTTTATTCCCATTATACAGCAAGCTTTATTCCCATGAGGAAATTGAGGTTCAGAGCTAAATAATTAAGAGGCGAGTCAAAGGCACACATCCATTAAGTGCCAAAATTTGAATCCAAACCCAAATCTCTATCTGCCTTCTCTCGGCTAATCTGTGTTACCTTCCACTTCTCAAGGTAGAAGTGTATCTTCAAACATTGTCTGAGAAGCACCAATGGGAATAGGTTTGCTGAAGCACCCTTAGATTATGTGGATTCCAAGCTCCTAAGGAACTAAGAGATTAGGGTGAACATTCTTCTTCTGAGAACCACAGATCAAAGGCTAAGGATTCTATATGGGCTCATTCCACAGGGGCATCCAACTCACACAAGCAGAAGCAGGCCTATGGGTGCGGTACAGAATACACTTCTTAAAACATGCCATGAAAAACCATGCAATTATTATCCCTAGAAAGTGGGGAACATAATTGGCTCAGTCCAACTTGAAAATGGACAATAACATGAGATGATGGTCCATCATACCAAGGGTCTTTGTTCTATGGTCTTCACAGTCAAACTATTAAATTCTTTGGTGGCTTTGTTCCTAGGATGTCTCTTGATCATTTTGAGGAGGGTCTAGATGGGTTTAAGGACCCCAGGCTGGATGTGAACAGCAGTGGTTCACGCCCACCAATCGTTCTGTGGGAGGAAAATGAGACCGCCTGCTCCTATAGAGATCTGCAGCCTTAGGAGTGCTGTAAGCCAGCACCCACGCGAGGTGGTCAATAGGTTTTGTTGTGGCTTTTAGTGCTTGTCCCGGGTCCTTCGAACAAAAATCACATGGAAGATCATATGGCTGCACTTAACAGCAGACAGACTTGACACCTCGGAGATGAGATGCATATCCACAAGAGGGCGCGGACTGTACATAGCATCCATGTCTACTCTGCCTTCCCCAATGCCAATCTGAAAACCTGGCAGGAATAACTCTTCTTAATGAGGAAACAATGACTGACTCAGAGTTGAGTTGCTTTGGCCTTGTTTCAAGAGCAGCTGGACATTATTTCATGAAGAGTAATGGTATACGATAAGGACACAGTTTTCCCCATGATGTGGGTCCTACAAATGAAAGAAAGCAGCATCCATGTGCACAAGGAGGCACAGAACTATCACGTTTATGGCGCAGGCATTTAGATCACACTGATTCCAGAGCTGCTGAAATGTTTGACAACCCCCAAAGCATTTATGATTTTGATCAAACTTTGTAGTAACTTGTACCAAAACAAAATGTTCCAAGAGGTTTTCAATGCAAGAGTTAAGGATATACTTTAATGGTAAACAATTACATTCTTCTGTCATCTGATACTCCGCCCCCCCCCTCCCTCCTTTCCTTTTGGAAACATGCTTTCTGAATTTTCAATAGTTCCTTTGTGAAGGCATCTGTTACTCACATAATTGAAAAGATGTTTGTGCAGTGGCATGCTTGAGAGTACAGTTATTTAATCTTAATGATAAAGCCCTGAGGACAGAAAATCATAAGCAGGAGCCTCTTGTTATTTATCAAAAAGAAAAGGGCTCAGACAACTAATCTATTCTCAAATTTAAATTCATGCTTGATGCAAACTATCAATAAGACCTGGGACCTGAAAAGTTTCTTAAATGCTATAGCCTGGTTCAAAGGGCATGATGGCGTGTAAGGTGAAGACAAAAGTGAGACAATAAAGGGAACTTGACAAAGAAAAACTGCTGTTTGGCAAGTTTTGTTTTTTGTTTTTGTTTTTTTGGTCAAACAAAGAACTTGCTGTAATTTACAGCATGACATACACACTTGACTAGTTTGTGCCTGAGGGTGTTTTTACACTCAACAGTGTAAATTCCAACTTCTATTAATTACAACTCACATTTGGAGACACATTTTGGAGTTTTAAAATAGGGCTTTATTTTTTGTTGTTGTTCCTTCAAAGACTGTTGTTTATTTATTAAAGACAAAACATAACAAAACACCTGAAACAAGTTTTTCTACTCCAGGGCCTGGTAGGTTTTTTTTTTTTTTTTTTTAAAGGTTTCTTGAACTATTCAGGCACTGGAAAATTAGCGGAGCACTGGAGGCATGCTGAGTGATGTTACAGTATGAGGCTCCTGCATGTGAAACTACCTGACTCTCGCCTGGGGAGAAGTTCTTAACAGATGAGAAGAAGAAGCTCCTCCGACGTTCACATTGGGCCCTATTATTCAGGTCCTTTATGAGGAAAAGTGGGCATGGGGGGTGTCAGCGTAAGAGCAGCCGTGCAGTCTCCGTCTGATGTCCTGGCCCGGGTGGAACTGTAGGCTAGGCCTTGGGCTGCAACTCTCCAGGCTGGTGGCCCACGTCCGCCAATTGCTCTGGTGGAGAAGGATGAGACTATCTGCTCCCGTAAAGATTTACACACTTGGAAACCCAAAATGGGATCACCAGGAATTGCTACATACTGGACAGCAGTGGGCTTGGGGTGCTGACAGAGGCCAAGCAGTCTCTTGTGGGTTTGGGGAGAAGGGAGCTGTGAATGCCAGTGGAACAAAAGTACAGCCAAGATCACTGGCCGGGTGTCCTGTCGTCAGGAAGTGCCACAAAAGGATGTCGAAGGCTCTAAGCCCTGAGTCAGTCTTCCTTGTCAACAAACCCTGTGTGGGGAGAGGGTTGGGCAAACTGTGGCTCCCGAGCCATATGTGACTCTTTCGGCTTTGACGTAAAACAAAATTCTTAAAGGATGTTATTCAGATAATGGTGATTTCATTTTTTTTAATAAAAAATATGTCCAATGATTTGGTTGTGAGTGATTTGGTTGTGATGGGGTTGGCTCTTTCGTCTCAAATTTTCCAAACCCAGGACTAGAAAATAATCTTTTAAAATAATATGTGCCTTTCCCCCTTCAAAACTATTTTACTGGGAATTAATGTAGCTATATCATTCCATATTTCAATCACATTGAGCCATATTGTACAAATGCTACCACAATCAGTTTCAAAACATTTTCTTCCTTCATGAAGTCCTTAATATCAACTCCCATTTACCACCAGACCCCTTAACGCCCCTCTCTAATACCTACTTTTGATCCAATTTTGAAATTCGGCTTGGAATTCTTTTGATAGCTCCTTCCATTACCTAATCCCCTATCTTTTCATACACATTTTCCAGAGTAAATTATCCTATTGGTTTGCATTTGATTCCAGTCCAACCACTATTTCCTAACCCTTGATATGTTTACAATACTATCCCAGGCACACTGGGGATGCTTCTAGGAAGGTAACAAAGTGAATGTGTTGCTATGTCTAAATTCTATAGCTAAGTTCTTATTTTTTTTAGGTAATAAAGATGATCTACCCTAAATTTTAACCTTTCGTCTTCTAGGTCCTGTTCAAGTTCTAGATCCTTCAAAAGCTTGGTTCTTCTGACTGCAAATTCTCTCTTCCTCATTGGATTTCTTTTGACCTTATGATTTGTATCTATAATGGGCCTGGCTTTTATTACATTAAAGATTCAACTCTTTTACATGTGTGTGTGTGTGTGTGTGTGTGTGTGTGTGGTCTACAAGTCAGATCATATGATAAGAAAGCTGGGGATTGCAGAACCTCACAATTCCGGTTTGTCAACAGAGGCTGCCCTCAAGTGCCATGGTGAGAAGGCTCCCGGGAAAGAGCATCGTGTTCTCTTAGCGAGATCCACTGGGGATGTGCTCATAAGAACAGTTCCTTACTTGCCAGCCCTGTTCTAAACTCTTTGCATCATACATCGTTAGTATCTTTGACACTATAGTGCACACAGTTGATCTTCGTAGAAGAAAATTGGTGCTACTGAGGGCAACAGCAAAACAGAAAGAAAGGCAAAAAAGCAGCTGATCGAATGGCAAATTTGTTTCACCCAAGAAAAACAAGTAGGTAGCTAAGAGAGGGCTTCTTACCAATTTCAAATGTAGCATAAGGCTACTTCGATAGGTTGACCCTGTCTGTGTGTCACTGTCACCTGGCAGGGGAGCAGGGTATTCGGAGGGACACACATCAGAGAGGTTTGGCACACAGGTGCAAGCCAACCCGATGAAGGACCCACAGTTCATGTTCTACAGCTTGGTGGAAAGAAATAGGAATGTTTAAGCAAACTGAGCAAAAACCTGAAGTGAGAGGGGAGCTGGACTACGCTTTGGAGACACGCCACTGCAAAGGGCAGAGTCAGCTCCAGAGGGCACCAGAAGGCCTGAGAGCCTTTCGGTTAGCACGAGGAAGAGTGCTCCCATGAAGAGCGCTTACCGCCACCACTTCTATGCCCCGAACCACGGGGAGTTCAGTTCCCTTAGAAACATGGAAGGTCTAGCGCTCGGAGATTGCATCCACCTAAGCCAGAGAGGGCCTTGCCACTCAAGACTGGGCACACCCGCTTCCTACTTCCTCACCTGGTTCACCACCCACCTCACCGGCCTCTCTAAACACCCAAGTTTGAGCCTGGCTAGACTAGAGCAGTGCCTCTCAAGTGACCTGTGGTGGCAGGCTCATTTTCTACATTTCCAGTGTGTTGTCATCTGATGCTTTAAATATATAACTTTTTTTTAAGTCTTACAAAATTAGTCTTCTATTTTTATTTTTAGAGTTAGTGCACATTAGATTATTCTGGAAAATTTGAAAGAGAGTGTATACATACTTATTCTCAGTTCCTATACTTAGCTTGGCATGGCCTAGTAGCAGTTCATGGAGGGGCCGGATCAATTCACTTGCACTAGCACTGGCCTAGAAAAACACAAAGGAGCCTCTCTGAGATTCTGCCCATGGCTTTTGGAATTGGCTATTTATAAACTCTAATGGTGCCAAATAGGGCAAGAATAAACCAAGACATGTCCCAACCATGGATAGAACCATAAGTCATCTCACTTTCCCTGGACTCTTTTGCAAATATGACTAGTTGAATTCCTCAGAACTCGATGTATTTTTGGTATTTACCTCAAAGCTCATGCTTGCTGTTTTGTTGTTAGATACTGTTGAGTGCATTGCTAACTCATAGTGACCCATGTGACAGAGCAAAACTGTCCCTGTAGGGCTTTCTAGGCCACCCTCTCTCCCCCCGCCCCCAAAGCTGCTGGGTGGGCTTGAACTGCCAACCTTTCGATTAGCAGCAAAGCACTTAACCATTGACCACCCCCCCCAGGCCTCCTACTCTTAGTCACACTCTGACCCCACCTTGAGAGGAGAAAGGTAGAGGAGGCCTTGCTGACCTTCACTCCCCTTCAGCCCCTGGGCACTTGCTCTGGGCCTGACTCACCCTCGGCCAGTACCAAGGAAGCCACCTCAGCTCTTGGCATGGGAGCATTGGCCAAGAAACACTTACAGGAAAAGCAAAAGGTTAGAATTTGAAGTGAGGCATGCAGTGTGCCAGGAGATGAAGCGTAATTACTCATTTCCCCCCACAAACAAATACATTTGTTTATGATTTCGAGTTTCTAAAAACTCCTAAAAGCACATCATAAAGCACTTTTTACCTTAATGCTCCTTTTAAAATCCCTAATAACAACTTCATGTGCGCCACAGAAACAGACCATGTAATTTATGCAGGAAAATTAAAACCAGTAATCGTGTATTCTGTGTAAAGATTTTTGCTTCCCCCCCCGCCCCCCCCCCCGCATGTGCTTAATTTTTCTTTCTCTTTTAAAGAGAAAAAAGATTCTCATGTGAACACAAAGCCTTTCAAGTGAATTCCTATCTCTGAAAATCAAGCTAAGAGAATTCCATAAAAGTAGTCATTTTCCTGTTTGGCCCTTTATTGATCAAAGAAAGCAATTTAGGGCATCTTAAGAGCTACACAAGAAAGAAAACACTCAAATTAGCATGGTTTTGCCCAGAGAAAGTAGGCATTATTTAGTAAGATAGTTTTATTTTTGCATGATAATTAACAGTACAGTTAGGTAGAAATGTGGAGCAGGAGATGTCCAGAATAAGCAGACTTCATAAGCTTTGCTGAGTTAGAGACATCTACATAGCTGCAGTCTCGTGATGGGGAGACATTAATGCTTTTTATATTGGTATGTAATCATCTGTAACATGAGCAATTAAGTCTAGTACTAATGGACTGTGGCCAGGAGCCTGGTACTAATATTAAAAACTGACAGAGATGAATAGGTTTGGAAGCAAAACCAGGCTGACAAAGACATTTTTATGAAGTGCGTGGACCTATTTGATTTAAGCCAGTCCAAGGTTAGTTTGGACATGTAAGACCTCCAGTGACAATGATGCATTTATAGGCATTGTACCATTTCTGCTATGCCTTAAATAAAAACACCCATTGATTCTTTTCAACAACCCACGTGTTCATTATTGTACTCATTAATAAAACAAAAGTACCCAACTAATACACAAGTAACATTTACTGAGGAGCTGGCTACTTTTTTCTTGTTGTAAAATGAAAACATTTACTGGAATCATGAACCACACTGCATGAAAAATGAATCAGAGGATCAGTTGTTTCTTCTCCAGCTTCCACAAAAGTAGTGTGATGAAAAAAGGGCAGGAGCCAACCGACAGTGTCAGGGTGAAAAGAAAAACACCAGAAGAATTCCACAGGAGGGGGACCCCCCCCCTCCAATTTATCACAGTTTGGCTTCCAAGATTAGAACATTGATATCTGATAACATTTCCAAGAGCATCCTGAGATTGTGTTTGCCCACAACATTCTGACCCTTCTCAACTTGAATCTTTTGGTAAAGGGCAGCCTTTCACCAATTGAGTCATCCCTGTTTTATCTGCATAGAGAAGGTCCACCATGAGTCATAATTGACTCAACGACAGTAAGTTTTTGTTGTTTTTGTTTGATTAGCTCTAAATCATACGAACGGATGGAACCCACCATAATCTCTAAACCTCATTTTGGCCAAGAACTGCAGCTTCTTTACTGACAAAATAAGAACTGTTTTGACCCCCCTAACCCCACCCCTGGTTTATCCCCAGAGTCCCTCACCTGCAAGAAGCAAGAGAAGCAAGGCACCTGGGCAGTAGTTCCCAGCTCTTTCTCCCCATCACAACAGAGGCTGTTGTTACCCCAAGTCTGCAGAGGAAAAACTACTCCATAGAACTTTTAAGACTAACTTTTTGGAAGCTAACCGCCAGGCCTATCTTCCAAAGCACCTCTGCATAGATTCTAACCACTCACCTTTTGGCTAGTCATGGAGTGCTAAACCCCTAGCCCCACTCTGGGACTCCTAGCACATAGATAGCATGTAAGATTATGGGTGAGAGGGCTGAGCCCCGGTGGCGTAGTGGTTGTTCGCAGGACTGTGGCCCACTGGGATGGGAGTTCAATTCCAGCTCACAGGAGCAAAGGCTGGGCTTCCTACTCCCACCAGCAGAGGGCAGTGATGCCCAAAAAAAACCAAAAACAAACAAACAAAAAAAGATTATGGGTGAGTTCTTTGATCTCATGATTGGTTCAGATGAATGAGAGTGACAATATTAAAATCAATTTATTTACAAATATATAAGTTGTCTTTAAATTTGGGTACCTCATCAACTCCTAACTATACATGACACACCTTTCACCTTATCACAACAACATGAAAGGGGATGATGAGGTGGCAAAAGAAAAAGAAGAAAGGTCAAAAGGGTTAACTTCTTGCTAACTACCCTAAAACACCTGTGCTCTAGGTGTGTTGGGGCCTTAGACTCTGCCGAACCAATGGTGTTGCAGCCACACATATGCAAGAACCTTCTTCTATGTCAGGGGTCCCAGGTGGGGTTCTAAATCTACCCTTTGTACTATGCTTGGATATGAAGTTTGGATGGATCTTTGCAAATGGTAGCTCTCATTTGTCATTTGTCTCCCTGTTGGGTTCTGTAAATTGGGAAGAGTAGAAGTCAAAGAGAAAGTAAAAGAGACCTGGTTCTTTCTATATGTTGGCTGCTCATGTCCGTGTCAACCCAACAATAGCTTAGCAGCAGTGGTTGGTAGCAGCCTTTAGCATATGTCTGCAATTCCAGACTGTCTCAATGCATTCCTTCAGAGGACCAATACCAGCAAGGGAGCACTGCCGCCTTAGGTGAGCCCCAGAGCCATAGAACTTCAGTCACACCAGTCCTAGTTGGGAGAATCCCTTGCTTCTCATGAATCTGAGCCCCAGCTCTGTACAGCTCATTCTTCAAACATCTGAGCTGTAATACCCCAGCTGTATTCCTCTATCTCGTAGCTGTTACAGCTGTGCAGCTAATGTTCTCCATGCAATGGTGAATTCTCTTTGTTGAAATGCCTGGTGTGGATTCTTCTACCTTGACTGACCTCTGGAGAGATATACTCCATATAAATTCTGGATTTGGAAGAGAAAAGGATGTAGCTCTTCAGAAACCCCATTCAGTGTAGTAGGACCCAGCAGTCTTTATATACTGAGTCGAGAAGGGAAAAGTTTTACAAGTTTCTTAGTTGCTGAAGTTTGAGGTTTTCCTACTAGAATTTTAAATTTTGATTGAGTGAAAGCATATGGGTTTCTGCCACTTTAAGGAGAGGTAAGCTATGAGAAAAAGTATATAATCATAAAAAAATATGTCATGGTATGTCCTTTAAGATTGGGTCCATTTTAATGTACATACTTGCATGGGTGCATTAAACACAATTGAGAAAATATCTTGTGAATATTTTGCAGTGAGACACTAAATCCAACTTAATTCACTGATTATTTCAACAACTATATTACACATATTTGTTGAATGGTCACATTAAAAGCAGCTCAGAATTAAAGGTAGTATAATAAAAAAACATAATCAAATGTAGTAAATATGACAAAGAGTCAATAAGTTCAATGGCAGTACAAGAAGGAGCTAAATTTACAAGGTTTATCTGTTGAACCACCACCGGCTACTACGCATGGCCATCATCAAGCACACAAAGTCACATACACACCCCACCACTAGCTCTGCCCTCTACTACCTCTGCTCCGCTTTAAATATAAGACCAGGAAGGTAAGTAAGCCAACCCTTTAGCAGTGAAAAGGAAATGAGCTCACTTATATTAAGTATCAACTTCAAGACATAAGTAAGGATAATTTATCCATTTGTGAATTGGTCTTCAGTCGTGTAGATGTTAGAGTCCTAATATGAAGAGAAGACAGTCCTGTAGACACACTCTTCAAAGTTGGCTAGTTTGATTATATTTTGTTGGCAACACCATCATCTTTCTGAGAGAGGCTGAAATGGTTTGAAAGCTAAGTCACACAAAGCCTGGGCCAAATGTATAGCTGTAAGAAGTAAAATACCAATATTGGGGAGGGGTGGTGGTGAATGAGACATGATTAATACAGTGAGGACAAACCTCCTAATATTAGAAATGTCGATACAGTTACACTGCAACCATACAGTAACATCTCAGATCAGTTTTCTATAAAAAAGAAGGTTCTCAACAATGAACACACTGGACAACCTCTATTGGGTGGAGGACATCTTTTCATGCAGATGACCATAGAATAAAACCCAAATAATAGAACTCTAATTTTACCTCTATAGCAAGATAATGCCTCATCTTAAAAAAGAAAATCACAATGTAAAATGCTAGAGAGAGATGGTTTCCCAAAGTCCTTTTCACTTCTTTCATTTTGTCCTTGACCAGATGTTTTCTCCAAAGGATACACTTTTCATTAAGCAATCTCCCTGCCAACCCCCCCCCAAACAAACAAAATAACAACCAATAAGCCAGCTTCTTACCTTTCATAATGTCTACGAGTACAAGTGGCAGCGCTGGTGCTCCCTGGATTACCACCTAATTCATCATAAATATGTTTCCATTGACGGCGAGCTGTTATCTGCAAAAATGGCAATGGGAAATTTCAATGTTGCATCATAAAAAGACTCATACACTCAGGTTTTGATACATACACAACATTCAGGGGAGACCAGTCTGTTCTGAAAACTAGAAATGGAGTAGCCTAAATGAATGTTTGGGGGTTGGGGATTTAGAGTTTGAAAGTAAGATTTCCCTCAGCCCTTTGCTTTATAATACAGTCAGTATTCTACTTTGCTCTGTGCTGTTACCTTTCGTCTGCAGATACCCACCCAGGCATTGGCCCCCAAGGTGCCAAACTCATAGCCTGCCCCTTTAAGTCAGGGGGTAAAGACTTTATAACAAAACCAGATTTGAATTAAAATCTGTCTGAGAACATCAGTTTAAACAAACTTGAATGAACCCTGATTGTCCGAGTGATGCAGAGATTCATGGCTGGGGACATTGATGAAATGGGAAAGATTTCACCAAACATGCTTTTGTATCTCCTGAGTTTTGAGCCATGTAATACACCACTTACTTAAAAATAACTAAGTAAATAAATAAATGCAACAACGATAAAGATTAATTTCAAAGCTCTAACTGGTGGTGGAATGTACCGTCTTCTCAGGCTATACTGCTATGCCAGCTCCTCTCACCACAAAAATAAAACTGGAGTCAGAATGTGTGTATGTCACAAGCTGTTTATTTTTATTAACTTAGGTCAGACAAAATGGGATATTGATCAAATCCTATGAAAATGAACACATTCCAGAGCTAAAATGCAAACGATGTATATTATTGAGTGGGGTGAGGAAAAACAAACAGCTTGCAATATACTGAACGGCATACAGAGCTTGTGGGTTTGTGTTTTTTCTTTTCTTCTTTAAATTTATTTTGGTATATCAGTTACGATTCTACAAAATAACAGATGCAAGATCTGGCAAATGGTTCACTTGGGGGAACCACTTCTTTGACGAGACTCAGGCCCGTCTAGTGTTTTCTTGAAACTAGGGAGCCCGAACAAGCTCTGGGGTCCTGTGGGCCCTTCTCAAGCAGAGGTGCAGGCAAATGCCACCCCTAGAATGTGCAGGAGAAGGGGTAAGGCGAAGGTGCCTGTGGTATATTTAACACAATCAGGGCAGGAGGTGTTTTTTGGGGGGCGGGAAATACCCACGGAGCTGTCAGAGCAGTTCACCAAAAAAAAACTAAAGGCAGAAATCAGCAAAAAGAACAGGAAAAAAGGGAAAACCCATAACCCTTCCACTTGCAATCCAAGCTCTGGAGTTGTAATCTGAGGAGGAGGAGATGGGTAGTTAAATGTTACAGGTAAATGGCAACTCTCCCATTAGAAGTAAAAAGAATGCTTTTATTTCCAGAAACCATTCTCAACAGGCCCAAGTAGAACCTCCAGACAAGGCTATTTTTGCCTTGTTCAGTTCCCCAGAAAGTATCCTTGACCCAATTGGTTCCAATGGTTCTCATTAGAAAGAGTGAACTCTTACAGGTATAAGTGAGAAGAAAATCCTTTGGTGGTTAGACTTAAGATTTTAATAAGTGGCTTCCAATCCCTTTCAAATCAATTCAAAATACATATTTCGATAATTAGTTTCTATTTAATTACCATCTTCCTCCTGTCTTCTGACAAGAGCCCAGGTTTATCTATTCAAGAGATGTGGGCACCAGGCAAGAATACAGAGGATCTCACTCAAGCAATAGCCTCAGAATGATGATAACAACAATAACCACACCAGCTAGATCCTGTTGACTCAACCTAACTCATGGCGACCTCTTCGGTGGACGCCTGGTGTCACAGAGTAGAACTGTCCTCCACTTGGGTTTCTCAATCTGTTTTCACTTTTGTTTGGAAGAAGCGAGGCAAGTCTTCCTTCCCTGGTGCCTCTGAGGGTTATTGAAACCTCCAACCTTACAACTAGCAGCCAAGCATGTGGACCCCATGCAAGACGATGACCCAGGGACACGGTCGAAAAAAGCCATCAGGACAGACACCCTATCGGACAGTGGTTCTAGCCGGCCTAGTGCCGTGACCCTCATGACCCCTGACGGTAAGATTATTTTTGTTGTTACTTCATAGCTGTAATTTTGTTACGGTTATGAATCAGGTGACCCCTGTGAAATGGTCATTTGACTCTCAAAGGAGTCATGACCCATAGATTGGTAACTGCTGCATACAGGACAAAGTTTGACTACCCCAGTGGGTTCTGGAGGCTTTACAAGTCTCCCCTTTCTCCCACAGAGCAACTAGTGGTTTCAAACTACAGACTTTGCAATGAGGAGCCCAGCTCTGCCACCTGGGCCCTTCCCAAGAACAACAGGGGCCTTGAAACACACTCCCGCACTGCCCTCAGCTAAATGAGGTGTAGCGACTCTGGGCAGCCCAGCAGAGCTTGTAACAGCCTAGGTTTTTTTTTTTCCTCTCTGAAATCACGCTTGTCATCTTGTGCATACAATATTTTATATTTTATGAAGTATGTTCACTCTTGTGATTTCATCTAACCTCCCCACTAGCCTATTAAAAGGTACATTTTAGAATTCTCATTGATCTGTAAAAGAGTCGCAACTCATACACACATCAGACAGTGTATGATGACAAAATAATGAAAATTTGTAAATTGCAATGGGTTCATGGGGTGGGGGGGGGAGTGGGAAGGGAGGGGAGATATGGGGAGCTGGTACTGGGGCCTACATAGAAGGAGGATGTTTTGAGAATGATGATGGCAACAAATGTGCAAATGTGGTCTGCATTCAATTGACATATGTATTGATTGTAATAGAGTTGTATGAGCCCCCAATAAAATGATTTATTAAAAAAGGAAAGACCAAAAGAAAAATAAATTCATCATATATATGTATATATATAAAGAATTGAGAAGTCTTGATTATTTATGTACGCTTGTGTACATAAGGAAGAAGGGAGTGAGGAGGGAGTGGGAAAATGAGGAGCTGATATCAAGGGTTCAAGTAGAAAGCAAATGTTTTGAAGATGGGAGCAATAAATGTACAAATGTGCTTGACATAAAATGATTTTTTTTAAAAAAAAAGAGATGAGACACAAATGGAGTATGACTTGCCCAAAGACACATAATGGCAGAGTGGTAGAGCCATCACGGAGCATTATCTTGTAGCCACAAGAACAGGTCCCCCCTTCCACACCCCTTTTCACCCCCCTGTATCCCCATGGTATCAAAGCACTCCTCATATCAGAAAGATCTGTTAAAATCTTTAATTCCAGGTCTTTTTCTTCAAATGAGGCAGGAACTGTGAAGCAGCTTCTGATACGTGTTGTCAACTTTGAGTTCTAGGTCTTCAGCCAGCAGGAAAATATCACTGGGGTATAGAGCACCTGGACCGGAAGTGTCCTGCAGCAAACTCACCACCATTGAGTCGGCTCTGACTCAAAGCAGCCACCCTGCTGGGTTTCAAGCAGACTGAATCTTTATGGGATCAGAAAGCCTCCTTTCTCCCCCAGAGCTGTGGGTGGGTTTGCACTAGTGACCTGTGGTTAGCAGCTCTGAGACACAATTTTCTCAAGGCACCCCATAAAACTATGGCTCCTTCCACCCTGACCACCTGTATGTTTCTAGTGAAAACAGAGGTTTAATCCACTCTTCCATTCACCAGAGTCACTGATGAATTCTAACTCTCCGAATTCATTGGCTCACACAATCATTCATTCCCCAATCATTTCCTGATCACCTTCCATTGGCTGGGACTGTGCTAGCCGTTGGGAAACACAATGGTGAAACACTAACCTAACACCCAAGAAGATTGCATTCTAATGAAGGCAGCCCGCATAAACAAGTGAACAGATCTATAAACAAAATAAGAACCAATTGTGAAAAATATATTGAAGGAACAACCCATTGCTGACAGAGTCCTTTAATTGTGTCAAAACTGACCACATCCTCCTCACGCAACTGACCTCCCAGGCCAAGGAATGCCTTGTTAAAGACTTGCTGATCGTAGAAACAACAAGGCTCCTTCAAGAACAAATAATGGATAATCTCAAGGTCTTTCTAAAGAAAGACCTCCCCAGACTCAAAATGAAAACCTGACAGCGGGCAGTGGGCAGTCAGCAGGCAGCAGGCAGCACTATTCAGTGGACACCAACAAGTCATGTACAGCAGGGTGGGGGGCTGCCAGCCTCTGAGGGTAGCTTCTGGTGTTTCAGTACAATGTCTAGCAGTGTGGGCTCTTCTGGAAGGAACAAAGTGCTGGCCCTTTGATCACTTTCCGTCCTGTGCCTTCACAGCCTGGCCCAGAAGCAGGTCATTTTGAGATTATTTTTTCTTTTCACAGGAAAGTCATAAAACGGGCTCTTCCCAACTAGCAAGGCAAGAACCCCCTGGTACTGTATCTCTATTATTATATTCTGATCGACTTGTCATTCAAATGCTAATCACAGGTGATGAGGAGCAAACAGGCCTCAAGCTTCCAATTTCCCAAGCTACTGTGTCCCACACACCCATCCACACGAAACTGCCAGTATGCCTTACCCAGTAGACGCTGAGTCGATTCCGGCCCATGGTAAGTCCGAGTCTGTAGAGTAGAACTGCTTTGTAGGGTTTTCCAAGACTGTGAATTTTTTTTTTTTTGGCGGGGGCATCACTGCCCTCTGGTGGTGGGAATAGGAGGCCCAGCTTTTGCTCCTATGGAGCTGTTGCTGGAATTGAACCTCCATCCCAGTGGGCCACAGTCTCGTGCACAGCCACTGTGCCACCGGGACTCAGCCCTTTTTTGTTTTGTTTTTTTAAGACTGTGACTTTTCAGAAGAATAGAAGCCCTTTCTTCTGAGGGACATCTGGGTGCGTTCAAATTGTCAACCTTTGGGTAGTTGAACCCAAATGTAACCATTTGAGCTACGAAGCTCCCCAAATATCCATTACTTATTGTTACTGTGTGCTGTTGAATTGATCCCCAGTCATAGTGGCACTGTGTAACAAGCTAGAACTGCCTCCCAAGACTGCATTGTAACCTTTATGAGAACAGATCCACAGGTCTCTCCTCCCTTGGTCCAGTGAGTGGGTTCCCACAGTCAACCTTCAGGTTAGCACCTAAGAGTTTAACTGTTTGTGTTACCCAGGAGCTCTGCCCATCATGTCTTAGGAGTACCTATTTATGTATTTGATGGATGTGGTCAAGGATTTAATTTTGTCAATGCTCATGGAAATAGCAGTCATGAAACAAGTAATGAATTATGTTGTGCAAATTGTCATAAGACCCCTTTAAAATGGTCAAGAGCAAGGATATCATTTTGAGGATTATGGTGCATATGATCCACTCATTTTCAATGGTCTCATATGTATGTGAAAATAGGATAATGAATAAGGAAGACTGCAAAAGAACCAGTATATTTGAATTATGGAGGTGGAGAAGAATACTGAAAGTACCATGGCAGCAGCAACTCTCCAGAAGCAAACCTGGGCTTCCTACTCCCACCAGGGCAGTGATGCCACACACAGAAAAGAAAGTACCGTTGGCTGCCAGGAGAATTGACAACTCTGTCTTGGAAGAAGTACAGCTGAAATGCTCTTTTGGAGTAAGGATGGTGAGACTTAATCTCACTTCCTTAGGACATGTTATCCGGGGAGATCAGTCCCTGAAAAAGGACATCATGCTTAATAAAGTAGAGGGGCAGTGGGGGGAAAGGAGACCTTTGACAAGATAGACTGATACAATCATTGCAATAATGGGCTCAAATGTCACAAATGGGCGGATGGCACAGGCCCAACAGTGTTTTATTCTGCTGTACACAAAGTCACTGTGAGTCTGAATCAACTCAATAGTAGCTAACAAAAACAACAAAATGTATTTGTTCAATATTTTTATTCTGCTGTCTAACTCTCTGAATATGTGTTACCTTTAAAACCAACCTGGAACATGAACTTTTCCTGACTGAGATATCTAGCTCCTAGCCCCACACATCTGGAAAGTTTGATCAACTCTCTTATAGCCTCCTGGTCACCAAACAGACTGGCCTTATATTTTTTAGGTGTTAGTGGTGCAAAGGATTCCTTGAATTTAGTTTTCCATAGAAAAATTCTAAATCTATCCAAATAATGCAGTGGTTCTCAACCTGTTGGTATCGACATCCCTGTGGGGGTTAAACAACCCTTTCACAGGGGTTGCCCCATTCAAACCGTAGCAAAATTAAAGCTATTAAGTAGTAATGAAAATGATTTTATGGTTAGGGGTCACCACAACATAAGGAACTGGATTAAAGGAGGACGACTGAAGGAATGGTTTCTCTTGGATGATGTATCATGCCCTGTGCCTGTTGGCAAAATCCTCATAAGAGATCTATGACAGTTGACAGCAGCATATTCTTATAAGGCACAATGGCAAGGTCAAAGTCACAGCGGAGAAAGGAGATAGGATGGAGAGCTACCATGCAAAGAAAGCAGTTCATAAGTTAGCAGAAAGCATAAGCCCATATGCTTAATCAGAAAGGTAGATTAAAAAGTTGAGCAAATCGCATTCAAGTAAAAAAAAACTCAGTCAGGGTACCTTGAGTTTTCACCTTAATTTGAATATATTTGAATATTCTTCTCCTACTCTGGATAAGCCTCAAAGCACCCTCCACCCTTATTCACTCAGGGTCTACCAGTTGTATTCAATACTTATGCTTCTGAACCCAGGAAACTGTCCACATGCCTCCATGCTTGCCAAGAAATTGGGCCTAGTGAGCGGGAAAGAAATATGTCCTCTCCACGACTTGCTTTGATGAAACTATCCAGTCACTTAAATACCAAACCACTATTGTAACCCAAAACATTCTCTTGGAAACTTGATTTCTCAATCCAATTTGAACTTGCATACAAGAATCATGATGTTTTTGAGGGCAAGTGAAGATACAGCAATCAGAACTTTGGAAGACTAGGGTTCTATGGAGACTTCCGAATGGCCAGGAAGGACAAAGTCAGGAGAATGGCTTGCCTGCAAGTGGTGGTGTTCAGGCTCCTGGGAGCAACAGTCTTTTTCTCATGACACCTGAATTCAAGGAATTCAAGGTGTCCTGAATTCAAGGAAGATGATTTTTTTTTTCCTGGTAGGACTCCAGGAACTGGAACCTTTCAAAACTATATGACATCATCTTTGGCCTTCAGAATTTTGTATTAAGCAAGAGGCTTTTGTCTGTCCAGAGAAAGAGGATTAGATTCAGAAGATGTCTTGAAAATGATGTCAAAAGCAAAAGCCAAGCAACTTCTCCCAGATGAAAGATACTGGACTTGGTTTACCTGTGAGGCAGGAGGAGGTCCACCGAAGCTGACATTCTTAGAAAGACACCCTCGGTGTTGTCTTCTGCTTTCAGAACAAGATTTACTCAAGAACCTTCTCTCGATTCTACCGCTTAAGAGTTGCCTCTGGCTAGCCATTAAAGAGTGAGCCAAATGGAAATCACTTTAGCAAATCACTCTCAACATGTTGCATCCCAAGCTACTCTGAGAGTTTGAACTGTTTCACCAGACTGTGACAGCCTCCATAGCTCCCTGGGCAAAGCTTTATCCAGTCGGCCTCTTCTACTGCAGGTCACCCCATACTCCTACAGGTTTGGTCGCACAAGCTTGACGTACAACTGCCAATGAAGCGTCCTCACTCCCAACAGATGTGATTGCTAGCATATTGGTCCTTAGACAATTGAATTCATTTAATCCAATTATGATTGCTAACGAAGAGATACCATTTGCATTGGAGAGAAGGCAGAGGAGGCAAAGAGAATGAAAAAAAAATGCAGCCTTTAATTGAAAGCTAAAAAGGCTTAAAATAAAACTTCTGTGCTTTCTTTTTTTTTTAATTCAATTTGAGGGTTGTGAAGGACTGAAATGAAATAATCCATAATCCGCAATTCAAACCAGAAGGTTTGGAATAGTTTATAACCACAAACAAAAACAAGTCCATTAAGATGGCCTCTTTTTATAACCAGAAAGGATTCCAGAGAGATGTCTTTATCCAATCATAAGCTAGCAGCAGACGCAATCTAAAAATTTCATACTTGGCAATTCTTGACTATTGCTGAATGTTTATCCTCATCTAGAATTCTTAACCCCTCCTCAAAGTTCATGCATTTTTCTCAAGAATTGATAATAATAATAATAATAAAAGTCTCAACCAATTCATTAATAAGGCAAAGTTCACATTAGGTACAAAATGATTACAAAGTACTAATTGACTACAAGAACTAATTGAGAGGTGCTAAAAATGGATGTAGGTTATTACTGGAGCCTAGTTCTAACACATCATCTCAAATACATAGACATCATCTGAGGATGTAAGAGGTTGCTGGGAATGGAAGGTACGAAGAATGGTTATTTATTGATCTTTTTCCTTCCAGAGGGTTTGGGAAGTTCAGGTCTTTGCACACAACATTCTCAGCAAGTCAGAACACGAGGAATATCACAGGAACTCTCTTCCACTCTTTTCCCTGGGCCTCGGCTTTCTCATTTGTAAAATCGGGTTGAGAGCAAAGCAAGGAACCTTTGTTTTGCAGAAAAAGACAAACACTCGGGTACAGCTCTTTCTCTTAGTCAAATGTAACTAGTGCCCTGAAACTAGTATACTAAGGAAGAGAAAGACTGCTCTTAGAACTCAAGAGTACCACTTTACTGAATACTAGTCAGAAACCTGGTGCCATTCCAGAGCCAAGTAAACACTAACACTGGCGAGTTTTCATAGCTGCAGCATGGAGACAATTTTCTATTATTTGATACTTGAGATTGATGTGAGCAACATGTTGAAGCCAAGAACCATGGGGTCCAGTAAGTGTTGATAACCATTGCTACCCCTGGCTTTGAATTAGCATCCCCTGGGAACCTTCAACCAATTGACCAATCATTCAACCAAAGAAAGAGTCTCTGCTTCTCAAGCCCCAGTAAATATCTACATGTCTCTAGGGGGAACAGGATTAGACAACTACATCTCCTTTACAGTTCCTCATGGCAAATCTGAGCATCAGCTCTTGGATTAGCCATAGGGCATCACTGATCTAGAACATTCTAGATCTTTTTTGAACTCTAAATGATTACCGGTCCACACTTGCTTCTGATATCAGATAATCTCACAGATAAGTGTCCTCGAGTAACTTTATGATCACAAGTCAAATTGTCAGACTTTGAATGTTATTTGTACATCTCTTGGATTAACTTCAAAACACACCACTGAAAATGCACAAGGTTCAGCGGCAGAAAGGAGGAGTGAGAGTGGCACCCTTCAGTGCCCACAGAGGCAATGGGAGGATGAAGACTTTTATTTTGAAAATAGAGAAAATCTTGCTTCAAAAGCAATGTTCAGGTAAGACAAAGTCTCACATGTGGCTTTACACCTAGTCATAGATGGAGAGTCTATATTAGGAGGCCTATGTAGATTTACTGCCCAAAATGATGGGAGGCATTAAAGAAAAACAAGGACAAATATGGGCTCAGCAAATGATGAGTAAGAGAGTAGGCAGGTGGCGAGGGATGGAGGGAAGGCCCACAGAGAGTCCCAGCCCTCATCTGAAGGGACAGGAGGCTGAAGCAGATGGAAGGCTGATTCCAATATGGTTCCCGTCCCCTCGCGCAGACTCTCATCACCTACAAATGCACACCGGAGCAAAGCACATAGCAACAGAGAGCACAGTACCACTCTTAGCTTGCTATCAACCTTTGGAGCTGGCCCTTTCCCATGCTGATGGAGTCATTTCGGGGCCCAGCATTTCACAGACTTCTTTCTCAGCCCCATCTTTTTTCCATCCATCTGAAGACTCCCATGGATGTTTAAGTCTTCCATCTCTCTGGGCATTCCACGTGACTCAAATGCTACCTAACTTTCTTCTAATTCCACACTTCCCACCACTTGTCCCCATTTGGTTCTCTTTCTATGAGACCATAGTCATCCCTCTCTAACTTCCATCTGTCCCACAAGATTTCCCCGGACTGGCAACAGAGCCTTCTCTCATTTCTATGGGAGGCAGTGCACGTATAGAGGGCATTGGAACTAACTCCCCTGGTGAAGAATTGTAAACATCACACGTTCAAGATGGGAGAGAAGTAAGGAGCACAACCACTGGCCTAAATATTTTCACATCTGCCTTGCCCACAGCAAGGTGCTCAGTCCACATGTGGTCAGGGGAGTTGCTAATTGTGTAGTCATTCCTGCCTACTCTCCCGAGAAGAGAAAGGACTCTTTGTTGGCAAGCATGATGCCCATGCTGACATGTATCCAACGTTTCTTGTGTACAGGATGAGGGGGTTGCAAAACGTTCATAGGAGAAAATGGAATTAAGAAATAGTGGATTTTCCACGAACCTTTTGAAGCCCCCTTGTATACCATCTTGCTGTTGTATGGCCATCAAAGAAGAAAGAGAAAAGAAAAGAATAAAAGGAGACCTTGCAAAGAAACATAAGACACAAAAGCAGGAAAAAGTGATTCCGCGACATTTGCTGGCACTCTCCTTATTGGTGAATAACAAGATGTTCCTGGGTTTGAAGAGACATTTCATAATATTGTGCAATTCTGTGTCTCTATCTGTAGTCGCAGTTCATAAAAAACGTGTACTCCTATGTGTAATAATAAAAGTCTGGGCTATGGGGTTGATTTCTGAATTTATGAGACTAACCCTGAATGAGTTATCATATTCTGCAAATGGGCAAAAGCTATAATTAGCTCAGAATTTTGCAAAAGCATGAACTACAGTGGTAAGGAGTCAATCTCTTTGTCTTGTGGACAGATCAAGGTACACTATTTATTTGTACCTAAGACACTTGATAGAATAAATTATTTCAAGTCAATTCATGTCTGTGAAATACACATTTTATAGGTACTTGGTATGTTATATTCCCTTATAAACCATACAGAAACCCTATATATTGAATGGCATTCGGTATATAAATGTACATAAAAATGGTTATAGTCAGAGTTCAAGGCAAATCTCTCTCTTTGAAATACCAAATTATCTGAATACCATAATGCTTGTCACCCTTTTCCCCACTCCAAGCTCCTGCCATTGGATCATGGTATTAAGTTGTGGAACAATATGCTTTGTCTGGCAAGAAACACTGGCTATTACCTTTCAGCTAAGATAATTTCATTTTCTTGATTTTGTGTCTCTTACTGTCATTTTACTACAGCACAGAGATATCCCAGATTACTTTATAAGGAAAGGGAAAAATAATTTCTTATTCAATTTCAGAAGAAACTGCACAACTTAATCTGATCATTGTGTGGAAGAGAAAATATTTCCAATGACGACATCTTCCTATGTCAATTGATTTTATTACAGATGTCATCTCCCTCTGCTATATTAATGCAGCTCTTTCTTCTTATTTCAAGATTGTAATCTTAGCTTGTTGTGCTAACATTATACTGGTTGGAAATACATGCTGTAAAATCCATGGCCATCAAATTTTCCTGTGGGCTAAAAATAGCCCGTTCCTGTCAGTTAGAATTAGCTGATAAAGAGTGTCAGAGACTGTTCTGAATAAGTTTGATAACTTCCTGTTTATGCGGCATTGACCCTTGTCTAATAAAGCTTCTTTGCCTTAAAGTGAGAGAAGATTCTGCTGCATTCTATTCCTTAATGGCCAATACTGATTACTTTTGAAAGCCTTTAATACATTTCCCATATTAGACATGAACAGATGTCAGGTATGTTGCCAAGGGAAATTTCTTTTATGCAATCTTGGCTTGTTGTACAATAATAGCCCTTTCTCAACATGGGAAAAAATTACAGACCCAACTAATTTCCCTGACAGGGGAGAGTTACATATGTTTTCCACTTGTAGTTTTTACGACAAGTTTGCAATTTTGCCAAACCTGGAACTAATTGGGACTGTTTCCAAAACCGGCCCAATAAACCCCCAAAAGTGTAGAGCCATTTGAAAAGGCAGTCATGCTGGTTTGCTGTTCTCCATTTTAGTAGAAGGTGGAAGGGGGCAGAGTCAGATTGCAAAATTATTTCATTTAAGTTGCTTAAACACTTACTGTTTCATATCCTCCCAGTTTTTGAGCAGCTTGAAACATAGTCCAAAGGTTAACTGTTAGAGGGACAATAAGTATTTAGATAAGCATTGCATTAGCATATTTCCAAGAGATGTCAATTAAAACATTCTGTTTTGTTTTTCAACGAGAAAGATTTAAAAAAGAAAAGAAATACGACCGTACCCCAGAGAGTTAAGTTCTTAGGAAACAATTTGCTAAAGGGCATTCAACAACAGGATATATTATTACTACATAAAATATTTCTTATGAAACAGTAACAAAACTACGGAAGTGGTTCTACTTTTAGGATAAAGGACAACACAATTTTAGTCCTGTTGCCATCAACAAAGCAAAGAAAAATAAGCTGGATGGCCCCTGGCAAAAAAGTGCGTGATATCAAAATTTGGCTTGGTTTTGTTCAACCCTTTGAAAGAAGACATTGATTAAAGGATAACATATAATGCTTCCCTTAAATAAGACATTTCCATAATGAGTAAGTCATATTCAATCCAATATATGTTTACTTCAATAATAGGACATCTGATGGGCAGCACTATATTAAAGGCTCCGATCATATTTCATAACACGTGTTGTCTTCCAATAACTGGGAAAATAGATCTTTCAAACGGGAGGCAGAAGCGATGTAACAGATCAAAGGGAGCTGAGGGAGACATTTATTCACAAAGGAACTGAACAGTGAGACCCACTGGCCCCCAGATTTCACTGTGCACTGATATACACACAGACATATATATATATACATCTCCACTACATAGCAGGTTTCTCTTTACAGAGTTTGCAGTGCTTTTTGCTGCTAAACAACTATTCCAAATTGCTAGCAACCTTGCTCATTTGTACCACATACCAAGGAATATGGGGCTGCTATGAATTTGACTCTTACAAGGGAAGAAAATTGAACTTCAAGTAATTCCTTGGCAAAGGAAACGGAGAATAATGGTATATATTTTTAAAAGGTTGTTTGACACAACACGCTCTCAAAGCCTCATTGAACCTTGTACTATTTCAAAGCTATCAAGAGCCCTGCCTCGGCCTTGATTTAATCTGAACCAATGCATAATGCAACAAAGCTGTTCATAGTACATTAATTTTACTTCTATTTCAAGCAACCAGTTTTCAGACAAACATTGTAATCATTCGTAGTTATATAAGTTTATAATGGCTGCGAGTGTTCTGTTGCAATCAGTGCCAATTGCTATTAGGTATGTAAATTGTTATGTAAAACATACAGGCTTGACATTCTTCATCAAAATGACACATGGTTTTAATCTAGGAAGATACGTTTGGAGAAAATAATATTTCAAGCCAGGGGCTCATCGCTTTGTGTGCCAGTAAAACTAGACAGAGGCAAATCTATATTCAATTGCAAAATCAGCAGAGGGTCTGTGTTTCTTCTCTTTTATAAGAAATTCTGCTCAGCTCGGCATCCCTGGCTCTACTTACAAATAGACAATGACACGTCGAATGTATATGTCAAAGCCGCTAAAAATAGGTCCCTGCTCCAGCCTGTATTTCTTGTTTCCTCTGAAGCCAGATCTCTATCTTTGAACACATTTCAGTTTCGGGAATATGTTTTCTCTTTGTGGTTGTTTTGTCCACCTTTAAACGCCCTCTTCTTAAAAGCAGCCTTTGCACAGGCAACATCTGTGCCTGATAAAGCGACGTCATAGGATTATCTCAGAAGAAAGACGTTAGGGACATTCAAGATTGACAAAACAGAAAATGAGAAATTTTCAACACGTCTATTTCCAGTCATAATCAGTGGTGGATTTGAGTCTATAAATATCTCCTTGCAAGTGCCCCCCCCCCCCCCCCCCCAAGAAGGGAACAGTATAACAGAAAGAAAGAGGCAGGAGAAAAAAAATGCTTGCTTCAGACAACTTTTAGACTCATTATAAAAATCAGGCACCAGCCCCAAATTACGATTTCAACATAATCCCTGGGGTCACTCCCCCCCACCCCTGCAATTCAAAGAATTCGAACAGTTTTGCTATCTCTGAAATGAAAATAAGTATACTTACTCTGTTTGAAACCTAAATAGGGTATTCGTTCTATTGGCGTTTTCCTTTCTTTCATGTATTTATAAAGTGCCACGAGGAAGGCCTGCTCATCGGCCCTGCACTCTTCACCAATGGTGACCTTTGGTTTGTCTTCACTGGAGACTTTCTTACAGTTATTATGGTTATTCTTCGGCTTGGTCAAGGCTGACCTGGCCTCACATTTCACCTGGAAGAGAGAAAAGATGGCACATCTAGTGACGACACTCTGAGAGAGCAATGCCTTTAGGAACAACAGCAGTGTCAATCCTTCCTGTTTGAGAATAGCTTCTTAAAGATACAGCTCCCTATGAATGGCCTTAGGCCACGGTGTGACAAACTTTCAGCATGGGGCCATGGAGTTAAAGAAAAAAAAAAAGAAGATGGACTTTTAAGCGACCCAGCCATGGTCACAACTACTCAACTCTTCTAGTATAGTGTAGAAAAACACTCATTCATGGACAATCCGGAAACAGATGGGCAAAATGTTTCCCCCAAAGACCCCTTTATTTATAGGAACAAATGGCCAGGGGGCTATGGGTTAGCAACTCTCTTTAAGACTCTATAGTTATGTTGACGTGAAAGCAAGCAATGATGTCTGATCCCGGGTGGCCCATCCTTCCTCCCCCTTCCTAAGAGGCCCAATCAGTTACAGCTGTGGACAAATCCAACCTTCCTAACAAATAGTTCCAACATGAGAGGCAAGTTCAGTTCTTCATAAACCACTCCACTTGATACTCTCTCTAGCAACCTTGAAAGACAAAAGTGTGTTAAGGCCAGGAAATACTGGCATGAGAAAGAGCAGCAGGATTCCAGCTGCCTGTGGCTCTCGGGCGATGCCCAGACACACAGGCCTAGGAGGATGCAAAATAAGAGCTTCTTGCTTTGGTGTCAGTTCTGGAAATACTAGACAACAACAACAAATGGCAAGAAACAGTTGCTGTTGAGTTGACCTCAACGCAGAGGGCCTCTGACTCATGGCAACCCAGACTATTCTCTGTCAGGTGGCTGCTTTTTGAGAAGTGCATCTGTTTTCCAAGGCTCCTGGGCACAGGGAGAATGGAACCTTCAGGCTTTGGGTTAGCGGCCGAGTGCATTAACTGAGTGTAATGCCCAGGAATTCTGGCAACATAAGAGATGTTAACCTGCCACAAGAAAGGGAAGAGATCAGCTCAAAGGGCCAGTGGAAAGCTCCACAATGGACAAACAAATGGTGGCCAGCAGGCCACATATTCTGCCTTGCACACTAGCCAAGAACACAAAGCTGGGCCTATCAGGCTCCATCCCAAGGTTTCCTCCTCGCTGGTCATGTCCTTCCTACAGGAAGCCTTCTATAGCTGTTAACTGTAATGCTAAGTTACTGAGCTATTTTAATTGTAAAAGGGGAAAGTACAAAGGGTCAAACTTCAGAGTTCACGCAAACCCACGGGGAATGTGTACATTCCAACAGTCTTTACATCTCCCCTGGACCAGAGAGGAGGGCAGGTGCGGGACAAAGGGATGAACAAATAGGCCCACACAGTCTTTAACATCCCCTCTCCAGATCCTCCTCAGCCGGTTTTTACTCCCTGCCCACAAATCTTCCTTCCCAAGCACTGAAACACATAAAAGGTGTGGTTCATTTATTAAAGGGAACAGCGTCCTCTGTAAGGGCCTCCTTTATTTCTTATTCTCTCAAGTGAACACACTAGTTTAATATCTTTAGACTGGTCCTGGAAAGCAGAATTTGCTGCACAACTCATTGCACTGGGCCTCTAGGTAAGATTTTAATTTGTGAGGGTCTGTGGAAATGGGATGAAAGTCCTTTTCCATGTAGATTTTCCTATTTTCAGGATTTTCAAACTTTAGTGCCTTGCAATATAGCATTAAGATGGACATCTTCTGAAATTCGATGTTATTGTTTTTTCACAGCCAGATTTTAGGTTGTTGGGTCTAAAGGGCTAATGAAATCTATAATTTAATGGATTAAACAACAAGAATATAAAGTCACTCCACTTTCCATCTGTATTTGCCTCCTGGCCTTTTGTGAGCACACCCGTACCTCAGAGATGTTGTGGGTTTGGTGCCAGACTTGCAATGTAGCAAATATTACAATGAAATAAATATGGCAAGTCACATGCATTTTACCCCCGAGGGCATACAAAAGCTATGTTTACCCTATGTTGTAGTCTATCAAGTATGCAAAAGCATTATGAAGAAGTTAGAAATACAGTGAGTATAACCAAAGCGTGACACAGAAACATGAAGGAAACATATGCTATTGGAAAAATGGTGCCAAAAATGGCCTTGGTTGGCAGTATTGCCACAAACCTTTAATGTGTGCAAAACACAGTATCTGTAAGATACAATGAAACTGCACATGCAAAAAAGGAGACAAGTCTGTACTTATTATGTAGCCTGTTGTAAACATTTTTGTTGTATTATTTAATTTCATGTTCATCAAACTTATGAGGTTGATAGGAAGATGAGACTTCAGTACAGAAAAGATGAGCAATGTATACAAGATCATCCAGTTAAAATGTACTAAGCATGAGATATGAACCAGATAAGGGTAGTTTACAACTTAAGGGATTTCAATTCAACAACTGCTGTCAATTTGTTCTGCCTGAAGTAGAATACCTTAAAAAAAAAAAGCTTTTGTTACTATTGCCTTTTATTATAAGTATCCTTATATATCTGCTCTCTTAACATTTCAAGAAATATCAGCAAATTATGTGCTATAATATTGTATGAAGTATTACTAATTACAAGATGTACCCCCCACCTTCTCTGCCCCAAACCTAAAGCCAGATAGTAGTGAAGTATGTAATTCAAAAAGTCAGGGATGACACACACTTTATTCCTAGAGCCTTGTGATTCTAACCACTGTATGATGGAGAGTCTAAAAACATGACAGAAAACTTTCAAAATGACAGAAAACTTTTAAAATAAAATTCTCAACGTGTGAAGTTATTGTTTTCCCACAGAACCTCCATGGAGATCTGCACACGTATGACAGTGGTGGTTTCATCTCTCTCACTCTTCCCCAGAGAACGCTGTACTCTTTGATTCACTACCTGTCAGGATGGCAATGTTGCCTTCCTCATGGGGCTCAAATCGTCTTCCTCTTAATGATCTTTAAGTCTGGGAACAGAGGGAAACAGGGAGTGCCAGCGTAGGACTGTAGGGTGAAGGTATGGCAACGAGGTCCAGGCGACTCTCCTAAGAGCGTTCTGGGCAGGCAGGCACACTGTCATGAAAGGATAACCCCTGGGTGCAGACTTTCCTGCCATTTGCCTCACCTGTGCAGTTTTCAATGGTCTTAGAATTTCTTCTGAATGAAGCACTTGTGATCGTCCTGTGCCCTTCAAGAAAATTTATCAAGACTAGCTCTTAGGAATCCCAAAGCACAATTGACATAGCCTTCAGAGATGACTGGCCTGGAACTTAATTTAAGGGGCCTTGCAGATCCCCTTAATGGGTCCAGCAGAGGCACTCTTTTGATAGATCTTTTATGAAAGGGACCATCACGAGAATAAGACAAGGGGATTAATGAGAGAATGGGTCTGCAGCCAGCCATTGATTGTAGAGGCATATTTAAACGCGTTTGGCTTGGAATAAATCCATGCATGGGTGAGCTGGAGCCCCTAGTAGCAGTATTTTTTGACTTACTTTGCACTTTACTGAAACTTAATCTATTAAGTTGGTGGTCAAAACTTCCCTTAAAAAGCATGTCTTATTTCTAGGCACTAGAAAGCTTAAAGCTCAGAAGTGTGAATTATAGAGTATAATGCAAAGCACAAAGCTAGGTGATTTCCAAAGTTTAAAAGAAGAGCCTGCCTTCCCTAGTATGGTGACCAAAAGTGATTGAGCACCTACATGAACTTTCATAGAGTGCTTTCAGCTCTACATATTCTACCCCGATGTTCACCAGAATCCTCAAAGGGAGGAAGTATCCAGTCCTAGTTTATAGTAAGGACACTGAAGGGCAGCAAGGTGATTTAACTTGTCATAAGGCTAGGAGGAGCAGAACTGTGGGTTTAGAACTCAGGTCTGCCTGACTTCACACCCTGTTTGGATACATACAGGGGAAGATCTGAGCTGTATATACTTAGTTCGAGTTGAAAGTCATGTGGAGGGGTAATCGGGCAGGTAACTAAATCATTAGATCAAAAGCACCACTGTAGGGTGTAGGAGATCACCCCTCTCCTGAGAGCTGCGTCGCCTTCTCATCACCTGCACAGAAACACCCAAAGCACAAGGAAAACTCAAAAGGGTTTTACACATTTACTCAAGACAGTCTCAACATTGTAGGGGAAGAGTTTCCACAAATCTACTGAATTATGATAGTGCAGGCATAAAGGAAAATAGGAGTTAGTCTTCCTGCAGACCTTGAGAGAGCCGACTTTCTTGGTGCCAACAGTCAATTACAAGATCTGTTTCTTAGAGACTGAAAACCACACCTGTTGAGTTCACTCTAAGTGCCTTGGGGTTTCTGTAGAACAGTACATCCCAGGTGAAGAAGTGCTAATTAAAGAGTCCACATTTAACTTTCTCAATGAACCACCGCCTATTTGATATTAACCACATCCTTCCACAGGATTGAATTATAACGAATTTGCCTCCAACCAGAGTATCAAAATGTACTGAACGAGAAATAAAGACTCTAGAGAATTCATTTTTATCTGGTCACTAATTCGCTAGGTGACTCCCAGTGTGTCCTCAGTAAAATGGTAGGGAGCACCTGGAAGAGTGGGAGGTCCCGTTCCAAGGATCAGTTGAAAAACATTGAAAGATGGTGGAAGGATAACATTTGTGAAATACTGAAAGTATATTTGTGATTTAAATGAAGAAAACACCATATTGTTAATAATATTAGAATAGAAGCCACCTGTTATGCATTCAAGGAGCCCAGATAGCACTGTCCAGTGAGCTTTGGGCTGTTAAGCTTAAGGTAGGCAGTTCAAATCTGCCAGACGACCTGTGGGTGAAAGTTGAAGCTGTCTCCTCCCATAAAGATTCGTAGTCTCGAAAACCCCACATCGGGTCACTAAGAGTCAGCACTTTGGGGGAAAATACTTAGGGGATATGAGAAATCATGTGTCTTCTATCACCACAGGTTTCATTGGAGACCTTGGCCCAGAAGATTCCTTTGCTATAGACCACTCTACAAACATTCCAGGACCCTGGAACTGCTGCTGTAAGCCAACCCCAGAGAAAGAGCAAGGTTTGGACACAGCCATGACACCTTCCACAGTCTCCTTCCCATGTGCTTTTTGCGACCTTGAGAAGCCATTCGAGTCACCCTCCCTTATAGTACAGGGTCAGTCAGTGTTGGCTTTCAAGTTGTCATCGAGAGAGAAGGACCTGTCAGGGGTGACAGACAAATGACTTCATTTGCTTTTGCACTCAAGGACACAGCAAATCCAGTGGATGGACTCTAATTCTCAGACCTGTAGGTTGCTTCCCGCTCAGCAAATGGTCAGGTAGTCCCAAGGTTGCCATCTCTACCTGCAGCACATCAGGAGAGCTCTTTGAGACTCAGGCAACTGTTTGATGTCCTTCTTGGCCTCACACTGATCTTGATCCTTTTGTAGGTTTTTTCATCTCCCTGTTGGTATGAACAGTCAAGCCTGCCATACTTACATCAGTCAAAGCATCTCTTTTCAGGGGAAACTGTTTTGGCAGAACCCCCACAAACAATGACATCAGTATTGTAATCCAAGACTTTGAGAAGAGCAGGGTGTTTTGACCAGTTCTCAAAAGCTGCAGGCAGCATCATCCAACTGCAATCACCACTGACACCAATAACAGAAAAAACAACCCATGTCTTCATAAATATCCAGGCTTGACTATTCCTTGTCCTTTGGAAGCAAAGTCAGTGAACCTCAAATATAGCCCATCTGGACAACAGGTTGCTGTTGGCTTCATTTTGTGCACCTGAGTATGAGTCCTGAGCTTCCTCCCATGGAAAGAAATATTGGAGGTATTGTTGCTCAAATGAATTTTGAGTTTCATAAAATACCCCAAGGCCTACTTTGGTAGTGACTCCAAATGACTTGGGAAGGAGCTTCATCCTGCACAAAACACTCTCCAGTGAACACATGACACCATCCTAAAGGTATGGGGTAGGATGCCAACACAAGACATCACTCAAGCAAGCTTGGCCAAATGCTGTAGTCTTAAAACCCTCTCCTTCCATTCTGGAGTATCTTGCAGGAGCCTGCAAACCACATCAGAGGGTTCCTGTTGATATACTTCAAGACCCACGTCAAAGATAGGCCTATGAGATGTCTTTCTTGGGGACCAAGTGAATTCATTCCCAGAATGTTAAAAGAGCATACACAACATAGTTTTAAGCAAAGGTAGATTTGCTTTTAACAAGAAAAAATAAAAATTACAGGTCTACTTGTTGATCTCTTAACTTTCTGCAATCACAGAGAAGGGGAAAACTCAACCCCAACATCTTCAAAGTTCCCTAGGAGGTCATCATATTGGAAGATGAGGTTTTGAGACCGTGAATGTCCAGGGGAGGTGAGCACTGTGGGCACACAAAGGACTGTCGATACATGACTGGATTCCTGTGTTTCTATGTAAGACTCCTCCACATTCTTCCCATGCTTCTTCAAAATGCTTCTATTTTCAGATGTTTACTCCATGGATCTGGAAACATGGTGCCAGTTGACATGTGGTCTTCAAATTAGGGTCTATGGGAGCTATTGCTGGCTTTGGCACAGAAACAACATCTAAATGTGAGTACCCAATAAATGGAACTGTGGACATTTGAGCCAAGCCCACAAAAGTCAAGAGAGATAAGTCTAAAAATATGAAACGACACGTAACCCTTCCTGGTGGCTAATGATTTCAGGCACACACTCTCAAGATTTCAAGAAATGTTTACACAAATGTGGGGGCCCTAAAAAATATACTAGAAATTGGGTTTGCACTGGACACTAATAAGAGATCTTTTTAAAAACCTACCAATACATATGTCTATATGTGTATACAAAGGGCCTTCCGATATGTTGTGGGGAAATCCCGTCATCTTTTAATTATTTTATCCTGTACACTTTTTGAAGTCCCCCATACTATCAAATATGTATATATACACATACACATACACACTATATATAGCACATATACACACACAACCTTTCTATGTGCCTTTAGTTTTACTTTAGTAATACATTAGAGGTAACTCTGAAAAAGCAGAATAAAAAGATCAATCCTCCATCCCCAAGTCGTCCTCTGATAATCTCTGAAACAGATTTAGAGGAGTATACTCTGAAAGTGGATGGTTCAGCTGATTTATTTTTGATCTGAGCAGCGTAAACTATGTCATTGTGTCACCTACGATGAAATCCAAGCCTCGATGACGTGGGCGCTTAATCATCTGTCCTTTACCCAACAGGCCTAACAGGGAGGTGGGAAGTCTTTCTGTTGCCTAATCATAATGCTTCCGCCTCCCTATATACACCCCCACACGGGGGAGGGGAGGAGTTGGAAAGAGATCAGCAGAGAGCTGCAATACCAAAGTCAGAATCAGAATCCAAAATTGCCAGCAAGACACAAGAGCCAAGAGATAGGGAAGGGGGGAGGGGAGGGGCTGGGGAGATGCAGTAAAATGAATGCCATGGAATGAATGACTGTACCTTGGCCACGGCTTTGCCATCGGAATTATTGTTGGAGTCCTTAATGCCACTGAATGAATCTCTTCTCTGTGGGCATGATTTCTTTTTGCGTGGTCTGCCTTTAAGATTTGGCGCTGAAAACAAATGGAAAACAATTTACATACATTGTATTTGCATGGGCTTCCTTTTTAAAGACCGCGCATCATACCATGTAGTTCCCTCTAATCATGCTGAGAAATGTACAGACTGTGGCAGGCAAAATCCTCACTTCTCTGCTTCCCTCCGTGAGGTCGCGGTAGACCTTACATTTCTGTACTGCGTTTCCCTAGGAGAATCTATTACACTTTAACATGTCCAACCAATATCAATAAAACAAAGCTCTTTGTTCTGAAGAATGATGCCAAAGAAAATGCACTGTCCTGTCTTAGAAAAGAAACATCTTGAATTGAAAGCCAGCCCAGAGCCAGGCTCTGAGATCATTCTTGGTTTTTGTACTTTGGATTCTGTTTTCAGAAATCTAAGTGAGACTCTGGCCCAAGACAGAATAGTAGGAAGTACTCTCTGACAGCATCTCACTGGGAAAGAATTTGGAGGCATCAAATTAAACGAGAGAGAGAGGGGGTTAGCTGGCTATTTAGAGAAGCGTCCACAGCAAGGCTGAAAAAAATAGCCTCACGTATATTTACTAATCAGACCGCAAGCAGCAAGTTTCAAATCTCAACCAATCTGGCAGATACATTTAAACCGGCATGCTCTCGATTCTTCTGAGACATATTGGCTTATGAAAACCCTGAGGGTTATTTAAAAATCTTTCCAAAGATCACACCACGCTAAGGCTGATTCTGCAAGCGTTTACACTTTTTAAAAGCTGTAGGTAAGTTGCAAATCAGAGTTCTGCTTCATCCTTGATGATGTTTGATCCTCTCTCTCTCTCCTCTCCTCTTCTCTCTCTCTCTCTCTCTCTCTCTCTCTCTCTCTCTCACACACACACACACACACACACACACACACCACAGCTGCTGTTTATCATTCGGTATTCCGACTCTCCGGGATCAACTTTCACATTGAACTTCATCAGTCACCCAAGTCAAGCAAAACTTAAAACAAGTCAACGAACCAGTCAGCACCTGAACAATCCCAAACTAACGAATTACATCCCAGGCAATTTCTTTCAAATCTTTCAAAAGTCACCACACGGATACTATGATCACGTTTGGGGCTGAGTCTGACAACCCAGCCCGGAACCCCACAAACACCCGTAGCTGTTGTTAATCTTACTTAAGTCGCGCAGTTAACCAGTGGTTTCGGGACATTTCCCATTGTGCTAATTTTACAAACGCAATTAATCCCACTCATTTGCTCTTCTGCTGTGGCTGGCGACAGGTCGGGAGGGAGAGAGAGCAGTCTTCAAGGTCGGAGGCGAGGCCAAAGTTTCCAACGCAGGCGTCCCCTCCCCGGCCCGCTCGCCTCCCCGCTCCCAAACAGTTGTCTGGGAGAACATCCCGGAGAAGCCAGCCAGGAATGATCAAAGGACAACCAGCTCACAAAAGCAAGACCTGTGAAGAGCGAAGGCGCGATTTACCCATTCCAGTCGCCACACATCTGCCTGCCCGATGGCGGTGCTCACGGACGCCCCAGCATGTGACCGCGCCGCCGCCCGCGCATCCCGGGAAGTCGACTCCGCGCGGATGTCAGCTTTCCCCCAAATGAGAGCGGCGAGCCTGGGCGCGCGCCTTACAACTCCCTTCCCCCCGCGGCTCCATTACTCATGTAAACACACAGCGGTGACTCGCACTGCCAGCGAGGAGCGAGCGAGCGAGTGGGATGAGCGCTGAGCCCTGGGCCGGAGTTGCCAGACTGCCAGGAAGGCTGGCTCTCTCCACCTCCCCGCACGGGGCTGGTGACTTCATCGGGCTCGTTTTGTGGCTCCTGAGCTCCTCTCGCTCCTGGACAGAACTTGATGCCATGTTCCATAAAGCGGCCACAGTCTGGAGCCTGGGCGTGGACTGGGTCGGCTAGAAGACTAGAAGCACAGAAATGTTTCCACAAATGACCCAAGTGCGAAGACTTTAATGACTGTGAGAGAAGGATGTCCTTTCCTGTCCCTTATCAAAACAATAAGCTGAGCAGAATGCTGGCAGAAACCAACAGCTTGGGCTAGGGTGCTGCTGGTATTTTGAGCAAAGAAGCAAAATACTGCTCGGAGAGCCTCTGCTTCAAGACACAGTCCTGTGACCTAGTTTTTCCTAACATTTTGGTGGAAAGCATGTAAATGTAAAACACATTCATTTCCAGAAAAAAACATTCACATCCCAAAGACCTGAGAAAGAGGCAGGTTGAAAAGAGAGTCTGTTCACAGAGCATGCTAGTCAGCAAAGGATACAAAGGTGCCAACATCTGACAATCACTCGTCCCCAAAGCTGGGCCGTTGTCTCCGTTCCTTGAGTTGTTTTGAGAGCCCAGAGAAGCACATGCTCTTCCCCAGCAGATTCTGAGAATCACACGCTTAGAGCACAACTTAAACTCTCAATGGCAGTTGATCAGGGAGGGAAAAGCCATTGGATTCTAATAAGGCAAGTGCACCGGTATTTCCAGGATGGCGGGGTCAATCCCTCCAATCGCTCCAGGCTCCCCTTCAAGGACCTCTGTGGCCATCCCTCTAGGCGCTTTGTTCTGTCCCTCTGCGATGCCATCGATTTACCCCTTATCTTATGTTGTGCTGTCTAACTGATCATCATATTAGATTAGCAAGTTCTTGCCAGCTCCACCATCCAGGTTCCTCTCTCATCTGTCCCAGTGCCAGACACAGGAGGCAGCATTGCATCACATGAATTTATTGAATGAGCAAGTGACTAATGGAAATAAAGACACCCACACATTCAGCCTTCCTGTGAGTTGGGCCCGCCAACCCAACTCTGTGGTATTCTTATCCCATAGGACCTTTGTAAAACAGTATTCACCTTGGCTATGTATTTTTATGAGGAGGTCTCTGGCACTGTCAAGTTGGCATGGGCCTGCTAACTGCAAGGTCAGTGGTTCAAACTCACTATTCAGACTGAGGGAGAAAGACGAGGTTGTCTCCACCTATAAAGATGTACAGCCTCAGAAACTCCAGGCTAGGGCCGACATGTCAGAATTGACATGATGGCAGTGGGTGTGGTCACATAGTCATAAACTCTTGGAATATTAATCAGGGATTTAAGCTCATGGTAGGAGTTGAAATAGGACAACAAAAGCCTTTGGCTCCTAACTCATGGTGAAGCCATTGTGTTTAATTTCTCTGTAGGGCTCAAGGTCCAGCTGCTATGCACCACTGTCCCAAAGTGCAGACATTCCAAGTCCCAGGGGTCTTAGAGCAGGCAGGGCTGGGTAGAAGCCTGCATAACACAATATGAGATCCCAAGGTGAAAGGGGCTGGATCTTGGTGACAAACTTCTGGTCCCCAAACCTGTGTTTTTGTTGTTTTGCTTATTTACTTTTTTAATGCAGAGTCAAGAATGCACTGAAGTGTGGTGGTCATCCCCAGAGTGGAGTAGGGTCAGGGGAGGGGGCCTGGCCTTTAATTCTTTTATGTTAACAACAGTCCCACCTCCTGCCCACCACCCTGGAATGGACCTGTATCTAACCTCTGCTTTAAAGTTAAGGCTACACATCTACTGAGAAAAGTAAATTTCAAAGACTCTAGGATTAAGACCAGCTTCACTGGTGTAGAGTAGATTAATCTCTATTAGCAAAGGCATGCTCAGAGGCCAGCAGTACACCTATTGATAGCAAAACTTGTTCTAGACACTTGTATAGGATAAATAAGCACGGGAATAACTGCACACTTCTATGTCTATAATCCACTGCCATACACTGACTTGGTTCACCATGAGTCCATCAGATGTTCTTTACACAAATGTGCATTATTAGACATCAATATTAATAATAGCTAATAATTGCTAACACCAATCACTTTTCATTTGCCACTCACTGTTCTAATGAGCACTTTACAACTGGCCTCTAAATTTAAACTCACAAGAAGTCAGTGAGGAAGGTACTATTATTATGCCATATAACAGACCAGGAAACTGAGAGAGCGAGGAAAGTATTTGTGTCAGGTGTAACTGGTTACTGTAAGGAGGAGGAGTCTAGCCAAGCAATTGGACTTCATTCAATTTCCTTATCAAAAGACTAGTCCCTGGTTTCGGCAAGTCTTCTCTCATAGACACGGGCACAGACCCACTCTCTCTCACAATGAGGACTGATATTATTAACTTCGCACCACAGCGAACTCTCTCCACATAAAAAAAGTTTTCCAACAGCACAGGGCAGCACATGCCCATTCCGGGCAGCAAACAGCACTCCTACAATGTCTGACAGAGGGAAGGTCCCCGTCAGTGCTGAGTCAAGTGTCAGGTGACAGGACTTCCCCAAAGCCACGAATTTCTATAAAAATTAGAAACCAAGAGGCCACAATCACCTCCCAGTGACCATCCACTACTCTGCCTAAATGGTGAAAAATCTGTTTGTTTGGTGTTCTTCAACCTTTCCTCTTGGGTGGACCTGCCTTCCCTGGCACCACACAGCAACAGGCCAGGGATCCCCTGCTTTTTAAAGTCTCACTTTAGGCCATTTTGCTTTCTGAGCTTGTACCTGTTATGGGGGACTGAGTGAAATCCAAAGAGGAATTTGGCTTATCCAGGAAAGAGAGAGAGAGAGAGAGAGAGAGAGAGAGAGAGAGAGAGAACCTTCCACCAGCAAGCCCGGAAAAGGCAGCTCACAGCCCGAGTGGCACACTATGTTCTGCATTGCAGGAGGAGGCTGCAGCCACTTGAAACAGTATCTGTGAAGAGTGTACGCAAAACAGCAAAAAGCCACGGGGTTGAGGCAATTCCCACTCGTCGAGGCAGGGTCGAGGGAAGCCTTGCTGGGAGCAGACAGCTTCATCTTTCTCCAGTAGCATGATTGGGGGCTTGAACCAGCAATGTTGTGGTTACCAGTGAACACTTAACTAACTGCAACACCAGGGCTCCTTATACCACTGCTATTTTAGGTTTTATGTGTTATTTGGTATGATTTGGTGGGTTATTATTTTGTCTAGGAAGTGCTCAAACCTTTTTTCCCATATAATTAACGGCAACTGCTTCTTCACTTTGCACCATTTGTACTTATGAAAGTTTTCCTCGAAATGCCTTACTTATGTATTTCAACCATATATATATGGGGAAAATGAACTTGTGTGTCACTGAAGATTCCAAGTCCTCTTTAGATTACATTTCCTCCCTTTTCAGCCACTCAGACCAATATGTCTGGAGAGCAGAGGAAACCTGTACTCACGTCGTTAAGGTCATTGCTATTTCCATAGGCATAGCCTCACGTAAATCAAGTCACCTCTCCATGTCTCGGCTTGCTTGACATCTAACTGTGCCCTCCCCACCCCCCCATCCTTCCCCCATTTGGTAACACAGGAGGCCTGCTGGCCTGCTGGTTCCACATTGGGCTGCTCACCACTAGGTCACCAGTTCAAAACTACCAGGCACCCCATGGGAGGCAGATGAGTTTTTTGCCCCCAAAGAGTTAACAGTCTTGGAAGCGCACAGGGGCCATTTCTGCTCTGTTTTAGGGTTACTCTGAATTGGCTTTGACTCCACGGCAGGGAATTCAGTTTTGAGTTTTGGTAACACGTTCAAATATGAAGGAATCATATAGCCCTTTTATTTAGTTGGCAATATAGCAAAATATTTGTTAAGGTTCTGGAACTCATGGATGATGAACATTTTTTAATCTATATCAAGTCTACTGTGGGTACAGGGCAGCCCCGGTGTGGGAAACTTTCATCCCAACCCCAGCCTCTTGTAATGATATAATAATAATAAAAGCACAACAAAGGAAACCTATCCAGTTACTGGCAAAGTCCATTGCTTTTGGCTTAACTGATTTGTTTTGTTTTCTACTGAGTTCTTCCTGTCATGGTTGTCTCTCTTTTCCAATAACATTTATGCTCTTGGAAATACCATGGAGATAGATGGCTATAAAAGCTGGATTGACTCATCAGTTAGCAACGCTTTCTTCCCATTTTTGCAGAGGGGTGGGTTGGCAAGGCAGCTACAAATTCTCTAGAGAAATCTCTTGGGAGCTTCTACTCCAGGACAGGACTTACTTGCTGGTGGGACTGAAAGCAAGGGATGGAAAAGCAGGTCCAATTTCCCAAAGACTTTGACATGAGGGGTCAATGTCTTGAGGAGGGTGAAACTGACACAGCATTAATTCATTTGATCTGTAAATGGTGGGTGTGTGTAAACACAAGCCCAACAAGAAAACTGTACTACTGAAGTATTAGGACTCCACAAACATGGTTCTATGTATAATATGTGTTACTGATAATACTTTGCATTTCTGCAATGCCTTTCTTCTGAGGATCTCAATGCTCTGATACATGTTCTTTACAGACAATCATCTTAAAATTCTCTGGCAAGTTTCAGCATGGTGCACTGCTTTTTCTGGAAGGGGAAAAAAAAAGAAAGAAAGAAAAGAGACACCCTAATTTAGTTATCATTTACTGCCTTCTATTTTCAATGTTTCCCTTTTGACTATTTAGAAACTTCCTCTTTCACTACAACAAAAATAGGATGCGTGTTTTTAAAGTTATTAACTTATGAGTAAAAGATTTAGCAACCAAAAAGCAGAAGGCTTGATCAAAGCCAGTCCTGAGATTTATGAGCATAATAAAAGAAAGGCATTTCACAGATAATCTCTTACAGAATTCCAGTTTTTAAATACTTACGGGGGGTGGGGAGGGAGGGTGATGGGGTGGACTGGCGGCTTAAGAAGAAAATTAGAAGCCTTCAATCCTCATTTTAGCTTTAAATTAAAGTCAATACATATTTTTTCCTATTTGGTATGTACTTTTTTTTTAAACCCAACATTTTTAACTTAAAAACTCACAAATGGTTCCTTAAGATCTTATGTCCATCATTATATTTTGTACATTCACCAACTCACAAGTAACACTGGTGCTACAAGCGTGCCCCCACCCACACCCTGTGTCTTTTGATCATGTTTTGCTGTGAATTCACAAAGCGCTGATCATGTAGAGATTTAAGAAGACTCAGCATTGCCTCTATTCTGGCTTCCACATGCAGCAGAATGTAAGAGAAACAATTGTGCATTGTCTGAGAAATGAACACACTGGGCGAGGAACAAGCACAACCCGATCTCTCGGAGCTGCCTAACTTACTGGATCAATGGTAAGCAGAAGGTCTGCAACACAATTCAAGAGTGTTACCATGTAGAAATAGTCCTCACAATTCCCTTTGAAGAGTACCTTTTAAATAACTAACAAGATGAGCCCATCCCTCAATGACCTAACTTTCAAGTGCTAAGAGCACACACAGCCCTGAACATCAACCTGGCGGAAATATCACATGCCTCACATTAGATGAAGGGCTGCATACAGACCCGGGCTCTTGAGTTTCCAAGTTTGACTCAAATTAAGCCACAACCAAAGTTGCCCATTAGTTACAATAGTGGATACCCAATACATTACACCCTCCCAGGATCTAGAGTCCTCTCCTACCCACTGGGGAAAGGCAAGCAGTTCTGGTATTATGAGGAAGATGGGGGGAAGTGAAGCTGGATTTATGTGAGGTTCGATCACTTTGGCACAGTGTCAAAATCACTGAGATTCCCCAAGAGTCCCTAATGAGAGTGGAATGTCTTACTGCTTTTGTCAGACCTGGCCAGCTCGGGCAACCTGAGTCCCAAACAGTCGTGGACTTCATTGACTGCTCAACCAACCATGTAAGTAAACACTCCTGTAATCCCTTCCCAAACATGCCCACCTGCTCTAACTCATTCTGTGAATGCTGGAGCAATTGCTAATGCCCCTGATCAAAGTTTTAGTAATTTCATAGGCATGCGATTTGCATAGCTATTTCCTGATCTGCCTTCTCTATCTGCCCCGGAGGTCTTCACTTCTCAGAAACACTTAAAGGCACAGATTACTTGATTTCTCCCCTTCCCCCACCCATAAATGGAACAAGACTTGCTAGCTCATCTGCACTGCTAATTGGCTCAAAAGCACGTGACTCCACGAGTTCTTGTCATTAAAAGACAAACAACTCTCTTTTGTAGTCCAGCTTTACCCACAGTGAGGGGCAGATCTCCATCTTTACTTCCCCTCTCTGTCTTGAGTTGAGAGAGAAATGTAAATGACCACATGTTACCTACATATTGTTCTGAAGTCATGTCATCCAAGGGAATACAGAAATGTTCAAAAAGTCTTTAATAGGGTTGTCTAGAAAAACAGGCCTAAGAAGGAGGAAATGATAGATGCACTTCACTGCCATATGGAGGAAAATCTGGGAGCTGAATGAAGGTGTAGCGCGTGGAGATATTCTGGGTTTTCACAGGGTTGACTCTAAGACAGCAGTTCCCAACCTGTGGGTTGAGACCCCTTCAGGGGTCTAATGACCCTTTCACAAGGGTCAGTCGATTCATAAAAGTAGCAAAAGTACAGTTATGAAGTAGCGACGAAAATAACTTTATGGATGGGGGGGGGGCGGGCGGCACCACAGGAGGAACTGTATGACAAGGTCTCAGCATGAGGAAGGTGGAGAGAAGACTTTTGGAAATAGAAAAGGAGATAGGAAGGCACATCCAACCTTTCACACCCTCACTTTCTCTCTGGTTTCTTCTGGATACTCCCTGCATCCCCCTGCTGAAATCATTCCCAGTTAAGACCCCTTTTAGGACTTGTACCCTCCACCACTCCACCCCCATCCCCTGCTAGGCCGTGGAGCTGAGGTGGTTTCTGGATTGCTGTGACGCTCCAGCCTGTGATACTAGTCTGTCAGATTGTGCCGAATCAGCCTCGCTAGCCAGGCTTCAGGGAGCTTGCAGAGGAAAATCAACCTGAGAGAAGCCTGTGGGGAACACAACAGAACTTTATCCAGTAGTGCTGGAGGAAACCCCTAGGCCGGAAGGCACTCAGCGTGCCCAGCCCCTCAATCAAGCCCCCCCCCCCTCACCCGTGACCCTAAAGTGGGCCCAGGACTGGCTTTCACACCAGCCCATGGGGTTTCCAGGGGCCAGGGGCTACTCAGTGTCAACTGGCTGATTTCAGCATCTGTAAAGGATAGATGTGGTAAGTCAGAGCTCTTTTGCAAATAACACTCTTTGCATAATGAGGTCTACATACTAAGTCCCTGACTATGCCTGACTTACATGTTCCTGTGCGCCAATGGCCCATCAAAAGACTCCTTTGCCAGGAATCCCAAATAGTGTGTAAGGATACATCAGGACTGAGTGATATCTGGGTGCCAATGCTGGACACAAAGGGTCCTGGTCTCTCCCACAACTGTTGGGCCTTGTAATGGAGTCCCCAAACTAGTAAGATGAGAAAAGAACTCTGAAAGGGACACATGGTCACCGTAACCCCTACCAGGCCACTTCCTCTTCCTCTCATTCCCTTGCCCCACATGAAGCTCACCACCAGGGTGTCAATGCTGACTGACTCAGAGTGGTCTGCTGTGGGTTTCTGAGACTGGAACTGTGGAGGGGACTAGAAAGCCTGGGCTTCCTCCTGGGGAGCTGCTGGGGGGTTTGAACTGCCAATGATGTGGATTGCAGCCTAACGTGTAACCACTACACCACCAGGGCTCCACCTGTCCAGATGGCAGCCAGCTGTTCACAAGGCATTTCCAGGCCCCCGGCCCAAGGCTCTTCTCTTAATGTGGAAGTTCACTGCAGACAATTGAGAAGAAAAACTGCATGTAACCTATTACAATTAGGAGAAAATATGTGTAGATGACACATGATATAATTTTTCTAAGGATTTAGAAATATTCCTTTCTTTTGAAATGGCTCTGTTTTTCACACCCTGTTCCATAGACACATATTTAATCTTTCTTAGCTTGACGTTCCAGGGAGGTGCAAACGGTTTGTTATAGACTATTCCTCAGAAGGTTGATAGTTTGCCACTCCCCACGGCCTGTGGAAGAAAGACCCGACCCGGCGACCTACTTCCACATGACTGGAGCGGCTGAAACCGCAAGTGAGTGCAGTTCTACTCTAACCCACGTGGGGGCGCCACACATCAAAACGGACGTGGCGGCTCTGCAAGAAGAGAAATTCGCTTAAGGTGCGAGTCTGTTTATGTTTCTTTGTTTGTTTTCTCCCCCAGGCTGTTTAAGAACAGCCCCCTCCACGAAGTACTTCTTAAGGCCACCATTTCTGAAGGCTTTAAAGATAGAATCTCTTCAACATGGATCCTTAATTTTGGCCTCTCCCTTCGTTGCAATCAATAAGCCCACTCGTTCTAGTCAATGATTGATATGTTCTGTGGCGTTCCTATTGAACGAGACAGCTCAGAAGTGAGAGCTACAGTTTGTATTGACCTGCCTCGCCCAGAGCAGTAAATATCAGAAGCGTTTTAAAACCCACCTATAAACGGAACATTCTTGTCCGACCATTTCTCCAGGTTTAGAAACGAGATATCCCATCTTCAACGTTGAGGATAATTGATTTGTTACATCTCTCAAGAAAACATTGCCCTGCTTGGAAATAGGTAAAATGCATGGCGTGTGTGCCGTGCGCACGAACACGGAGCTATTTAACCTATTACGAACTTGGACGCCTATGTGACAGCACACTTTTGCTTTTGAAATACACACACACACACACACACACACACACAAGGGGAAGAAAGGCAAAAGCACATCAAATTACAGGCTTCCGATTTCTTTTTCAAAAGATTCCCACAAGGAATTTGTCCTGAAAGGGCATTTTTCACTCCCGTTCTGTTTTTCTCCCTATCAGAGAGACTTTTGGAAGAAGCCGGTGAGTTCCCAGTTAGAAGTAAAAGGATGACTCCTGTCGCTGGTCGCAGACTCGGAGGCACTTGCTCTGCTCAGATGCATTCCTCTCAACCCTTCCTCCTTACCTCATCTGCCTGAGGGTAAGCCTCAGCGCTCTCTTCCCTCCGTCTGTCTGAGGATACAGACAGCAATACAGAAAGACGACTCGGAAAACCCCTCCGTGTCACCGACCAAAGACGGCACCAGATACAAAGGCAAGCTCACCGCCATGGATGGAGTCGATGCCAACTCACGGCGACCCTGGAGGACAAGGCAGGACTGCCCCCGTGAATGTCTGGGGCGGTTACTTATCAAGTGAGCGGACAAGCTCGTCTTTCTCCCTTGGCGGTGGGTGATTTCGAACTGCTGACTCTTCCGTTAAGAGCCCAGAGTGTAACCACTTCCGGGCCTCCAAAGACCGCACTGACTGTAAGAAGAGTGTTGTGGCGAGGGGGAGTGAGGGTGCCAAAGGAGAGGAGAGACGGATCTGTGGTGTGCCAAAGTGGCAAAAAAAGAGGGGTATCCGTGGGGACGCATTAACTACGGACAAGTCAGCAGCCCTGTGGTTGACAGTGCAGCAGATTTCTCACCTGCTAGGTGGGAGCTCCAAGCTTGCTTCCCAGTCTAGGCACCACAAGGGGAAGGCGCCACTTGTCTGCCATAGAGGTGTGTATATTGCTGTGATGCCATCAGGTTTGGGTGGAGCTTCCAGACTAAGGAGGAAGAAAGGCCTGGTGATTGACTTTTTAAAATCAGCCGAGGGCTGAGCCCTGGTGGCATAGTGGTTGAGTGCGGGACTGTGGCCCATGGGCTTGGCGGTTCAAATGCAGCAGCAACTCTCCAGGAGCAAGGCTGGGTAGCTCCCACGACCACCAGAGGGCAATAATGTCCCTCTCAGAAAAACAAAAACAAAAATCAGCCCATAAGGACTTTTGTGCATAGGGTCGCTATGTGTTGGGGGCCAGTTTGATAGCCTCCAATCACAGCAGAGCAAGCCAGTGGGCTCAGTTCATCTTAGCAGAAGTGAGTCACACCGTGAAGATGCAACTATCAAAGACCATGGAAAACCACAACTGAGGACAAGCTTGTTGGACTCAGTACACAGGAGAGGTCAGAACATCTTCTCATCGTTTTATTTTTCTTTCTTTTTGTGGGGGCGGGGCAGTAGCCATCTTTTGCAGTGCCACAGAAAATCGTTCTAGGACTATTGGGAACTGCCGTGGCCCGACACAGTGCCACAACCACATGTGGCTCCTGCTCTCCTGAATGTGCTCAGTGCATAGGAGTATTTCAAACACTTCGATGTAAGAGAGAGAGAAGAACATAAAATAAAACAAAGGAACCAAAAAAAAAATACCACACACCTCTGTCATTAATAACACTTTTCCATTGATTACATATCGAAATGATCATATTTGGGATATACTGGGTGAAATAGCACACATTAAAATGAATTCCACCTGTTTCTATTTGCTTTTCAAAATGTGGTTGTTAGACAATTTTAAATTATATGTGGCTTTCTTTTGGAGGATGCTGGTCTAGACAACAATCTAACGATATTGTTATTGATACCGCCTTGGAAATATATCATCAAGAACGGAACAAGAAACATCTGTAGTGAGGATATAATCCGCAAAAATCACAATGGTAAGTTTCGGTGCAATATAGAATTGCATCACTGGTAAGGAGGACAGTCTTGGATCAATGTTAGTGCATGAAAATTCTGCTGCTGCTGAGGTCCCTCCTGTAAACTCGGATATGATAATCATTTACTCAAGGCTACTAAATGATCCTGATAAAGATGTTCTTTCATTAACTTCCTTAACTAAGATGTCAAAGCAAATGCTAAGTCTTGGCAACAGAATGGGATAGGAGGGAGTCTGTCTAATTATTTATTTCACTAATTATTCTGTCCTGCTGCCAACACGGGATGGGTATAATGTAAGCTGTTTTCATTCTCCAGTGCAAACTGAGCAAGAGGAAAATGGAACTTGAGTGATTTGGGGCGAGTTGGAGAGGGAAGCCCCCGCCTCCAGTTGCTGGATCCCTTCACATTCTGAGTGTACTCTCCTTCTCAGAGAGGCCACCTGAGGGCCAGTGAGTCAGGGATGGGGCCCAACGGGCTGTGTTCACCTGCGCAGGCTCCCCGCCATGGAGCCCACAGAAAGGGAGATCAGCTGCGGATCTGATCTGGAGAAAGACACTCCACTGTGTCCAAAAAGTTTACAGGAAACAAAAAGGTTTGAGCTGTGGAGCCAGGGGAGAGGAGTCATCTCTCCTCACCCAACAGAACCCAAAGCATGGAGAATCCATCTGAGAGATGGCTACCCAAAATCCACTGGCCAGATGCCCCAGCCTCCCAAATGACTGGCACTGAAAGCCGAGTACCCTCCCATTACCCTTTGATTTCGGAGGCATCAGCAAAGCAGAAACACACCTAGATATTAACAGTCCTCTGAGCACGCCACACCAACGCAGGGGCTGCACACCCAGAGCCACTCTTCGGTGGTGCCACCCAACCCCTTTGGGCAGCTCACATTGTAAAAATAAAAGAACAGGAGCAGTAGCAGTGGAAATAAGCCTAGGAAATAGTTTCTTTTCTTAGAAGGCAAGAGTTTCTGTAGCATTTAAAGCAGTCACATGCAGAGGGATTAAGGCCCAAATCTCGTCAGCATCAACAAAACAGAAGGAATACCATACATTCTACTGTATGATACTTAAAATATTTCCTGTGAAATGATCTGGCTGGTTCGACCCACATTCAGTGAAGCAGTCCATGTAACTCTGTGTGTTTCTGGTCTCGAGCTCCAGCAGTATTTGTCTTTGTCCTCCAAGCTCTTTTATACCACATGGTATGCATATTTCAGCATCCAGCATTATTAACTCATGACCAACTGTCAGTTGATGGTTATCTGCCACATGGGGTCTCCACAAAAGGGATCCTTATTTGGGCAAAAGCGCTTGTCTGCACCAGTCTGTCTACATTTTCCCTTGGAAGAACTTTATTTGGATTATTATTCGCTGTCAGTGGAAACTCAGAGGCTGCATGTGTGGCAATGGGCAGGCAGGGAAATAAATCCTTAGTGAGTTAAAATACTTAGCTGATATTAGAACTGTTTCTAGCTTTGTTAGCCAAAAGCAAACTCTTTGTTGCCCTCTGGTGGTGAATCTGTGTGATGCTGTGGGAAGACCATAAAACCCCAGAAAATAACAAGAGATTTTAATCAAATGCAGGTAAGAATATTCATCCTTGACAGCACAGCCACACATCACAACCGTGTGCAGTTTTTATGTGTTTTAGAATTTACATTAAGTGGCCTTTCTCTGTGGAAATGACTTGGTGGGAAGGTGGGGGTGAGGGTAGGGAGAGGGCACGGCTATATGGAAATTAAAATTTTGTCATTTTAGAATACAATGACATCACCATCTTTACAATCATCCCTGTTATATATGTGGCAAATTGATTTTTATGAGATTTAGAACCTTAAGAAAAATCATGCCCAATTTTAAAAGGCCCTTCAGAACCAAAAATAGACCGATGTTTCAACTGGTTTGGAATTATAGGAACCAAGGAAAGAAGTCTGAATAATTCCCTAATATGGAAGAAAAACCACTTAAAATTAAGGAACAATTTATTTGTTTCTGACAATGGACAGCATATGGAAACTTCAGCATTTATAGGACCAAGTGTAGGTACTGAATTCATCCATAGCTTCTAAGACGAAATTTTCTTAAAATTCCGAACTCCACATTTAATAGTCTGCTATCCAATTTTTTATTTAATTTATCTCTTAAAAAACACCATTTACAATTCTGTTGTACTTCCTTTAGGCAATTTCCTGCCTAACAGACCTATCCCCCCAAAGCAAACAAAACTGGCATTCGTCGGGCAGACTCAAGATCAGACTGGGCAAAGGAGGGCGAAGTGGGTGAGAACAAAGTCCATGGGAGCGCGGCCTACTTTTCATCCCCTTACCAGTAAATGTGGCATTTCTCTCTTTCATGTCCTTGTATGTACCTCGCAGCCACTCCTCCATGCAGCAGGCAGAGAAATTCTAAATAAATCCTCTAAGGGAAAAATACTGCATCAAGGAAATACAGATCAAATTTTAGTTTGCATTTAGGGGCAGGTTGATCCTAATGTGCCCCCCTCCTCCTCCCCCACCGCACAGTCACATCGCATGTGGAAGTTCAGTTTTGCAACAAAAGTTGTTTGGTTTGGTCTTTGAATGAGTGAAGTTCTTAAAGTAATTTACTATAAAATTAAACAGCTGTGAGCTCTTTAGCAAAACATGACGATTCTTGTTCCTCTTTGTACTATTGTGCAAGTTGAAATACCCCTTCCTTTAATGTCTTTTGATTCCAAAATGAATTCCGGAGTTAGGCTTGTTTAGCTTTAAAAAATAATAAAGAAGGGGGGGGGCGAGGGCTGGTATTTGCTAACCTCTGAAATTCGTCAGCGTTTCAGCACAGCATGTTTACACAAGGTTTGTACTCAAAGGGCTTTTGTTCAACTCCCATTATGGAATGAAAAATAATATTCTGCCCCAATATAATGCCAACCCTTGTGTACAGCAAAACTATTCACCAATATTTTTACCGGGGAAGGTGTCTTCTGCCTATTTTGCAGATGGGAAAACTGAAACATGGGTAAGTGGTGGGGAAGTTTGAGAACCGAGGCGCTCAGAGAGCTGGAATTAAATTTAGAATTTGATTCTCAGCCCAGGACTCTCACCATGTGAGGGCCCCGACTCTCTGGAATCCACAGAAGAGCAATTTTAAAACATTCTTTTGACGTTATTAACCACGGCCTCAGGCTCAGGGAAGAGGGGGCGGGGGCTGGAACCAGATCCCCAGCGGATAGGTGATCGGTTCTTGCAACACAACTAAGAGTGTGGATTCCTTGATCCACTGAGCCTAGATTCTAGGACTGTTCACATGCTTAATAATTTCCTTTGTACCTTTCAAACGCAACAAAAGAGCGATAAAAATACAGATGCGAGGACGAGTGTGTAAAATGTCCCCTGTAAGAGTCATGTACCAATCACGATTTGTGGGAAATGGTTCTTGGCTTGTCGACACATGGGATCCTAAGGTCCTTTGGCTAGAAGGTGGGGCGTGCACAAATGAGGATGCCGGGTTCCCCTGTGAGAAGTGAGCAGAATGAAGGCCGCTGCCCTCGGGAGAGACTGGAATGGCTCCTCCACACTGGCTCATCGGACCCTCATAGAAGTTCCGTGGGACCCGTGGGACCCACAGGAGAGCCTTGGCAACAGATAACTTTGGAATGGTCCTAAATACCTCCACTGGGGTCTCTGCAGAGCCCGCACTGTCATCCCCAAGACCACGTTACCCCAACCACACTTTCCTAGGAACGGTAATGAATACAGTCAACGGAGCTGACAAGGACATCCCCACTTAGTTAAAGGCCAAAGCACACAACCAGAAAAGCGCACTGGGAGCGCTAAGACTGCGGGTGCCTTTGGCAGGACTTCTGCGCACCCCACTCCAGCTGTTCACTCCGATGCAATTGGGAGGGACTGAGGGGGCAAGGCTGGCAAAGTCCTCCGGGCAGACCTCCGTATTTAGCTTGCCTTTGTTAAGCGAGGCAGCGGAAGGAAACCAGGGGCCCGCCTGAGGGTGGGGAAAGGCTGTGGGAATTCTGGACTTCGAGGGGCCAAAAGAAAGGGTCACCACCTCCTTCGCTCAGGAGGGGCCCACTCCTTCCCTTCCAGCAGTAACACAAGCTTTAGAAGTCTCTAGAACTTCATATTGCTTCACACCTGTGTGCCTTCGTTTCAGGGCTCCCTCTAAGGCCATCCCCTCTCTTCCTTAGCATGTCTGCCTCCTGGCCCAAGTCCTCTTGAAAACAAAACACAAAAGGAAGACAGCTGCCAGCAAGTCAACTCTGATGCATGAGGACCCTGGGTGTTTGGGGGTAGGATTGGACTCCTCTATAGGGTTTGTGATGGTCGACTGTGTGACAGTTTACCAGGTCTTTCTCCCATGGTGCTGCTGAGGGGACTTGAATCTCCAACTTTTCAAATGGCAGGTGAGCTAGCACTATCACTTGAGGAGTCCAAGTGTTCTAAATGGGTTCCTAATCCTGCTAGTCTCAACGAGGTGAGCAACATCTCTCAATATTTCTATATCAAATATGTTTCTATCTATATTAAAATGACCTGCTTACATGGCTCGTACCCTCACCAAACCACAGGAACTCTGGTCATCTTGGATAATGTAGCATGTCCATAGTACATGTTCTCTATGATTGTGTTCAGAAAGCATTGTTTGGGAATTGGGAGTCTGGTAAGTGTTCATTAAGCTGTTATTAAATGTTTTTCAAACTGCTTATCCTACTGAAGGAACTAGCTCTGAGGAGAGGTGGCTGTCATGAGTGGTCCCACTTACCCCTTTTCTTGGGCACCATCACCATGAACAAGAGGAAGACATGGATACTCATATTTTAGTATCCTGATTCCCATCTCATGTGGCTCTGAGACCCAGCTCTTGTAAGCCACTTAATGGAACTCTGTCATGGGTGGACACCCTCAGATCTGACTTGGTGCCAAACCCCCCTTGAGCTCACAGGAATGCTGATTCTTTCAGAGCACCCCTAAATAAGAGGGCAAGGGGTGGCGGAGGGGGAGAGTCAGCAACACCTCAGAGAAATAAAGTTCCCTAGGGAAAATGGCAGGTTGCCTGGTAAGAATTACTTTTGAAACAGCCCCATCTCTGTAAAGCTTCCTTTAAAAAAAAATGCCTGAGGATGAAAGTCTGAGCAAATCTATAACGTAGAGATTAAATTTAAATTCCAATAAAGATTTTTAACAAAGATCAATAAAATAGGAGATTGATCTGCAGTTAAAAGTCCCTAGTAATGGAATAGTCTGGAAATGTCATATATAATGCCTTTATCTTGATTGCAAAATAATCCCCTGCCACAATAATAGCAACACCAACAACAAAAAACAGAGGCGAATCAAGGTAGGAAATGGTTCTGCAGGAATTACAATGTCACACCTTACAGCGAATAAAACATTGCGGTCACCAGGGAAACACACATTGCAAATGTGTGAACACAAAATTACATACATCACTTAATTATATAAGCACATAGCTCCTGACTAACCCATTAGCTAAACATGCCGGGCTGTGGTTGAATATATACATGCAATATTTTTAGCACAGAGGGCATGTAACTATGTCAGGCCTGGCACCATAAAGCCTGAAATGGCAAGTGCTATTAAATTGAGATGCAGTCATGTTGAAAAGGAAACATTAACAAACAGCAGACAATTGAGAGGAAAATACAGTGAGCTTGTGTTCTACTACATGTGCTTCCAAAACCTTATATAACTACTCATTGTCTATTTCATCTGGCTGACAGCCCGGGTTTGTTCTATGCTATACTAATTTATAATAATAAACTGCTACACCAGTTTTGTGAAATCAGGGACACAGAGAGGGGGCAGATGACATTACATCTGATAATTGTTGCCAGCAAAGAAAACTGTCCTATAGTTACATGGAGCCTCAAAGAAAATCCTCTCCTTCATTTAAAATGGCCCCTGGAGTTGGCCTCTGAGGAAAAGATAGGCCATCTTGTCTTTCCTCTCTGGAATGGGGGAGAAGATGGTAAAACTGTGGCTGATCTGCTGGACGCTCTAGTGCATAAGCAGGTTATGGCAGTCATGTGCTTATGCTAATTTCATAATTGAGATATAGCGGTGGACTCTAGTCTGTTAATCTGGAGATAGCCATTGAGTAGCCAATGAGGCCTCTGTGTGGGCATGGCTTTCTCCTGATACGTCTGGAAATCTCGCGATATTTCCTGCGTGAAGATGAAAAGCTATTGCCCCAGTTGTTGGTAGTTAGTTTCAGAGACATTTAATCACGGACAAGACAAGATGGCAGCATCCGAGAAACTGAAGGAGCCGTAGCAGAAGCCATGGGGACCCCTGCCAGCACTGAGTTGCTTCTACCACCACTGGATGCTGTTGATGGACCCTGAGCCCTGGAAGCGAGTAGCCATGGGGAGACCCCTGCCAGCACTGGGATTCTGCACCCACTGACCTGTGACTTCGTGAGTCAGAAGGAGACAATATAGACTGGTATCAGGCATATAGGCTAAAATCGGACTTATGACTTTGAACTGGACTGGGTTGGGATGCTTTCTCAGTGTATAATTCCTTTTGTATAAAAACCATTTCCTTATATCCATATGCATGTCTATGAAATTTGTTCTAGTCTACCCAGACTAACATACAGGTAGGGAGGGCACGACCCCTGAGGGCCAACAGAACCCCATATTCACCTTAGAGAGGAAGCATATGTGTGACCCTGGGCAAGTCAGACATTTTCTCTGGGACTCAATTTGCCCATCTGCCAAAAGGAGATTACTCTCTCTCTCTCTCTCTCTCTCTCTTTTTGGCTTTGTGGGCATCACTGCCCTCTGGTGGTTGTGGGAGTTACCCAGTGCTGCTCCTGAGAGCCGCTGCTGGACTTGAACCGCCAAGAACCGCCAAACCCGTGGGCCGCAGTCCGGCACTCAACCACTTACTCTCGCTATCTCTAAAGATGATGCTGGAGATCAAATTATGTAGATCAAAGGTTAGGATGGAGCACTCCTCAGATACACCCAGCACGGTTTTTGGTGCACAGAGACACAAGTTGTCAGTGGAAGACATTCCCAGATGTGTGGAAGCAATATGTTACTTTAACCATTTCAAGAAGTCATCAGTTCTCTAAATTGGTGTAAAAGTTATTAAAACGCTGGAAGTATTGGGCCGCTCGCACAGAGGCAAGTCTCCTGTTGCATTCGGGAAGAAGGGGTAAGTACGAGGGACATATGCCTTGATTTGAAATTGCCATCTGGCCTATTAACCCGAGGGTTGGACACTCATCGATCTCCACAGATGCTCTTCCACCACAGAGGCTGTAACCGAATTATGAAAAAGGGAGTTCATGTCTTGTTGATAATGGCTTCTGTGTTTGAGGTGAATTTCAACTTCAAAGCAAAGAGTGATGTGTTAGTCCCAGTAGGCTAGAGGAACAAATTTCATGGACATACATATAGATATAAGGAAAGGGTTTATATACAAAAGGAACACTGAGAAAGCATCCCAACTCAGTCCAGTCTATAAAGTCTCCTTCTGACTCACAAAGTCACAGGTCAGTAGGTGCAGAATCCCAGTGCTGGCAGGGGTCTCCACATGATTCCTCGCTTCCAGGGCTCAGGGTCCACCAAGAGCATCCAATGGTGGCAGAAGCAACTCATCGCTGGCATGGGTCCCCACATGGCCTCTCCAGCTTCAGAGGTCTGGCTCCATCAGGGCAAAGTCATATGGCTTCTCCAGCTCCTTCAGCTTCTCGGATGCTGCAATCTTGTCTTGTCCATGATTAATCGCCTCTGAAACTAACTCCCAACAATTGGGGAAGATAGCTTCTCATCTTCACGAGGGAAATAGCGCGAGATTTCCCAGAAGTCTCAGGAGAAATCCATGGCCACATAGAGGCCTCATTGGCTACTCAGTGGCTATCTCCAGATTAATAGGCCAGACTCCACCCCAATATTTCAATCATAAAATTAACATAAGCACATGACTGCCACAAGTGAGGACAGGAATGATCACACAGTAAAATATTACCCAAATGGATAATAATAATAATTTATTAAAAGGAGACTGTGACAAATAGCCTCATTTTCAAAGTCAGTGGAAAGATTTGAGTATTGGAGACCAGGTGAAAGGCAACCGGTAGATTGCAGAATCCAGCACAGACATATCCATCATGCACAACTTACTCAAAATCAATGAACATATGAATGCCATGCCAGGAACAGTTCTTTCTTCCCTGTTTTACTACCAACTGAACTAGCACGCAAGGTCTGGCATATGATGATCATGCAATAAATATTCATTGAATCAAGGGATACTAGACACCTGCGTTAAGACAAATACTTGACTTGGCCAGTAAGAAGCCTGATAAAATCCCCAGCATCTTCTCCTAGGCATTTGCTAGAACCTTCTGATGCAGCAGATCTCACTTTAAACAATTATTTTTCATCAAATCATATTTGGAAAGAAAGAAATTCTACCTGTATAGAAGTTAAGCTGTCGGGCTGAGCCCCGTTGGTGTAGTGGTTGTGCGCGAGACTGCGGCCCACTGGAATGGTGGTTCAATTCCAGCAGCAGCTCCACAGGAGCAAAGGCTGGGCCTCCTACTCCCACCACCAGAGGGCAATGATACCCAACAAAACAAAACAAAACAAAACAAAACAAAAAAACAGAAGTTAAGCTGTCTACAGGTGTTATATGTCTCTTAGGAGGGGGTGTGCGTGTAATTATTTAAGAAGAGGAATTTAAGGTCCAGGCTTCTTACTGACCAAGTCAAGTACTTGTCTTAACACTGGTGTCTAGTATCCCTTGATTCAATGAATATTTATTGCATGATCATCATATGCCAGACTTTGCGTGCTAGTTCAGTTGGTAGTGAAACAGGGAAGAAAGAACTGTTCCTGGCATGGCATTCATATGTTCATTGATTTTGAGTAAGTATTCATATTCTCAAGATACCAGACCCCGATGGACCAAATCTGGCTTCCCGTAGAATTTAGTTACCTTGACAAGTGTTTTTTAAAATAGTTTTATTGGCATATACTCCATCTATCATACAAGTCAATGATATTAGGAAGAGTTGTGCAATCATCACCTCAACCTAATTTTGGAACATTTTCTTCTCACACTCACTGTTGTTAGCTCCTCATTTCTCCCCAAACTCTACATGATTATTGATCTAGTTGCTGTCTATAGATTTACCTATCCTGGATTTCATATACAGAAAGTCATACAAAGCATAAACAGGAAGAAAAGAAACAGAACTGACAAAATAAAAGAGATGGGCTGAGCCCCGGTGGCGTAGTGGTTGTGCGCGGGACTGCGGCCCACTGGGACGGAGGTTCAATTCCAGCAGTGGGGCTGGGCCTCCTACTCCTACCACTGGAGAGCAGTGATGCCCCCCCCCCCAAAAAAAAATAAATAAAAGAGAGAAAAAGGCTTAATGGAAAAAAAAGCAGAAAATATGAAAAATGGAAACAACTTTCGAATAGGTCAAAAGGGAGATCCAATGACAAGGTATTTTAGCCTAAGTGCATCTGCTCTACTTGACTTTACGAAGCTCTCTATGTGATGGCAAGGCTGCTCACATTCCTCTACTACGGCCAGACGGGGTTGTGGAAACACTGCAAATGGATTTTGGGCTTCCACTGTCATGCATAGGCTTCTGCAAACCAAGTGTTCGCAATGTAAGCTCTGATACTGTTCCCTCCTTCAGATTTGGATTTTATTATTTAAAATCCTCTGATCACACAGGCTGATGTGCTTCTTCCATAGGGTCTTACTTGGTGCCCCACTTAACTGGCTGTTTAAGACATAGCTTGTACATTTTTCTTTATATTTTTGCCATCATTTAAAAATTAGACTCTCACATAAAAATTGGTATTTCAAGCTTTTCTTAACTAGTAGAGAGATCTGGCAGTACTGGACTTCCCTAAGTGCAACAAAGGACAAGAGTTAAAACCCAAACAAAATACAAGAAAACCAGCTACTTGTTTAGACAGAGCAAGGGAGATTCTTGCTCTCCAACTTCTCACAGTCTACCCCTGGCCTTCTTTCTCTAGATTTGGACATCATAAGGCACCTCAGTTTACGATCTGCCAGGTCTTTGGGGTTCTTTCCATTTTAGATAAGGCAACGGTGAAAACCAACTAATGTTGCCAATCAGTCTCTTTACCTTGTGATCTCAGTCCAAAGCTGCAAGATCCTAAAGCAGGTTACCAGAGGAGGTGGTCTTCTTAAGAACTGTCAAAACAGCCACCAGCCCTCATCCATTTGGGATGAGGTAGGAGGCAGTCTTCCCAAAGTGACAGTGAGAAGTCGATCTAGTCATTCTTAGAGGTAGGTCCCTTTGTTATATTTTACATGTTCCTCATAATGCCTGTTTTCACAAGTCCAAGAGAAGGGGAATTTATGTGGTCCTCTAAGGATGCCAGCCCAGACCTGTTTACATTTGGGGGTAGGGGTGGGGTAGAGAATCTGCTTTAAAACTGCTATCAGAAAGTCAGTGACTCAAATTATATTTGCTCTTCATTCATTTTTAGACCCTTTGCACTCCAATTTTTTTTCAAGCTGCTTGATGGTTGCTAAGCAACTATTGTTGAATACATGCAAAAGGCATTAATTGTGTGAACATTTTCAAAAAGGAGAAAAACTGTTTAAAATTGAGGACAGTGTTACACCTAAAATAAGACATTTCCCCTTTAGGCAGCTGCCTAGAATCGGGCCCCAGAAGCCTGCTGGCTTCTGTACCAAGGACTAAGATGATCCACTAATAATTATTTATCAATAAATTCCTGTCTCCCATCAATAACTATTTATCAGTATATTTCTCTGTCTCCCACTATCTGTTGTCAGCCTCCCTTTGATGATGTAGCTAGTATCCTAACAAAGCCTAACTCAGGATAATGGGGACTTGTCTATGAAGTATTTTCTGCTTCTCCTGCTGTGTGGTTCCTCACTGACCACATTTTTCCTGACATGTCTATTTTATACTCTTATATCCTCTGGGTAGGACAACTGTAGCTCGTCAATTATTATATCTAGCTTTAGAATCCACTCAACTTATCACATAGTGGTAATCTCTTTCTCTAACCCAAATGGAAATAACAAGAATCCTCTTTTCCACATCAAAGGCTGAGCTTTCCACGGATGCCACATTCTCTGTGCTTCCTACCAGGAAATATAGATTTCATTTTTATATTCTGCTTTCCTTGTATTTTACTTTTTCTTCTTCTTTTCAGTATTCCAATGTCATGATCGCACTAATACACGAAGATGCTATAATTTGAGTCAAACATCTACCTTAACAGGGCAGGATCTGTGGCAAGTTGGTAGCGCTCTCTTTTTGGGTTTTAAGCAGAGATTAAAAAAAATTCCATTGGAATGGACTCCTCAGTCCAAATGCAGCTAATGACAGACTTTCTCCTTCAGTGCCATGCAAGTGGTCCCTTAGCTTTCCCATCTGTAAAATGGGGAGAATAATTCTGGGCTCAGAAGGGTGCCTGACACATCACAAACAGTGTAGAGGCATCCACCATTAATAATCTTTTTAGGATGCTTGTGTTCCCACTCTCTAATAGCTGCAGGATAGTCTCCTTTGGTTGAATTCTCTGGAAAATCAGTTTGGAGAGGTATTGAGGAAAATTGGCCTGCCACAGAAAGACATTGGTGGCTTTCAGAGGGAAAAGTACATTTAACAAAAACACTCTTGATTTGGGAGCTGACTTTTCAAAAACCTTGGAGGGGAGAGCGGGCCTGGCATACCACATGACTACCATAGGAGTATGTGGTGAATGCATGGGGGTGGCGTAGCAGGACCAGAAGGAGAGGATTACGATGGAGGCTGAGATGCCACAGTAATACTCTAGAATATTCTGGACAGGTAAAAACCCTAGGCTTCCTACAGCTACCACAAATTGTGCCACAAGCTATTCTGGAGAGCAGATGGTGCTGGATCTCCTTTGGTTGTACCCTTTGTATTCAAAATCGCCAACAGCTATCTGATGCCCATCACTGTCCTAAGTGTAGCACTTCACTTAAGGTCCATATACTCTGATGATGAAGTCAGTATGATCACTCTTGCTGATTCAAAAACGAGGTAACTAAAGGGGATGCATAAGCAAATGTGGTGAAGAAGGCTGACGACGGTGCCCGGTTATCAAAAGATATAGAGTCTGGGGTCTTAAAGGCTTGAAGATAAACAAGTGGTCATCTAGGTGAGAAGCATACCAGCCTGTGTGATCATGAGGTGTTGATGGAATCAGGTATCAGGCATCAAAGACCCAGAACAAAAAATGATGTCATTGTGAATGAGGGGGCCCTAGGTGGAGACTGAAAACCTATCTGTAGGCAATTGGACATCTCCTTATAGAAGGGTCATGGGAAGGAGACGAGGCAGTCAGGGTAAAGTATAGGATGCAGTATAGCACTGATGAAACATACAATTTTCATCTAGTTCTTAAATGCCTCCTCCCCACCAACTATCATGATCCCAGTTCTACCTTATAAATTCAACTAGACCAGAAGATGTACACTGGTACAGATAGGAACTGGAAACACAGGGCATCCAGGACAGATAAATCCCTCAGGACCAACAATGAGAGAAGCAATACCAGGAGGGTAAGGAAAAAGGGGATTGTGAACTGTTGCCAAAAGGAGTTTCTGAGGCTGTAAATCTTTCTGGGAGCAGACAGCCTCAACTTTCTCCTGTGAGCTGTATGATGACTTTGAACTTTGACCTTGCATTTAACAGTCTAACATTTCCCTCACATATACTATCAAAATAAAGAATTATCTTATTCTTAATTCCCTCACATATATTATCAGAATGAAGAATTATCTTCAACATATATTTAATGGACACCAATTTGTCCTTGTGCAGGTTACTGAAGAAAGACCAGGTTCTTGCTTTCTAATGACTTTGGATTGAGTTGCTTGTTGAAAGGTCAGAGCTCCATATCCCTCTGACAGCCCTTTGTGCCACCTAGGTTGCAGGTACATAATGGGCAGACAGCAGTGTCCAAGAAGTGCCTCATCCTTTCCCTAAAGAAGCAGGACAGCTCAGTAAGTTGTGATAAGTGTCTTCCAAAGGGAACTGTAGGAGCTCCTGAAACATCAGCGAGAACTGAGCCCATGGAAATATCAGGAAAGACCTGTCTAAAGGAGCGATATTTAAGCAGAGAGTCAAAGAATGAGAGAAGGTGGCCAATCTGAGGAGTGATATGGGCATAAGACAGCTTCTTTCTTTCTTTCTTTCTTTCTTCCTTTTTTCGAACAGTTTCTTTTCTAGGGAGAATATATAGATTGATTTAGATTCAAGGGAAAGAAGGACAGAATCAGAAAGGGTGGGGGAGAAAAAAGGAAGAAGAAAATTTCATATTGCTGGCCTGTGTGAAGCACAAGGAGTCCCAGGTGAAGCAGATGATTAAGAACATGGCTGCTAATCCAAACATTGGAGGTTCAAGTACAACCACAGAAAATCTTATGATGCATAGTTAGAGTCACTGGCAACTGATTTGATCCTCTTACGCATTACCTCGAGGCAAAGAGAGCATTCTGATACAGTGCCTTGGGATTGTAGCTCTGTGAGAGACTGAGGACATCAAGGGGGTTGGCAGATGACTTGCAGCAAGCTGGGGCTTGAAGAGTTGGCAGGGGAAAAAAAGGTGGATTAGGAAGAAAAGAAACACAGACATTTTCCTTTCCTCTGCTCCTATGTAGCATTAGGGACACAGAGTCAAACTAGCCCTCCCCACCACTCTGCCAAGAGCCTCCTTAGCCTAGCACCTTGTCACAGTCACATGACTCCCCATTTGTATTAGTCATCCTTAAGGACATAGGGTTCACAATGCCTCCTTTCAGTCGCTACCTGTCTGTATCGGACTCCTTCTTTTTCAATACTGAGTCTTCATTTACTCATTTTCAGCTAACAAACAATTTTTAATTAGCCTCCTCTTTATTAAGGACAGGGAACAGATTATTAACTAGGTGTAGTTTTGGATCTTAAAAAAGACATCATTATTCTGAGTGTGATGTTTAGGGGTTTAATGGATATTAGTCAACATCTTTAGAGCAAATCTCATCAAGCTCCATTTTTAAGCTCTGACTCAACTGACAGTCCCACAAGGTGGTAGGGAAGAGTGGGATTAATATATTAGTCACTTGCCAAATTTGCTAGTCCCTCAACTACATTAGTTCCAGTAAAATTTTCAAGGGAATATCTTTAAATAAAGAAGTATTATCCTTCTAATTTACTGAGTATGACAAGAAGAATTCCCTTAGTTCTATCACAGCACTTATATATTATTAGCTATTATATATAAAATGATACCAATATATTGTATTATTAATAAATAACATTGTACTAAGAATCTATATATATTAGCAATTAATATCACAGTATTTGATATTATTATTTGCCTAATTACAAGGGTCCCACACTAGAATGTCAGCACCTTGAAAGTTGATACCATCTTCTGTTCTGTATTACATGAGCTTTAGATCTTTGCATAGGGCTTACTATCTAGTAGCTATTCAATAGTTGTTGGTTGGACAGATGAATACATTAGCAAACCAACAGTCCACAGTGTAGCTATCTACTAATCTGTCATGCAGGAAAGCAATGGGGTCAAAAGAACAACACCAGTCTGCAGTGAAGAAGGAAGAGAAGGTCTAGAGGTTTTTCCAGCTAACAACCTATCTTGAGGAGAAAAGCCTTTAGCATGAGTCTAACCCTATTTGTGGAAAAATCACTTAGAATCTCGTTGCAGCTGAAGGGAGTGAGAGAAGAAGGTCCATTTGTGGTTGTTGTCTAGTCAGTCTCCTATTCGTGGTGACCCAATGCAGAACAGAATAGAATGCTGACAGGTCCGACACCAGCCCATTATTGACTGTAGCTTGGACCCATAAGGTTCCAGAAGGTTTTCCTTGGCTAATTTTTGGAAACTGATTGTGGCAGTCACCTAATCTGGTGTCAATTTGAGGATTAAGAGTGTAGGGGTGGAGTCCAGCCTGTCAATCTGGGGATAGCCAATGAGACCTCTGTGTGGGAATGGCCTTCTCTTGAGAATGCTGGGAAATGTGGTAATTCCTTCTTGGAGGTGGAGGCACTCTGTGTCTCAGTTCACTTCCTTGGAGATCTTCTATTGACAACACTCCCTTGGAGACACTCGACTGACAAGGCTCGTTCCCTGCGAAACATTCCTGAGGAGAAGTCACATGAACCACCCACATGAAACGGACCTAGAGAAGCCATGTGGAGACCCCTGCCAGCACTAAGATGCTTACAATACCACTGGATCCAAAGGATTTCTAGCCACTGGGTTGTGGTCATTCTGCATTTGGCATTATTGCATGTGTTTTGTCAATGTGAAGAGGACTTATAGATTGATATTGGGTATATGGACTAATATCGGACTTATGAACTTGGACTGGACTGGCTTGGGATATTTTTCTCAATGTTCAATTTCTATTGTATATAAACCTCTCCTTTATATACATATGCATGTTTATGCATTTTGTTTTTCTAGTCTACCCAGACTAATACACCGATGGTCAAGCTTTTTTGTCGGGGGGGGGGGAGGGGGCATCACTGCTCTCTGGTGGTGGGAGTAGGAGGCCCAGCCCCACTGCTGGAATTGAACCTCCATCCCAGTGGGCCGCAGTCCTGCGCACAACCACTATGCCACTGGGTCTCAGCCCTGGTCAAGCTTTTCTTTCTCGTCCATCTTAGTCTGGAAGCTATGCAGAAACTTGTCCACCATCATAATGAGATGCAAGCTTTCACTAAAAGATGATGAGCTGTGGCTGTACTCAAAAGAGTCCAGCTCCCCGATTACAAAAGCATTCCAGCCTAAATCTTTTAGCAGAATGTTTATGTAAGTCAGAACAGATGGCTTAGGTTCTTATCAGTTGGGCAAATGTTAGTACTATACTTCTGTACATGAAATTCACTAAAGATACACCTTTGCCATCTCGGTACCATAACAATAATAATAACAACAACATTGTGATGCATGTTGTGAAATAGCATCTCTGTGTTCTTGTAAATCATTGCATGCATGGCAAACTGGTAGGTTGCAGGTCACGGTGGCTGGGGGAGAGCTATCCGATGTCGGTGCTGATGGAGTGGCACAGCATGGGGCTTGGTGGGCCTGCTGCTGAACTGAGGTGGTGTGCGACAGGGAAGGCCCTGTGTTTCATGACTGTGCAACCCACTATCCGGACATGCAGACCTTCTACAGGTGAGGGGCCTCAGACATTGCCGAGGCAGCAGTGAGGTTCGTGGTCTTTCTGCCATGGATGGGCTAGCTCCCTCCTTGGAGGCCTTGTCTTTGCTGCAGCTGTCTCTGCAAGGCTTGGCACTCAATACATGTCATGTTGCTTCTCCCCCGCCCCCACCCCCAGGAATGGAGGTTGCAGAGAGTGAATTAGATAGAATTCAGGAGGTAGGAACGAATGGGTTTAGATATCCACTGCCTTCTGAATAGAATTCAGGGGCTCATTCATTTAATGACCTAGAAATTTGGTAATGGATACTTTATGGGCATTGGTTAGTAACTATGGGTTGGATGAGGGTAAGTCAAAAAGTACTGCCACAAAAAATCAGAGAAAGCTGTATTCAACAAAATTATTGAAATGTAAAAACCAGGGTTTCTCAACCTATCCCCATCTAGGCTATATACTCTTGAAGATGGTTTATGTATCTTTCTACGCCTTCTCTAAATCCTGCTTCTTTTAATTTAAGCCATGTCAAAATGGCTGCTTGGGCATCTTCAAGGGGGTCAAATAGTTTTCCGTTTCACTGCTGTTTGTCTTTGAAGAACGTCTAAAGGGGGCAATTGTCATAGAATGGTGGATAGTTCTTTCTACCGTCAAAAAATGAGCAGTCACACTGTCCTGGTGGGAAAACACTCTCTGGAAAATCATTCTGCCTTTCTTCTCACTATACAACCTTCCATTTTCTTAAAACTTCCTGCTAATAAGTCCCTCTGATTGGTCTGTGACCTCGGAGAACCTATGAAAATTTTCACTTTGGGATAAAAATAATTTTTTTGGGGGGCGGGCAATCGCTGCCTCTGGTGGTCATTACCCAGTGCCACTCCTGAGAGCTGCTGCTGGATTTCAACTGCCAAGCCCGCGGACTGCAGTCCCGCACTCAACCACTTGCACCACCGGGGCTCAGCCCAAAAATAATTTTTTTAAATCCCCCCAAAACCAGTTAATATAACCTTCTGAGATGAGCTCTTTACCTTGAATTTAGCTGGCCTGGCAGATCCCCTTGGAAGGCACGATTTAATTGGATGGACATATTTAAGAAAGCCTCCTGATAAAGATGAGGCTGTCGAATTCCCTAAAGATTTTTCCCTACCTAGGATTACTATGAACTGGAAAAGACTGGATAGAAGTATGTTTGGTGCCGTTTGAAGAAGGCTAAGACACATAGAAAAGGCTGGTTGTGTAGTGCTTATGCATTGGGCTCAAAGAGTTGCAGTGCCAGCAACCCACCAGGGCACTTCTACCCAGCTGCATAGGGGTGTTAAGAGTCGGAATCGACTCAGTGGCCACAATAAGACAAGCTGATTACTGAGAGAATTTGTATGAAACCACATACTGATCCTAGAGACATGTTGAAACACTCTGATTAGCATGAACCCTGGAGAGTCTGAACTGGAGCTCCAGTCATAATAGCTTTTGGCTTACCTTTGCATGAAAACTGGATGCCTAGAAGTCAATGACTGCCTATATCAACCATCAGTTAAACCCAGGTTTTCTTCAGGAATGGGACCAACAGTACCACCATGCTATTGAAAAGCCAAGTCTTTGGGGGAATGCTCAGATATTTCTATAATACCCATCCTGCAGAACATGTCAAATTTTTCATGGTCTGAGTTTTTGGTGTATGCTTTCTAGATACAAATATGTCTTTTACACCCACTCATTCAAAGTCATTCTGGAAGACTTTTGTCAAAATATTTTCAAAAGTCTTCCAATTGCCAGGGTTAGACATACAAATAATCAGGCCCTTTGCCTCAGTTCTTTTGGCCTGCTCACTTACGCATATAAACCATGAAGGCCTTAAATGCATGGACAGGCTATGATATGGTCATAAAGTATTCCCATAGCCTCAACAGGTAGTGACTTGATCAGGAGTGACTTGCTTTGGAATTTTTTTTTCCAATTACCTCTGTTGTAATATTCAACAGCTATTGCAGGAAGTACACAAGGAAGCAGAGGTCATCCAGCAAATTCCAAGGCCAACTACAAATACAGTAGCAAGAATACAACTTAAATAAATGCTTAAGCTTTGTTATGGGAGATTCATGATGAATAAAAACAGACAATTCCAGACTACCTTTCCAAAAAGTCATTTAAAATCACCAAAAATCTCACCCTCTCTGAACTCTTCTTAGAGATATTCACATAAATCTGTCTAAAGTCATGTCACTGCCATCGATAGCCAAGATAAAGGAGGTCACTTTACTGGGAGATTTGCTGCAGTAAAAATAAGGCACAAATGAATCACAAAGATGTAAGATAAGAACTGTGTGGAAAACAGGGTGATAGATTACACATCTCATTAAATATAATTTTATATGATCAGTTACTGTATTGCCCCGTTTAATTGATTTATATACACTTTAGGAAGCTTTTTACTGTTCAGGATGTAATTATATACTTTATAATTGAGTACATAGTTGATTAATTACAATGTTTATGGCTAGTCCTATTAAAAGCTGAATATCAGGTTCGTGGTCAGAAGCCTACCTTCTCCATCTTTAAAACTTGCTTCTACAATGATGTTTCACAAAAATGAATTATATTTCACTTACAAGACTTTTACCTCACAGTACTGCTTCCAGTAGGACTTTGATATTTTAATCAAACCATTTTTTCTTCTTTAGGTAATTGTCTATTCTTAAGTACAGGGTCATTCTCAATATTTTATAAGTTCTCTCCAGCCAATTTCAAAACAAAGAAAGAATAGTAATAAGGGAGAAGATGATAATTTGCATCCACTGAAATCTGTCAATATCTCCCCTGGTCAACTTTTCTGGATTTCATCAATCCACTGGTTTGGAAGCTTTTGTACTCTTTAAGAAGAACAATGGGGAGTTAATCTCCCTCCTTTAGAGAAAAAAATATCAGAAAACATAATTTGGTCAAATCTCCTTCAAAGGAATTTCTTTTCTAGCTTCTTATCCGCTCAAAGCTGCTTAAGATATGGTAGTCAATATCAATCAGGAAACATTTGACCCAAAGAGATAAAGTCTTGAGGTATGATCCTTTGATGAATGGCTTGCCCTTATCAGCTTGTAATTGCTATTATAAACTCAACAGAAAGGTTCCTTCCACTCTCCTTTCTGAAATGCCTCAAAGAAAAAGGGGTGGCAGGGTAGCCATTAAAGTGCTGGCATGGAGCACGGGTGGCAGTCACCGGTAACCACAAAGACAGCAGGTGTTCTGTGGGTCACAGTTTAGAGTTCCTTTGGGTCAACATTTTATAGGCTGTGAGCATTTTTTACACCCATTATTTCATTTCATCCCAACAGCCATCTTTTTTTTTCTCTCACAATTCTGGGTCTGTGTTTGTGTGTGTTGATTGTATGAATTTACTTGCTTATTACCCATATTTCCGAACTCAAGCCTCCATTAGGACAGGAGATTTAGGTCTGTTTAATTCACTTAATTCACAAAAGCTTACTTAATTTGGTCTCTGGTTCATGATCCTTTCCCACTAAATATTTGGTAGATTAATGAATGCCATTCTCAACAGAAAGAAGAATAGATGAATGAGCTGCTTTGTGCTGAGGGGATTAGCATTCCCATTTCAGAGCTGGGTAAGCCGAGGCTTGTGTATAAGGGAAGTGAGGCACTTACATCACAGTGTTCCATAGCTCTGTGGTGGATATTGCTGATGGTGTTGGCAGAAAGGAGAGTGCATTTTGTGTGGCCTTGGCTATAACAACTACTACTGTTTATTTTAAGGTGACAGGAGCAGTGCTAGAGGTTTTTCTATATAGTATTTTGTTCAATCCTTCGAACAACCATAGGAAGCAAATGTTCTTATTCTTATTGATGAGATGAGAAAACCCAGAAAAGTTAGTTAATTTAAACAACAACAATAGAGCAAACAAGGAAATAGACAAAATACTAGGCAAACCAAGGGACACTTTTATTACCTAAAGGTGGCTAGCAATGGAGAAGGGATGGCCTCATTATGAGGGCCAACGAAATCTCCAGTTCAGCCTCCTATCACTAACAAGATCAGGAGGGTTTAAACCAAGGCAGTGTGTTCCAGATTCTGCTAACACAGTTTACTACTTTCTTCATCTGATATAATAGGTTCCAATTATTTGCCTCTTTGTGGAGAAGTGGGCTATGCATTGTGCTGCTAACCACAGGGTCAGATGATCCAAACTATGAGCCACTGAGAGAGATCAAGACAAGTCTTTGCACTGCCATATAGAGTGCATATGAAGAGCACACAGGGCCTGCTATCCTGTCCTGTCCTGTTCGGTCACTATGAGTCAGCATCTACTTGCGGGGCTGGCAGGGAGCTTGGTTGGGACAACAGAACTTCAGCTCTAGGCGCTCACAAGGCCGGTTCCCCTCTGTCCTGTCAGGTTGCTGTGGGTCAGAATTGACTCAAAGGCAATGCATTTTTCTTATTATTTCTTGCCAATGAGATGCATTGGTACATTGTCTACAACAATGAATTCACGCAAAACAATTGTGAGGACTGATCAGGGTTTCATTCTGTTGTGCCCACGGTCACTGTGACTTGGAGCCAATGCAGCAGCACCTGGAAACACTATCTCCCTTTATCAACTCGAAAGATGTTTACCTGCTGAAAGCTGCAGTGACATTTTGGAAGGAGGGGGTACACTGGAGTGAAAATTGCCAATGAAGTCTTCATAATCTCAAACAAAAGGTTTTATCAAATGACTTCGTGGTTCTGTGTTCTGTAGACCTTTTTTTTTAACCACTGACACTCCATCAATCCCTGGTAGCCTGCGGACATCAACTACCCTGACAGCCCTGCCTTACTGGTGAGTCATAAAGACTCCTTAATTCCAATGCTGATGTCAACAGCCATGTGACAATCATTATGAGTACTCCTTGGTCTTCAACCTCTCCTTCCCTGCAACCAGTTCACACCACCCACCCCCCTCCCAAAGTAGCCCTGACTACTCCGGAACTCATTGCTGTCTGGTTTCAATTACATATAGACTTCCTACCAAAGCTAGCCTTTATTCTTCTAAGCAAGACTAGTTTTAGGAATCATTTAGATGCAATTATTTAGTCTCTTATAATAGGCTGCCCTCTAACATGCTTCAGACACATTTCCGGGCAGAATGGCCACTCAACATTTGAGACTTGACTGTGTGATCAGATATATATCCCTCTTAACTTTTTCCAAAAGCACCATTCTTACTAATTCAATAAGAAAGGCTTCCCTTTACTTGGTTTCTATTCCATCCCACCCAAAGTGTATCTGTAGATCTAAGGATCTACCCAAGCCCTAGTTTCTTCCCTTTTCTAAGTCAACCTTAAATCAACAAATTCCTTCAGCTCTTCATCCTTTGGTTTAAGAATATGCCTTGGACTATGGCAAAGTTCTCCCCACCAATGTGGAAATGTGGGACTGAAGCAGACTGAACAGAGCTCAATATTAGGGGCATCACTCAAGGAACTCTGGAAACAGTCATCATTTGCTCTGTGCTCATCAATTACATATTATGACAGACATCTGAGCTGTCGACTATTCTACCAAGTATTTCATAACTTTCCAATATTCAACTGTCTGATGGCAAAGCATTTCCTAATGTAAGTGTTGCTTCAATATCAGACAGGAGTTGATGGCAAGGGGTGCGAACTTGAAAACATCATTGGGTTACAATCCTCACGTCTTCTCTGAATGACAGGTCACCTGTCACCAGGTGCTTCTGCCACACCTATTAGATACTCAGCATAGGGCAATAGTCTCTCCCAGCGTGTTAAAAACTCAGGGAGGCAAACAGGGCAAACAAAAAGGCATATCTCTTTGACTTATTTATAGTTATCTCTTTGATATAAAGGCTATCAAAATTCGTAAGAAAAATTGGGAAGTTAGTGACATTAGTTCAATGAATTTTGCTGCCCTGGTCAATGAACAAATTTAACCTTGAACTTCAGCTCCAAGAGAGCTCTATGGAGATCACACTGAGTTTTTTGTTATCTTTTGTTATTTTTACCTTGCTTTATTTTGAATTTTTAGTCAATTTTCTGCCACAAAGTATGATCTTAGCTGTTTTCTGTCACTTTAGTTTCTGACAAAAGCCAGGAAACAGACAGACAGTACACTGATGTTAACAGTCCTTCGATGATGCTTCTCAAGGTATGCGAAAATAGCAAGCCTGAAGCCACACGTGAGGAATCACAGGTCTCATAAGGAGGAAGGGTGAAGTGGGTCTTGACAAAAAGCCAGTGGATCCCTTGCTGGAAACCCTGACATTTCTCACCTATAAAAGGTTTTGGGAATCTCACGAAGCTGCTGTCTCTCCATATCACAGAGGAGCCGTGGTGGTTATTTGTTGGGCTGCTAACTACAAAGTCAGCAGTTTGAAACCACCCGCCACTCCTCTGGAGAAAGACAAGGCTTTCAATTCCAGCAAAGAGTTACAGTCTTTGAAGCTCACAGTGGCAGCTCTGTCTTGTCCAGCGATTCAATGGGAGTGAGTATGGTTTTGGTGTTTTGAAGAGCGCATCTAAACAAGGCTGCAGGGCACATTGGCAAACTTAATTCTGTAACCTCTTTCATATCACAAAGAATTTTATTTCACACACAAAAAGTAGAGGATTAGAGAAAGTAGGGGAGAGGGAAATGCCTGGGGCTTGAAAGCTACTAAAATGATTATAAAATGTAAAATTTAGAAATGAAAAGAGAGATATCATATTGGGTCTTATTCCTCAAGGGAGAAAATTACAAATCACAGGTAACTTTCCTTCTCTTATTCCTACATTGTACCTCCTCCTAATTACTGTGATTGGGTGGTTGATAATAGTTTCTTAAAGGCACAGCTATATAGTATATGAACTAATTTTTTTTTTTTTTTTTTTTTTTAGGCATCACTGCCCTCAGGTGGTGGGAGTAGGCGGCCCAGCCTTTGCTCCTGGGAGCTGGAATTGAACCTCCATCCCAGTGGGCCGCAGTCCCGTGCACAACCACTATGCCACCGGGGCTCAGCCCCATGAATTAATTTTTAAGCAGAACCAGGGAGCTCTTTACCGGACAGTAGCACAACCTGTCCGGTTGTCCTCTGTTATTTCTACACAATGGGGCTTATATAGCTCTAAATCATGCATTGAAATGCTGAACTAAATTAACTTCTTTATTTAGACATGAACACGTCACACCCCAGAAAGGGTCAGAGTGGATATTTCTGGCTGACATTCACTCCAGGGCAAAGGAAGCCATTTCTTTGTGAATATTGAGAACCATAATCTGTATTCTCTAATTTCAGAAACCCCATCCCCAAGGATATAGTAATATTTATAGAACATGAAATTTGGGTTTTTAATTATGCCAACTTTCTCTTTCATATGTGAATGTTCCATATATCCCGGAACATGTTTACAGAACTTTCCCATATTTCCAAATAAATACACGAGAGAAGTTCTGAAATATACACATTTTAAAGATGACTTTGCACGCACCATGTCGTTCCCAGATGTTTCACATTCTGAATTTCTCAATAAATGAATAACATGCTAAGAAAGCAAACACGAGCTGACAGTATTTAGTCTAAGTTTTTAAAATGGTATAACATGTGTAGCTAAACACAATTTTCAATAACTATATTTTCACTATCAGCAGTTATTAAAGAATCCCATGTGAGTGTGTGGGGGATTCAATTTGGGATATTTGTAAGTGTGACCTCTGGGGGGGTCGCTTTTAATTGTCTAGTGCTTCTTACAACCACATCCTAACAGTGGTTCTTGTCTTCTAATTCTGAGTTACACACACACACACACACACACACACATGAAACCCATGATCCCAGTTCACTGCCACAAGTGTTCATGAACACGCATCGTAGCTACAGTCAGTTCTGGAAGTTTTGAGTTAGAGCCAAAATAAGGGCTACAACAAATGGCAGCCTGGCCTTTTCACATCTTCCATTTCACATGGAAATAAAATAAAATAAAAATCAGAATACTCCCAATCGCTCCCTTCTCCCTCTGATCTCCTTTATAAATTGGTAATATTCACCCATTATATCTCAAACTTTGCTACATTCTTATGTAAAGCTTAATTCTCTTCTCCTCTGGTGTTGGCTTGTGAAATGTCTTTAATTAAAAAAGCTAAAAGCACTCTAAATCGGGTGGCAGACTCATTTCCAGGGCATTCAGGCATGTTGTCTAATTTTAAAACTCTGACAGGATACATGTAAATTTATGCAAGTTTCATAAAAGTCACAATTTCCTCCTTGAATTCAAGCTCAAGAAAATGCCCCTGAGCTCTTTTCAAAGCTGTTTGTTTTACTAGGGAGCTCATTTTGCCTATTGTGTTGAAGGTGATTATTCTAAAGATTATCCAGTGTCAGAGCCCCATCCAGCCACCAGGAATGAAGGCCCTACAGTTCCCGGACCATGGAGTTTACAGGCTGTTAGATTGCTTCGTTTATGGCTCTTAACCACCGGTGAGGGGAAGGGAGAGGAAAATATTATCATGCAAATGATTTTGGTTGACAGTAATTAAGAAATTACATGTTAAGAAAATCAGTAATTGTTCACATGAGTCATTAATGTGTTTTCATTCTTTGTAAAACTTTCTGGCACGCCCTTCCTTTCTTGCTTTAAATAAGCAGGGACTGGAAAATATGCATAGTATTTGGAACCCAGGGGAGTGACATATTAATTCAAAGTTTGCTTGGAAGTGCAGCTCTGGGGAAACTCAAATGCCTTCCCAACCTTTTGTTTCTATACCACTCTTTGCCCTGGACTTATCAGCAGAATGGAGGAGGAGTGAGCCTCTTAAACTGGGGTAGGTGAAGGCCTTCTCTCTCCAACCTCTCAGGCCTCTTCAGCGCCCCCAAGGGACCATACTTAGGGGACCCCAGTGCTTAGGAAATCTCTAACTTGGGCCGGCAGCACGGGCTCAGGCACGGACGATTAACCATTCCTGGCTAATTCTGTGGCTCCCCAGAAGCAAATAGCCACTCTGAAGTCAACCTTTTGCCAAAGTTTGTTTTGGAAAGATCTTAAATCCACAGGAAAGAGACTGAAATTGCAGGATGGAAGGCCGCGACGGGCTCCCCAACGGTTGGGACACCTTCAAGTGAACTCAGGTTCGCTTACAAATCACCGCTGCTGAAAAGAGCACAAACTAAAATTACATTTGTTTTTATTGAAAGACAGCCTCAAGTGCTGACATGTAGTGCATGGCATGTGATATATAATAATACTCCTAAACCAGTTCTGACATAATATCTCCGGCGGCCTAATAACCACAAATGATTGCTTTAGTTAAGAACTAGCCAGAAGCCAAATAGATCCATGTACAAGGAGCTGGAGCCGTAAATACCTCAACGATATTTTATGTCACTTTGTAAAAGTTAAAGGACTCCTATAATAATTAACAACAAAAACGCCATGTTCTTAACTATCGTAGGGTGGTTGTGAAAGGTTATTTCTCTGGCTCTGGAATGCCACTGCCATAAATTATTCAGGCACCAAGAAGCATGAAGGAGAAATAATAGCAATTTAAATGAAGGCTGACGTAATTCATGATAAACAGTCATTGGAAAATATTACAATGTTGTCTTTTTAGAGTGGGTTTAATCAAAAGAATGTGACCATATTCTAACATAAACCACTTCTCTTTTCCATTGTACTAGCACTGGCTCTCGCCCTAACTGCAAGGGTCTTATGCACAATGACTTGCTGAATCCAAAGCTCCCACACCTCCAGGGATCCTAACAATGTAAATTTGGTATTCTGATTGATGGAAGGAGCTTCCAAAACAAGGCTCAAAAGCTCTACCCCTCATGGTGGTCCAGAAGAGAGACTGAAATCTGAGACTCACAGAATCAGGATGCCTTCAAGAATACATATCAAAAGATAGTTAAGTAATGCAAACAGTGAAGAATGACTTTATTGTCCCCTCTGAGAGAACCTTGGGTATAAGTAGGGCAGCTGTCCTGATAAAAGCAAACCTTTGTCCCAGATTGTTCTGGGTAAACTGTAAATATAGCAACACGTTAAGGAACAAATATGACAAGGAAGACTAAACCTGCCAACTTTCATTAATGCAAAATATCACTAGGTCAGGATCATAAGACAAGATCACACGGTATGATCGCCAAGCACATGTTTATACAAGATGGGGGTGAAGGGAGAAAAGAAGTAGTTACTGTCCATAAGGAGGAGTTCTGTGTATACTGATCCAGATTAGGAAAACCAGAGATTGAAAATATAGCTCATTTTAACACAAGACTGGGCACTATTTACCTTTCTGGACTTCACTCAAGTCTTTTGGAGGTGTAAAAAGAATGATATTGCTATGATAATTGCAAAACCTTCCAATGAAGAATTCATTTAAAAGTCTTTAAGCCAATTATTGATTATCTGTGTTCATTAAGGAAGGCAGGGATAAAAGAAAACACAGAAATCCAATAGCTTGTTTTTCCCAGTAGTTTCTATATCATTCTTTCCAAGGGCCATTCCAAGCAGCGGAAGCGATTTCCATGTTTCTTCCTCTCCTTTTCTCTGCTAAGCTACGGGTGGAGGTGTTAAGGAACTGGAAAACACTCATCTGGAGGGAGAGTGGCCCAGCATGGGGCAGGACGCGGATAGTCTACCTAGTGGGGTCGTGGTCCCTGATAATAAAGAATTAACTGTCACATCCCAAAGATCATTTAAAATAGCTGTTACACTGCAAAACGGACTATTTTTGACTTTGGGTCTCTTCTTCCAACTCAATCTATTTACATCGTCTCCAAGGTCAAATAGATGGCCACTCCTTGAAAAACGTTTTTTTCCAAAATAGATAAATGACTTTCTTTGGCATGTAGGAGTAAAAATGTATTTTATCTCTTCTTACCACACAAACCTTACTTTCTCGAAATAGCCTATTGCAAAAATTATCAGTGAATTTTGCTCAGTGTACAAATATTTTATATATTACAATAAGCGGCAAAAACACAAAACTTGCAAATATTTATTTTTAGACAGATGGGAGAAGCAATTAGAGCTAAAATGTGAAGAATGAAGAACTCACAACCAATTATATTGGACATGCGAACTCTTCTGCCATCAAATTTTATACAGATACTGTAGAGCATTTTAAGAAATATCACTTGCACACACACGCAAAATATTTCACAAGTAAAAAAAACTCCAATCACTAAAAACAACATCTGAGGGTCATTAGTAACTTACTCTGGAGCTGAGTTATCCAACCAATAAGTGACCTGACTCATAATTTCTAAATTTCTATTTCTGAAGTATTTCATACCAGGGCAAGGATGCGAAGGTATAGCTTTGGACAGTGTGAAGTTTTCTTGCTCAGAACTCTTCTAAAGAAAATGCTCGTGTGATGTCCTAAGTCATCCAAATGTAAATCTTTCCATCAGTAAGACAAAAACCTAATTCCAGTAATAATACTTAGATTTCATTCTTGCAAATATGACACATTCGGGGCAGATTAAATGTGAGTGTACAAATGTGTGTGTGCTCACAATAGACAACTTGTATACCAACACCAGGCATTGTATACCAACACCAGGCACTAATCACTACTTCCCTTTAAGACATGTCTTGTTTTTATTTTGATGAAGTTTACAATGTAATATTGGGTTCACTCTCTCTGTTAAAGGGATAATTAGCATATTTTTCAGACTACTAAGAATCTGACTAGAAGAACATATGAAAAGATTCCCATTCCAAAGTCTTTCATAGCCCTGCAACACATTTTTAAAACAGAGATAGTGTTCAAATACTCCAGCCCAAAGATAAAAGAAATAACAACTGTACTCCACACAGCCCACTGGACTGAAACACCCTAAATATTTATACCAGCAGGAGTTGAAAATAGTATCTGAGATCAATGCCAAAATATTTCTTCCACTCATTATTAGCAACAGTCTTTGGAAAGGCAGATGCCAAAAGAGCTAGCAACTTTCCTAATGGACTAGGCCCCGTCATGTGGCTTGTTCTAAGTTTCAGAGGGAACCCTATGGTCAACTCATGGGAAAGTGGGGTTGAACAACACAATCCCTATTTACTTTTCTTCATGACAAGCCATACATTTTTTAAAATGCTTTGAAAACACCCCTCCAAAAAAGGATGGGGTTTTCAGGTTTACACAATCCATTCCCTCCCCACAACATATCAGTGCTTCTCGAATGAATGGCAACTTAGAATGACATTTGGCAATCTTTTTGCTTCTTAGTGGAACATGCAATAATGCTATGACTAGCAAATGATGTGTGGAAGCCAGTTGCCAGAATAAACGCTGACTCTTGGTGACCCAGTGAGGGCCATAATAGAGCAGTGCTTTCGAGGGCTGCCACCGTGATTTCTCAGCCGCAGACCCGCAGACCTGCAGACCCTTCCTCTGTGTCTGTCTCCTTCTGGCAGACTCCACGCTCTACCTAGGCAGCCAATGTAGAGACTGACATTGTCTCTGATGTCATGAAAGATGATAGCTAGCTCTCAGGTCTGTATCAGGGGTCAATGTATTTTTTCCTGTGAAAGGCCTGATAGTAAATATTTTTGGCTCCATGAGTGATACTCAATTCTGCCATTTTATTGCAAAAACAGTCACAGACGAGATATAAAGGCAGGATCCTGGCTGTGTGCCAGGAAAACTCTATAAAAATAGGCGACTGACCTGCTGGGGCCTGGGGCCATGGTTTGCGTATGTAAACTAGACTGTAAACAGTGCATTGACATCCGAACACAGACTCAGAGAACTAAACCTCAGCCCAATGGTGAACCTGCTGAAAGTTGCACCTCTTGTTGAACACAATAGGTGTTCGACATCTGCCAGGTACAGAGGAAGCACACCATGTTAAAACACACCAAAACCCACTGCCACCAAATCTAAAACTCACAGTGACCCTGGAGGACGGCGTGGAATGGCCGCATCTGTGCTTGGGAGGCTGCAAACCTTTATGGGAGCAGAGAGCCCCATTTTTTGTCCAGAGTGATGGGGGGTGGGATAGGGTTCAAAGTGCTTACCTGATGTGATTATGCCACCAGCCTCCCCCTTTAAACAGGTCAAACCCATAGCACCGGGATGGAGTCACTTCTGACTCAAAGTGACCCCGTATGACAGAGTAGGTTTCCAAGGCTGTGACTCTTTATGGGAGTAGAAAATCTCATATTGCACCTGCAAAGCAGTGGGTGGTTTTGAACTGCTGACCTCGGAGTTACACTACTCAACGCTTACCCACTACACCACAGGTGTCACTAAATGGGCAATGTTGAGAATGGAGAAGGAGGCAAAGCCTCTTCAGGTGAATGTGAACCATGTACCTGGCAATCACTGAGGAACCTGACTTTATACATTTGCTCAAAGTTCCAGATAGGGTGAGCATCAGCTAGATTCTTTTTATCATTCTTTGAATGATAAAGAAAATACTTTCATTCTTTGAATGAAAGAAAATACAAGAAGAAGAGTCAAAAAAGAAGAGTTGAGAAAATACTAAAAAAGAGCAGCATAGCACAATGGTATGGGCTTGGAAGTATACAGGGCAGGCTTTGAATCTCAGAGTTACTTACTTAACTAACAGGCCAAATAACTCCCTTAAGCAACTCGAGCCTGTTAACTCATTTGCAAAACAGGACTCACAGTACCTGCTTTATCGTGTGGGTTTCAGTCAGAACTCATGCTATTGAGTTGATTCAGACTCATAGTCACCCTACAGGCCAGAGTGAAACTGCTTCAGTGTGTTTCCAAGCCTTACATCTTTATGGGACCAGAAAGCCTGCTCTTTCTTCCTCAGAACCAGCTGGTGTTTTTGAGCTCCTGATCTCTGGAGCCCAGCTCATAATCCACTATGTCACCAGGGTGGGTTTAAAATGAGATAATGTATATAGTTGGTGCTTAATAAAGACTAGGTCAATTCAACTTCATTAAGCATTTCACTATAGAAAGTAACTGTCATAAATACACATGATTTATTAAATGTATATCTTTTAGGGATACAGACAATTTCGATGGTGCCTGCCATAGTGCCTGGTAGAGAGTAAGCTCATAACAAAAGGTAGGAGCTTCTGTCAACTTATTGTGAACTGCCTAGATGAGGACTCCATGGTAGTGGGTTTACCTAGATATATCAGGAAAATGGCTGCCTAGTTAATGAAATGGAAAATGTCCCAAGAACCATCCAGAACAACATCTTGTGCGCCACTCAGAGGATGCAAGTCTGTTGAGAAGAGAAAGGAATCTTGAACATCACCCAGCTCAGGGTACTTAATTGAAGGTTTCCCACAATCCCTAGAAATATACACATGAATTTTTTGCACATGATGGATATTTTCATTTTTGCAATAACATTATTAGATTATTTAAAATCATGATGATGTGTGTACACCTATTTTAAAGAGAAGAATCACAGCTTTCATTGAAACTCTTAAAGGGGCAAAAGATCCAAAATAATAGCGTCATAATTCCAATCCAACCTTCCATTTCCCATGTAAGACATGAGAGAGAGGTCCAGAGAGGTTCAGTGAGCCACCTAAATTCTCCTGTCCCTCTTTAGTATGAGGATCCGATTCAGAACCATCTCACAATCAAGTATCCTTTTAAGAAGACGTACTGTGCTTTTACTTAATTTCTCTTTAATTCATAGGATTAGGGTAGATCCCTGCAAAATAATGTTCCTAATTTTATCTCAGGCTTATACAAGGTTTAAGGAACACAGGGGTCAACCCAGACAAAGCTTCACAAGGCTGGGGGGTCCAAAGTCAGCAGCAGCTCTGAGAGGAGACTGTCAGCTCTGGAGAAGAGGCAGCCATCCTGGAAATCCTGGGGAGCAGCCCTGCTCTGTCCTCTAGGGACAATATGAATTAGAACCAACTCATTGGCAGTGGGCTTGGCTTTTGTTTTGCCAGTCGGAGGACCAGAGCCCTCCCTTCTGTTGCTCCATCTCAGCCCATCACCTCTATCCCACCTGAAGAGAAGCAATTAAGGAAGGAGGAGCTGCTGGCACTAGTTTCTTCATCAACTCCCCTTCTTCATGATCATTGTCATCAAATTTAACTTGAGACCTTCCTACAGCAATGGGGTCTCAGTCTTTAGTGTGAGCCATTACCTGGCCATCTTGATGAAAATCTTGGTACTGGGCATTACTCATTCAAATTGAGCAGGTCTGAGGTCCCCAGTGCCATCCAGCCAATTTCAACCCATCACAACCCTATCACCACTAAACATTGGACATTTTAGGAAGTTCTTCAGATGACTGCTTCTTTTCCTGACCTTGTTTTTTGGCCTAGGCTGCAATTCCCTGAAGAGTTTCCTTTTCTCTTGTGATGTAGAGAGGTGTACTTGACATTGTAAGCACCTGAGCTCACTGTTCCCCTCTATAAAGCCCCACTGCCGGCACTGAGTACTGTTTAATTTTGACAAGAGTGTCCTGGAATTACCCCTAAAATATATAATCAGATATGCTGCACAACTCTTCTGAATGTAATGGAACTGTTGAACTGTGTATGTAAATTGTACTTAGTAGAATTGTTATAAAAAAAACTAATTTTTAGTGGGCTGAGCCCCGGTGGCGTAGTGGTTATGCACGGGACTGCGGCCCACTGGGATGGAGGTTCAATTCCAGCAGTGGGGCTATGCCTCCTACTCCCACCTCCAGAGAGAAGTGATGCCCAAAAAACAAAAAAACAAAACAAAACAAAACAAAAATCTAATTTTTAAAAAAAGTTACAGTGTCAGAAATTCACAGGGACAGTTTTATTTACAACATTGTTCATCACTTTGCTGACAATACAGAGGACAGTCTAGGTGGCAACCTAACATTCTAATAACCAAACCAAAGTCACTGCCATGGGGTTGATTCTGACTCATGGTGGATCCATAGAACAGGGTAGAGCTGTCCCTGTGAGCTTCTGAGATGGTAACTCTACAGGAGAAGAGAGCCTTCTCTTTCTCCCTCACAGCAGTGCTGCTGTCCAGCTGTGGTGGTTAGCAGCACAGTGTGTAATCACCACACCATCAGGGCTGCTCCTCAAACTCCAATAAGAGGAGATTACCTGCCCACCTGTCGTCAGGTCAATTCTGACACTAAATGACCCACCTGTAGAACTTCTAAGGAGGTAAATCTTTATGGGAGCAGAAGGCGTCATCTGGTGAAGCCACCACCTGGCTTGACCCACCAACCTTGCTGTGAGCAGTCCAGCACTTTCTCCCCAGAACTTCTTGGAGACTATGCAAACCATGACTAATCCACCAAAGGCAGTTATTCTACAGCCATTAACATGCTGATTATAACAATGAGAAAAGGTGTATTTTATAATAACAAATGGTTTCAGATACATAGGACAGGACTTTAAAAAGTTGGTGGAAAAATTCATTGTCTCTTAATTCCATTTTTCCATAAGTTTTTTTTTGAAACACCCTTGTACGTGAAAGGTTCTCAAGTAAATAAAAAATGTATTTTCCAGTGGAAAAAGGCTGGCAGGAAACAGATAAGCATTGATAAGATCATCGATGATACTAACTTGCTGTCATGGATTAGATTCCAGCTCATAGTGACTTCTGTGAGGCACAGTAAACTTGCCGCTGTGAGTGCCTGACACTGTAGCTTTTTTTTTCTCATTAGTTTACTTTTTAACAATTTAACTGACATATAATTTCCACATCATACATTTCAACACTTCAATCACATTCATTAGAGTTATGCAACAATCACCACAATCAATTCCAAAACATTCCTTCTTCCTTGTGCTTCCTGTTAGCTCCCAATTTCCTGCTAGCATCACATCCCTTCGAATCTATTAACCGAATTGTTGTCTCTATAGGTTTATGTAATCTAAAGTTGGACAACTTTAAGGGAGTAGAAAGTCAAGCAGCTCTTCTTTTGAACTGTCAACCTTACCGATTAGCAGTACAACACATAACTGCTATGCCATCATGTTGAAGACATGAGAGGAAGGCAATGAAAGTACAGGGAGGCATGCAAGTTTCATAGCTCAGCAGACTGGAACTGGAATCTAGTTTGGCAACTTACTAGCTATGTGACTTGACCATTTTTAAACTTCTTACCCTCTTTTTCATTGCAGGTGAAGGGATAATTAGTATGAGCTTTCGTACACTGGTGGAAAATATACATAGACCAAGAGGCCATCATTCAGACATATGGGCATATTGTGTAGAGTAAAATCAGGAAAGGCATGTATCCTTTTGCCATTCATATTGGGTTTGTGTGCTGTATAGAGGATCCGAGATGTTGGACTATATAAAGATGTGCACAACATGAAAATCGGGGGAAGATTCATTAACAACTTGTGATATGCAAATAACACAACCTTGGCTGCTAATTGTAAAGAAGACTTAAAACACTGATGAAGATTAGAAACTACAACTTTCAGTATTGATTATACTTCTATACAAAGAAAACAAAGTCCTCACAAGTGATCATTATAGGTTGACAAAATATTTAAGTTGTCATAAATTTACTATATTTGTATCTATAATCAATGGCCATGAGAGCAGCAGTCAGGAAATTAAATGAAGTATTGCAATCCACAAACCTGCTGCAAAAGGTCTCTTTAACTTTTTAAAAATCAAGGATGTCACTTTCAGGACAAAGAAGTTCCTTACCAGCATGCAAATGATGAATAATACATAAGAAAGATTGAAAAATTGATGCCTTTGGAGAAGAACACTAAATATGCCCAAATAATGAACAAATCTGTCTTGAAAGAAGGACAGCCATCATATTCCTTAGACGGAAGATCTCAAGACTTGGGAGGATCTTTAAATCTGTGGCAGTCACCTAATCTGGTGTCAATTTGAGGATTAAAGTGTAGGGGTGGAGTCTAGCCTGTCAATCTGGAGATAGCCAATGAGACCTCTGTGTGGGCATGACCTTCTCCTGAGAATTCTGGGAATTCTAGAAAATGTGGCAATTCCTTCTTGGGAGGCATTGCAGCTGACAAGGTGCATAGTGCATGGCAACATGCTGATAGACCCTGAGACCTGGAAACTGGAGAAGTCACGGGGAGATCTCTGCCAGCACTGAGATGCTTCTCCCACCACTGGATACACATGATTCTGCACCCACTAGCCTGTTTTTGTCCTGGTGTCATTGCAGGACTTATAGATTGGTGTCAGACATATGGGCTAATATCAGACTTATGACCTTGTACTGGACTGGACTGGACTTGGTTGGGATGTTTTCTCAATTTTCAAATGCTCTTGTATATGAACCTCTTTCTTATACATATATGAGTGTCTATGGCTTTTATTCTCTAATCTACCCGGACTAACTCAAAGTACTTTGAACAGAGGAGCCCATTTCTGGAGCTGAATGTCATGCCTGGTCAGTAGAACATCAGTGAAAAAGAGGAAGATTCTCAGTAGGATGGACACACATCCTGGCTGCAACAAAGGTATCCGATATATTGACGATGGTGAGGATGGTGCAGGACCAGAACATTCTTTTGTCCTCTTGTATGCAGGGTTGCTCTGAGTGAGAACCAACTTGACAGTACCCAACAACAACAAAGCATAATGTATGCAGCAAGCTTATCTTAAGATCTGACATATGTCACATGCCCAGAGAAGTATGGCTAAGAATTATTGCTATTATGTTTGTACTCTCCATAATGAAAAAAATGTTTTGAAAAAGTTTTGGGGAAAAAAGAAAAACTTTTGAATGGGGCTTGGTTTTGTTTTGTTTTCCTCGATTTTAAATATTGTACAAAGTCAATGAGGGACGAGATGCATGTGGCCAACTGCAGATTCACCTTAACAATGGGGTCACTTTGCAAAACTGATGCCATGCCCCTCAGCACACAGACACATTCACAACACCATTCAGCAGGTGGGATGGCATTAAGCACAAGCAAAAGCCAATCCTGCAAACTGTTCAACATAATCATTAACAAAAGTAGTTGTTGTGCAACCTGGTGTCCTCTGGGGTTGCACAGTGCTGTTGAGCCCCTTAAGGTTTTCGAGACACTGATCTTTCAGAAGCAGAATGCCAGGCCTTTCTTCCTAGGCACTTATGGGAAGGTGGAGCCTTACTATTTATCAGTCAAGTACAAACAGTTTGCACCACCCAGAATTTTCTATAATTACCATGTGGCTCAACAAGTTTACTAGGTAAATACCCAAGAATGGTATCTATCCAGAAACGTTCACTACAGCACCATTGGCAATATCCAGAAGTTGAAAACAACCCAAGGGTCCATCTACAGATGAATATATTAATAAAATATGGTGTTATCATATAATGGACTGACTCAGGCATAAATAGAAATGATGTTCTGATAGATGCTGTGACATGGATGGACCTTGAAAGCATTATACTTAGTGAAATAAATCAAAAACAAAAGGATAGTATTATACCACCACCCCACTTATATGAAATAATTAGAATAGGCAAATGCACAGAGTCCGAAGTTTATTAGTGGTTTCCAGGGACCTTGTGTTACTGTTAATCATGACATAGCAAACATTGAAAACAGATTGTATTTGGATGCTTGTCCAACATGATGAACATAATTAATGTCAACTATATAGAAAAATAACATTTAATCTTTACATATATATTTGCTATAATTAAAAATGAAAACAAAAGAGTATGAACCCAGAATCTGATGTCCTATCTGAGTACCAAGGGAGTCTTACTGCTATAGCACAAGTGTTTATTCAATAACTTTCAGTAACTTGATCTTCTTTGGCCACTGTTTGCCAACTATAATGCATGTCTTCTTTATAATACAGAATTATTACATGGCATGGGTGACTCCCTTTGTAAATTCTCTTCCCCATGAAGGCCATTTCTTGCATGAGGCACGATGTGAAATGTGGTCTTTATTGCATAGTACCAGTCATCAGTGCTAAGGGGAAGACAGATCTCAAAAGGACCAATGGAATGGGGCTAGAGCCATTGCCCTGATAAAACATAGTTCCTGAGACTCGTGTAACCCTTGTTCAATTATTTGATCTCCTATGTAAAAGGTATAATGTTTGTGCCTGGAACTACAGGGCTGGACTTATAGCCCTCTAAACCTGCATGTTGTATACTTGTCTCACCCAGGAAAATCTCTTGAGAAACAAAAGACCCTGTCCTCACTTATTATGGACATGGAGTGACCAATGACCCATAAAGTATCCTTAGCAGATGAGAGCCATCAATCAAATCCATACAATAAGCCAGTGAAGATTCTACTCCCTGAAGACTTTATTGAATGAGTAGTCTCAACTGTAATTATATGGAATTCTTTCCTCGTCTATAAAACTCACATTAGAAACTGTCAGTACACCATAGGCTAGGGGCCCAGCTACTATTCCTCAGTTTCCACAATGAACTTAAGTATCTGTGGAAAGATCATCCAAGTGGCTATCACTTTTTTCAAATTTAAGGATGCTTCTCAACTTCTTGAGCAAGAACACCCTTCTAGGATGTACATCCAAGATCTATTACACTTCACAATAAATTAGCATTCTTCAACCAAAGACACTGACCAATTAAGCTGCACAATTTTTCTCATTTGCACAAGTAAGTAACTGCTGGGGAAAACCAGATTCCTTTCAATTAGACACTTTCACTTGTGAATTCAATCAATTGGCAGTAAGCTAAGGCTTAAAGATTAAAGCAAAACATATCTTGACTCTAAAAAAAGAGATGATAGAGATTGGAAGCCCACTATATTCTAAAAGTCTTTGCCTTTTTTCTGAAAAAGAAATTTCCCAAATATAGACTGATACAATGATAAGTGAGACATGATCTTTACCCTTCAAGGAGCTTAGGATCTAATGACTAGACATAATATCAAGTGTTAATTTTAATATCCATCAGAAGAAAACCAACACATTTTGGAAAAGTACAAGAACCTCAGAAGGGATAGGAAGGAGAGTTAAAGATGATTTCTCTGAAGCCATTTCTTTCTGCCTAGAGGGAGCCTGTTAAGAAGCCAGAGGTAGAAGTTGGTACTTGATTACTCCACTTGTCCTCATCAGTTGGTGTTTCTCTCTTTACTCTTTTTGGAGGCCCACGTGTAAGGTCTCATTTAATAAGAGGTCCATTCCCTTCCCCTTCCAGAGACTTCCTCCAGGTCCAGGATAAGGTCTGTGAAAGAAGTGCTCAGGAGATGTGCTAAAGTAGCAGGCACTCTCTTTCAGGTTCAGTCTGGAGTATGTCTCTACCTCTTCACTTGAAATGTCGTCCTGCTGTTTGGATGCTCTTCATCCTAAATGTCTTATTGAAGATCCACTTCTTCCATGAACTTCTTCTGATCCTTTTCAAACATCTCTGAACTCCAGCAGCACTTAGAGCTTGAACTCTTCCTCCCTTGGTGCTTGGAAGTCTGCCTTGCTGTGTCTATCTTACTAGTATTACAAGATCTTCCTATTACTTCCTATTACTTTAGCAGGGACCGTCCCCCACCACACCCCCACCTCCAACCCCTTGGAAGCTCAAAGTAATTTCTGCTTCTTAAATCCATGCTCTACTCATGTTGTAACAGAATAGTGTTCTCATGAACATCATCAAATGGCGCTACCCTTCACTTTAGTCACATGCTCAGTCTGAAGTCACTCAGTGGTCAAATGCAAAGGTATTAGGAGGACTGGATATATTATTTGTATTGTATCATTACTCCCTGTCTTATCTTACCTACTTTGGTTACTGAGTATCTTTATAGCAGAGACAATGCCATATATTAATACCCCATCAACCTGGAGCGGCACTGTAAGTAGATTTGGATGAATAAGCACAACAGAAGCACTGAAGAGCATCACAATTTTTCTATTCAAATCTCAACTATTCTTTAGTCCTCCAGTATGGTAGCAGGAGAATAAAAAGAGTCAGGTAGAGAAGAGATTCACAGGGAGAGAATTTCTAGGCAATCTCCCCAGGAATCCTAAAGCCCAGATGATGGAATCAGGGCCAATGCCAGGCAGCAGTGAGATCTCCTGAGCAGGCAGTGCAATAGCTCTTGTGCCAAGAGCTTGGCTACTGCATCTCCTTTGAAAACCCATTACCAAATCATGGCAAGCAAATTTTAATTTTAAAAAGGGAAATGATTTATGTGCTACAGGCATAAAGAAGTGACAGAAGCAGGAAAGCTTGCATACATTTCATTTTTTGAAATTAGACCTATAATTTTTTCATTAAAGAAGGATGCCAACTTGTGAAAGTCAATGCGTTTTGAGCAGAAAATTACAGAGAGGTGTATAATGAAAGTCCTGTCAGCATCACAGTCCCATGCCTTACAGAGACCATGGGAACACAGAGCAATGTACTATCTGCCCCCTTCAACTGCTCCATTTTCCCAGATTTTAAAGGGTCCTGTCTTCACATCTCCTTTTCTGATGAGTTGGGGCAACACTGGAGGGTGATGGCTCTGGCTGGATCATGAAGGGGGATCTGTCTGCAGATCAGACAGAGTTGAAGTAGGAAGGACAGTCATATATAGATGAGAGATAAAGCTAGCTGGCATCAGAGTTCCTTGATGCCATTCTAGCGTCTTTCAGATTTTGGAAGTTCATGATCATTCCTTTCCTAACTATGCCCATCACACACCAAATTCTCTAATTAAGCCCTACAAAACCGACTCCTCACTCATCATCTGGAGCCACAGTTATCAATGTTCTGTTTCCAGCATGCTTGATCTCAGAAGACCTGACGGCTCATTTTGAGCAGGCACCAAACAGAGAGACAGCTTAGTGAGATGGTTATAAGTATGGATGCTGAAGCAGACATTAAAGTTCTAGCTTTACTACTTGAGAGTGGTGTAATGGCATCCCTGGTGGAGGAAATGGTTAATGAGCTTAACTGCTAACTGAAAAGGTGACACTTGGAGTGCACCCAGCGGTTCCTCAGGAAAAAAAAGGCATGATGATCTACTTGTGAAAAATCGGCCTTGGAAACCACAATGGAGCACAGTTCTAGTCTAGCAAGAATTCGTCTTCCAGAGTTGGAATCAACTCAATGGCAACTTGGTTTTGAGCTGTGCAATGCTGATGTGTTTTAGTATCCTGGAAAACCCATGATATAGGCATACAGTACATACATACCCATTTAGTATGCCAATATCTACTGTATGCTTACTGTGAACCACAAGCTATTCTAGTCCCTGGGCCCATGATTATGAGCAAGACAGAAGAGTTCCCTTCTCTTAATCAGCTTACATTGTAGCTTGGGTGGGAGTGTGTGGCGGTTATGTGCTTATGTGAATTTCATGATTGAGATGTAGTGGTGGACTCTAGCCTATTAATCTGGAGATAGCCAGACTAGTCAATGAGGCCTCTGTGTGGGCATGGCTTTCTCCTAATATGTCTGGGAAATCTTGCAATATTTCCCTTGTGAAGATGAGAAGCTATCTTCTCCAGTTGTTGGGAGTTAGTATGAGAGACGATGAATCACAGACAAGACAAGATAGCAGCATCCGAGAAGCTGAAGGAACTGGAAGAGAAGCCACATGACTTTGCCCTGATGGAGCCAGACCTCTGAAGCTGGAGAGGCCATGTGGAGACCCCTCCCAGCGATGAGTTGCTTCTCTCACCACTGGATGCTGTTGATGAACCCTGAGCCCTGGAAGTGAGGAGCCATGGGGAGACCCCTGCCAGCACCGGGATTCTGCACCCACCGACCTGTGACTTCATGAGTCGGAAGGAAACATTATAGACTGGTATCAGGCATATCGCTAATATTGGATTTATGACTTTGAATTGGACTGAGTTGGGATGCTTTCTCAGTGTTCCATTCCTTTTGTATATAAACCCTTTCCTTATATCCATATGCATGTCTATGAAATTTGTTCCTCTAGTCTACCTGGACTTACACAGAGTGTTGGAGAAATTTCATCAACATTACAGAAATAAATAGAGGAGTCAATTTATAGCAACAAGTATAGTCCACAAACATAGTACAGTGGTGAGTCATATGAAGATAATGTCACAATAACACAATAGGTTATAGGATAGAACCAGACTTGGGGAAGGGGGATGGATGGTCAGAGAAGAGGGTTTCTGAGCTGTGGCCTGAGCTCTGAGAAGGAACCAGACCTATGAAATCAGGGAAACATGTCAAATAAAGGGACAAATGTTTGTGGAATCAATTGAGTAATTTTTGGTAGTAAATACTGCTACTATCTATAACCCAACACATGGTCATCAAGTTGGTGCTAACTTGTTGGGACCTTTTCAGGGCAGAGTAGCACAGCCCCCAAAGGGTTTCTAAAGCTCTCACTCTGTTTGCAAGTAGATGGCCATATACTTCTCCTGTAGAACACCTGGTGAGTTCAAATAGCCAGCCTTTCACTTAGCAGCCCAACGCTGAAACCTTGAGCCATTAGGGATCCTACCACCTGCATTTCTTTATTGATATGAACATTTTTTCTGGCTGTCTTTTCAGGGCTTCTATAAACCCAATATGTGGTTGAGGTTGTTTTAGATGTGTTTGTGGTGGGGGATGTGGGGTGTTGAGGTATAAGATTGAGTTAATAAGGAATATTAGCATGAAATGGGACTTCATATATATTATCTATGTGCTTTTACTTAGCTCATTTGATCTTCACAGCACCCTTATGAGGTATATACATTAAAATGATCCCTGCCATTTGGTCTCATGGTGAACCTGTATAGGATTTCTGAGACTCATCTTCGGCCAGAGGGTGTGTAGACTTCCACATTTGTCTCCTGTAGAGTGGATTTGGATTTCTGACCTTGAGGGTAGCATTTCAACATTGAGTCCACATTTTCACAAGGGCTCCTATATCATTCATGGCTAATCCTGTTTTATCCCTTTCCACCACTCATCCTACAATAGAAACGCTCTGTCTTGTTCACAGTCCAGTGCCAAGGAACCAAAGCAGTACTTTGCACAAAGTAGGTATGTTTCGGATACCAGTTAAATAGACATATGGATATATGTGAACTACCTGCCTGGCACTGTGCTGGGCTTTAATCATCCTCAGACTGCAGTCCAAGGAACTCCAGTCAATCTAGTTCCCCTGAAAAAATTGAATGAAGGGGGCATTAAAGAGAATTGTCATTCACTGAGAAGATTTTAAAATTTAAGTGAATTAGACTTACTTTGAACCTCAATCCCCCTGACCAATGCTTTCACTTGTGATTTTCAGTGACCTTGCTCTTTCCTGTTGAGGGTATATGTGTTTTTTAATTGATAAGACTATTCATTTCACCCTAGAGAGGAATATGTTGATCTTGCTAATGTAATGGGATATAACTTTCTTGCTTTTCTGGATGAAACGTAAGGTGAAATATTATCCAATATAGACACAAATCCTTTCTTCTGGGTTGAACAAGAGTTTATTGTACCCATGAGTCCAAAAAGTTTTTAATAACCCATGGAGTCCACTCAGCTACAAAAGTAGTCCAGAGTTATTTTTAAAAGCTCCTTTCAAGTTCCCCAAATAGAAAAGAACTCTGCTAGTCCCACCATTCCATATAGCATGATCTGTAAATTAAATTACAGTAGCAACATAAAAATTATCTTCATGACCACCCAAGAGAGATGGTATCCTGACTTCCTAGGCCTTTGCCCAACTAGGTCTGCTCGGTGCTTGTCCTTGCCCTTGACTGTCCTGGAAGCCAAGCCCATATATTTAACATTATATGGATGGGAGAGGACATCTGATTCACCTCTGCCCACAGATTGATTGGGGTTTGCTTCACTGTGTTGTGCAAAGGCCATGACAGGCTTGTTGACTCCACTTTAGCAGTCTATAAAATAAGGAGAAGGTATCAAGAGTGGTCTTGGTTGGATCATCCTCTATTGATACAGAAAAACTCTGCAACTTCAAAGACAAAGGAGTCCTACTAGCAAAGCCTCAAAAGGTTAAGGTCTTTTACATAAACAGCAATATACAAGAAGCACAACTCCTTTCCCACTGGGCTTCCATTAAAGAGCATTGTCTGCCTCATTATCTTCTGGGGAATCGATAGGCACCTCGGGCAGGCAGCAAAAGGCTGCATGTGGACTGGGGCCAGGAACAATGCCATTTGATCAGTAGAATCCACTATGACTATGAGAGCTACTTTGGCAGGGAAAAGAAAATGTTTACTCACTTACAAATTCCCATGATCCTTAACAACAAACTGCCTTTCCTTTCCTTTCCTTTCTAGCAAAACACGTAATGTGTCCAGGGGAAGGGGCAGAGTCCAGTTTGTCCTTATGTTTCAAAACAATTGTGTATGTTCCAATTTCCCTGTGTTGAAGTCCAAGGTTGCAGCCTTCTTTCCTGCTGGCTTGTTCCTTTTATGGCCTACACTATTATTATGTCATCCAACAGTAGAAAAGGAAGGGATAGTTCTGTGCAGACTGAAGACAGCAGTCAAAGAATATGTTGTGCAAAGTAGACGACTTTTCTCTGCCAGCCTGGAGTTTCTAGGTGCTCTAGAGAAAGGGGACTGCTCCTTCATCCAAAGAGAAAGATGGTTGGGAATGACTAGGAGATGCTCCATGTCTAACACGAATAGAAACCACGTCTCTGGGAACCTGGAGAGTTAGCCCTTATTACTGGATCTTAAGAAGGAGACGTCTATGGCCATACCACCCTGAACACGCCCGATCTCATCTGATCTCGGAAGAAGGAGACAATGGACTTAACATGACTTGCCCAAAGGCACAGAGAAGCAAATGGTGGAGCTCAGATTTAAATCAGGGCCATTTGTCTTCAGGCCTAACACCCGTTTTACTACACTGTGCTACGTCCGTAGCAGAGCATGTGCTTTTAGTATGGACACAGACACCTTTTTGTTGAAGAGTAAAGCTCAGGATGTTCTGCAAGTGGATCCATGGTCAACACGGCAGTACATTCTCCTCTTGGTTCTTTTTGAAAAAATGACCAACCATCTTCTTCCTTTAAATGCATGCCACTCCTTGGTCAACAAACAAACCCACCTCCAATGTTTAAGAATTTAGAAGTACATCTTATGTCTCTTTATAACCCAACCCCAGACCCAGCAACCCATATCTTAATCTACTGAGTCCTACCACACTCACAGTCTAATGTAGTCACTTTTATGTCTACTGGGTCCACCTGGCATTGATCTGATGGAAGCCAGTGTCTCAAAGTTATTCATTTCTCTAGTTGACTGCCTGGGCCTATGTTTAGAATTCAACTGTCAACACTTCACACACGTGATACCAATCTGTGTGATATTAATGTAAACATGTGCATCACAAACTAGTGAACATTTCATTGTTCCAGCAGCAAAATGTTTGTGTTGGTGTGTTTTTTCTACAGCACAGAAAGCAGCAAGGTAAATGAGAGGAGGCCTTTTTACATCAGTGTGATCAGATTGTAGTGAGAGATAAAAGCAAGGTGCCAAGTGGCTAGTGAAGGCCACACATTAGGGCCTTCTAATGGGACCATGGACCAGAATGATACAGAAGGTAGAGAATTTTATAGGGAAAAAATTACCACCTATAATGTCACTTCTCCCTTGTTGTCATTACAATCTCATTTCCTAATTGCATGCTGAGCAATACAACTACTTCCCATAATGCTTTATGGGCAGGTGGGGGAGAGAGGGTCCCCTGTTTTAGTTTTAAAAATAGTCCATTCTCCTATGCTAAGAGAGCATTGCAACTGACAAGATGGAAGAATGCGGGAAAGCAGGGTGTCAAAGCTTCAGCTTTGCAATCACCCACCATTAATATGATTCAATTTATGCTTATGTCATAGGTTTAGACATTGCACAGTGCTGTAAGCAAGGAATGGGTTTGAATAAAACACAGCAAAGAAAGCAGATGGTATGCTATCAAAACCCTTCAAGCCTAAAATAACCTTTCCCAAGTAAGGAGCATAGTTAATTAAAACCAGGATATATTTACTCTATTCTGAATATCTCAATGTAAATAAAAATCAAAATGACACTACTGTTATGTTGGACCAAATGATGAAATTTCATCTATTCTATTTTTCTTTAATAGTTTCTAATCAAAGTTTTCATTAAGCAGTTTCATAAAATTCCACGGAGGGATTTATTTACAGGGACTCATTAGAGATGGAAAAACCTTATTTTTATTATTCAATTAAACCTACTAATACCTAGATAACATTCAAAGAAGGTGGGTTTGTCCTGGGCAGTTGAACAAGCTTCTCCACAGAGTAAATTTCATTTTTAGAGATGAAGCCAGGAACATGCAGGTAACCTGAGTAGTAAAGCAAAATAATAACAATACCAATCGTGGTGACACCCGCGTATTAGAGCAGATCTATGTTCCGGAGGCTCTTCAAATGGCTGATTTTTAAAAAATAGATTGCCAGGTCTTTCCATGTTCTTCATGATTTGTTCCAACAAGGGATGTTCAAGCTATAGAACCAAGGGTGCCAATATGAGGTCATCCATGTCCAAGAGAGAAAGTCCAGTACCTGATTCTAACCTATAGCCATATTCCACTGTTAGAGACTGGATCAAGCCATTTACATAACTCACCCAAGGGCAAGACCCGTAGGTACAAACTCAGAGCTGAACAAACTCAAGAAAGACCATTAAACAACTTTGAAGGAAGCCATTAGCTAACACAGGGAGTCAAGATAGGAATTTTTAAAAACCTAGACATTTCCAACCATTTTCTAATAAAACCTCTTTCCCTATCCTTTAAAACCAGAACAAACCCTGCCTTTCCATGAAGCTTTCCCTGCCCGACCTATCCCCACTCCCCACTCTGCTCTGTCCACCCCCTCCCCTCTCCTGCCCACGCTAAATCCCTACAGCACTTTCTGTCTGGACCCCTCGCTGAATCCTTAATCATTGACTTTCTTGAAACATTAGTTAACCTTTTAGGTGCATTAATTCTGTCTTCCCCAATTAGAGTTTTAATCTTCAAATCAAGCAAGGGCTGTTTTATTTATCTTTTGAGCACCACCCCCTCCCAACTCCTCCTCCACACTCCTAATTTAATTGAAGAAATCAAAGATATATATATTCTTTAATAAAAGAAACATTATTCAATCATAGGAAAGCAGACACTGTCCTTTTGAGAAGGACCTTGGAGGTATTTTGTGGCAATTTATGAATTTCATGTGTCAAAGGTGTCGCTGCTAAATGCTATAAACTCTTTGCCATCAGCTCCACTATTCATCCACCTGGTGATATGGCTAATAAAATTTGATTTTTACAGCCTAGGCATACTGTTACTTCAATTACATTTGACCAATTACTGAAGTCACCAAATGTGTGGTACAGAATATATACTGTGTAGAAAATTCATCTGCGGGCCCCCTGGCACCCGCAGTAATCTGACAGAAGTGTTTCAGTCATCTGGCAGTGTTTAATATTAGGAACATTTGTTTAATGCTAGTCACTAATTAAATTTATGTTCTTCCACCAACTGTTAGTTGGTTGAAGAAACTCAACCCCACATTTTCACAAACTCTTTAACCCCATTTGATTTTCAACTGCAACCAGTTGGAGGCTGAAAAGAGTAATACTCTGGAAATTTAGATGTGTGACCGAAAGTAGAAGGTGGGGGAGGAGGAGGGGGAAAGTGTCCAAATCAGGTCAAAAAAAGCTATTTTGTTCACTTAAAAGGAAACACTTTAAGAATGTGAAATACAAGCTTCACTAAAAAGAAAGGGGGGGAATCAAATGTTCTAATTATTAAACTAGCAAGCTAAAAGCTCTTTAAAGATACCTTTATTCCAAAAGAAAGCTTCCACTTTAAGAGACTGGAGGAGAAAAACAGCATTAAAATTAGCCATACCAGAAAAAAGTTCAGAAAAACATTCAAAAGTCAGATGCTTGTGTTTGTGAGAATCTTTGAAACTAATTTAGTAACTCTTAACCATTGTGATCACTGTTAAATTGGAACTTCTTTCTATTACCAATTCTAGATTGCAACAGCTTTGAAACTCAATGACTAATAACTCTTAAATTAGCCAAAAAGGTTAAAACATTTTTTTGCATTACAGTACATTGTGAAACTCTAATTTTGAATACTCTCAGATGAGGGAAAGCATTCTTTTAGCTTGTGTCAGGAATTTAGAGATCTGTGAAACAGCAAGCAAGATGAAGCCTTTTGGAGTCAAGGACACAGAAGAAACACTCAAAATAGACACATTAAGATGGAAAAATCTATAAATGCTAATCTGAAAAGGAGGTTTTATTTTGTTTTTCAATGGATACATTCATCTACTTGAATACCAGTGTTATGTGAATATTAAAAATATGGCAATAAATATTTCTTTGAAGATGGAACACAGCTACTCCCAAACTGATTGGCAGCATTTAATAAACTAGAGTTGTGTAAACATCAGGAAAAAAAATGGGTGAGTGAGTGGAAACAACAGAACTGTCATGGCTTTTAGAGACCAAAACCTTGGGTTGTTTGTTCCCCTCCTTTTTTCTCTTCTGTTCCATCAGACAGCATCCTCTCTCCTCCCTCCATCCTCATCTCTCTACCCACAAGCCAACTTTTAAATTCCTTCATCAGTAGTAACAGGGCTACTGGAGTTATGAATAAAACTTGGATGGCCACCATGAACCTCGAAACCAGGTCCAGTTCTGCAGAGGGTTCTGAATAATCTGCAAACTAGAGGTCCTTAGTCAAGAGAATCAAGGACTGTTTCAGCTGAAAGGGACCCGACACTCTCTGTCAGTAAGGGAATCTCAATTTCTTCTCTCCCAGGCACCCGGAAGGCACAGAATGTGGTGTGGTACATTACACAGTGGTGATTCTCAGGGAAGGAGTGGAGTGAGGGTATAGGGATTGGTTTGGTGAAGCACCTGCAAGAAGTTCCCCTTCAGCCCACTTCAAACCAATGATGTGATCCCATCTCTTCAAGGAACACATGAGAAAGTAAAGATGTGAGATGACAGTTACATCGACTCGCCTTTTCAGTCACTATGCCAGGCAAGATTTCTCCAACTGGTGATAGCTGCTATCTCCTCCATTTCCCTATCTCTCTATAAAGGCAGATGACCATTCAACTAGACAAAGATGCAGATAAAGATACATACACATACAAGAGCTCCTGTGACGTGGTGGGCACACACTGAAGTGCTAACCCACAAGGTCAGTTGTTCCAACCTAGCAGCTGCTCTGAGGAAGATAATGCTTTCTTCTCCCATAAGGAGCTAAAGCACTACCCTGCCCTGTAGGACGGAGTTGAAATCGACTCAATGGCAGCAAGTTTGGCTTATCTTGAGTAAGTTTTATCTGTGGTAAAGACTATCTACAATCATTTGCTATCAGGTTCATTATAATTCAAGGCAAACGGTATATGTGTGGTGAGTATATATACAAGTTGATCCTAACTCTTTCTCTATATATATTCACACAACACACACATATATATGCACACATATACATACATATATATTATATATTTGAAAAGATCTAGGAGCATGTCAGGAGACTGAGTCATTTTTCTATCTCTCTCCCTACCAACCTACGTACTTTGCAGTATGGAAATGGTTCCAAGTAGTGCATTTTTACAGACTCTTATAATACAGAAAAGGGACTTATCCATTAAAAAATTAAGTATCTCAACAGACAAAGCTTTTTAAGAAATGGCTAACATGAAAACATCCTGTCTTAAAGTCCAATTTCAAGGTTGACCTAGAAACTTCTGATACTATAGTGAACACCAAACTCTGCATAATAACCTTTTAGCTACGGTAAACAGAAACTGCCAAGAAGGCAAGGACACCTTAGACTGCAATCATCCGCAGGATGGAGGGGCAGGGTGACAGACTTCACTTCTCAGAATGGGCCTGGTTCCCCATCACTGCACTTTACCAGAACTGAAGACAACCACATACACACTAGTTTCATACAGGAGGAGAAAAAAACAAACAAACAACTCACCAAACTCATCACATATGCTCTCATTTTCTATGAGCGTTGGGTGGTCAAAGGTGTCCCGGCAGTACAGGATCTGTGGGTTCTTGCTGACCACTGCGATGCCTCCCAGGGCTAATGCAAACTGGTCCGTCAGGATGGAAGCAGGCTTATCCTGAATGCGTTTCAGCATCGAGCGGTACCGGCAGTACTGAGGATAGCTGAGGACTATCACATTCGTTTCTTCCTCATCCTCTCCTAGAGGAACAAGAAAACATCTCCGTGAGCCTCTTCCCTCCAACAAAGAACTTTCTTAACCATGGCATAACCCTGATGATCAATTTTCATTTTGTACGAACAATGCAATTTTCATAAAAGACTTAGACTCTTAATTGGTATCATCATCATCTAAGGCCTCCAACCCAACGGCAGCCACCCATTTTCATAAAAACTTGCCTCTGGCTAACTTACCTGGAAGCAGCACCTCTCTGTGGACAGAAGAGAGAGCTGGATAGCCCCATTGGCAGAGGAGGCAATGTGTAAAGAAGCAGGGCAGCAGAAAACTGTTTTTGAAATAATCTGATCTACTTTGTAAGCATCATTGAAGGAAAAATCCACATGGTTAGTTTTTTTTACCCTTAATGGTGTTGCTCTTAATTTCAATATCATCTTTTCTGTGCTTGGGACCTCAAAAGAGAGATGTCCAAGTGACACCATCATCTACTCTAGTGGCCACCGGTGGTAGTCAACAAATATTTTCTATTCTTCTTGTGGGCATGCAGAAAGACCATACTTCCCACCCATTAGAATTGAGTGGCAGCAAGTCTTTTCTGACCAAAATACATGCCAGAAATAGGTGGCCCCCTTAGGAGCAGAGGTGTATGACTATAATCTTTTTTCCCCCTATCCTCTGGAGAGCTGGAGTATTCCAGACAGTCACTGCTCTGTCAAGATGGGTGGAGCAGAGACCCAGGATGATTCAAAATGGACATTTGATTTACATAAAAATTAAAACCTTTGTTGTTTGAAGTGGCCATGACTTAAGGGTCATTTGTTATTGCAGCATGCTCTATTCTAACGTGATTGATAACATCTCTCTCTTTCTTTCTTACCCCCTATCTTCCAATGCTCTTCAAATCCATCTGGTAACTTGGCACATCTTAGAGAACCATGCTGTGAGGACTCCCCAAGTGACTTGGTGAGAGAGCGAGGGCGCGCCATCAGAGAGAGAGAGCTTAACTCAGGCAAACATCGCAGCCACTTTAATGGAGTGATTCTAGTGCTTAGTGATAGTGCTTAGTGACACCTCACTTTCGCCTGTTCTCATTTGTAAAAGCAGATTCTACATCTTAAGCTTGAGAAATGACAAATACCTGAATTGGCCCCCCCCCAACCAACCCCCTTTTGTGACTCTGCCTCCCACGTGCCACCAAGCTGAATTGAGGCTCCATGACCCAGGTGGCCATCACTCTCTCCAACCACACCATCAGGACATTTGCAAGTGATTCCCAGACATGTCACTTGCTTATCCAAAGGGAAAACACTCAATATTTCCAGCCCTTCCCATGTTGCAGGGAATTGCCTGAGACAGTTGTTCAGGATACCAACATTATCATGGCCATCTGGTAACCAGTGGGAGATGAACGAGTAAGGGCAGAACATAATGACAGAACACAGCCAGTACCAGTGGAAGATGTGTGAACGACCTTTTCCAATAGGAGACCATACCCAGAAGTAGCTCTAATTATGTCCACTTAGTCCCTCAGGTTGGAGGCTCTTCCTCGAATGTTCTGCTGCTTGCAAGATAGCTTCTTTTTAACAATTTCCATTTCTCAGACCCCCCCGCTTGGTTTGTGGGTCACCACTTTGTCAGCTGGCACACACAATTAAAAGGAAATGATGTATATTTTCATTGAAGGCAAGTATCCAAGTGAAAGTCACTTTGAGATGCTGATAGATGTCCCCAGACATGACAATTGGAGATTTTTATACACATATACTGCTGCATTCCAAGACATCAGTTCACCTTTTAAGTTCAAACCAGTGCTTTCTATAGAGTTAAAGCCCCACTTTTTTTAATGGAAATGTTCACCAAACACTGTGAGAACTTTAGAGCATCTCAGTGGTATCTGAAGAAGCAGTCCCAGCCTACCAGTGGTACTGTGAGTTGCTATTTGTCCACGAATGAGAGCTCCCAGGGCTCACGCTAGTCCATCATGCTTGGCATCTAATGTAGTAAATCCTACAAAAGCAGTCAATATGTGGCAAATGCCTGTGGGGAGATAAATTATACCTTGGTTGTGCCATGACCTTTTTGTGTGAGAGGGAAAGTAACTTCAAGTTTCTTCTGTGTTTTTCCGATAAACAAGACAGATAGAAAGAAGAAGCCCCCACCCCACCTCCCCAACTTTGGGGACCATTCGACTTGCTTCCTATTCCTCAACTCTCCTGTTTTTCGCTGACCATTTTGTTTGATGAAACCACATCTACCCTCTTTTTAAGTCTCTGGCTATCTTCTGTGTTTAAGAAATTGACTTAATGACAGTGCCTTTTTGAGTTTGTAGTAATTTATTAAGCACGAATCCTGTCCTAAGTGTTTTTTTTTTTTAATTTCTTAATTCCATTGCTAAGTATATACCTCTTACTTCTATTCTTAACCCATAGGACCTAGAACAGAATCCAGGGCCGACTTCTCTGTTTCTGTTACTTTCTTGGGACTGTTTTGAGTAGAACAGAGCATAATCAGAAACAAATTCACTGTCCTCAAGTCAGTTCTGGTGCACAGCGACTCCACAGAACAGAGTTACAACTGGTTCTGTGGGTTTCTGAAACAAATCTTATGGAGAACAGATAGACTCATCTGTCTCTTACAAAGTAGCTTGAGCTGCCACCCTTGAGGTGAGCGGCCCAACACCTAATTCACAGTGCCACAAGGATTCTATATCACAGGAAACTTTAAAAATGTCTTAACCAAAGCTATTCAGAACTCAGGGTCTGTTTTCTTATTTAGAAAGCAGAATAAAAAATAAAAACAAATCTCACCATAATCAAATCAATTCAGACCCATTGTGCCCATGTAGGACAGAGTAGAACTGCCACTTTTGGGGTTCTGAAGATGTGACTCTTTTCAGGGGCAAATCATCTCATCTGCTTTCTCCCGTGGAGGAGCTGGTGGAGTCAAACTGGTGACCTTATGGTTAGCTGGTTAGCTGCCCAATTCATAACCCACTATACCACAAGGCCTATGTAGATTACCGCAAAAAGCCAGGCTCAGGCTCACAAATCAAGATGTGATGGGTGCTTTTGAACTACCAGCCTTGTAGTTAATACTCCAACACAAAACTTACTATGACGCCAGGGTAGCTCTGGTACTAATAACAGAACACTAAAATTTACAAAGCTCATTTACATATTCATTATCTCTTCGGTTCCTCATAATTATCCTCTTAGTAGCATCACTGCTTGTTAAAATTCCTCAAGTTAGACATGCGAAAATTAAGACTCAGGCATTCTTTTTCTCAAAGAACTAGAAAATCATGAAGGTGAAAACTATTACAACAGCAAGTTTGATGATTTTTCCATACATGAAAAAATGTCTCAATTATTATTATTAGAGTCAGCTGATTTACATTATTAGGGACGAAGATGATCATCTTCTATTGGCTATAGTTTGAGATTTTTATTTCCTAAAGAATTATAAAAATCAGCCAGAGTTCTTCTATGCATGACCAAGTTAACCAGTTGCCATCGAGTCAACGTCAACCCTTGGTGACCCAATGTGTTCAAAGCAGAATTGTGATTCATGGTGCTTTGAATGGCTGAACTTTTTGGGGGTGGGTGGTGGGTGGGGGCGAGATAGTGAATCGCCAGGGCTGTCTTCTGAGGTGCCTATTGGTAGAATCTTGTTGACAGTCTTTTGATTGGTAGCAGTTTCATTTTCCTTGTATATGCCAGAATTCTTCTACTTTGATTATGATAGTTTGTTATTGCTTTGGACCATTGCAATTGCCATTGTAATAATACTTAGAGTATTGGCAAATCTGTCATTGTGTTAGTCCGGGTAGAATAGAGGAACAAATTTCATAGACATGCATATGGATATAAGGGAATGGTTCATATACAAAAGTAATGAAACACTGAGAAAGCACCCCAGCCCAGTCCAGTTCAAAGTCATAAGTCCAATATTAGCCAATATGCCCAAAATCAGTCTATAAAGTCTCCTTCCGACTCACGAAGTCACAGGTCAGTGACAGGTGCAGAATCCCGGTGCTGGCAGGGGTCTCCACATGACTCCTCGCTTCCAGGGCTCAGGGTCCATCAACAGCATCCAGTGGTGGCAGAAGAAACTCAGCACTAGCAGGGGTCTCCAAGTGGCTGCTCCAGCTTCAGAGTTCAGGCTCCATCAGTGCATAGCCGGGTGGTCTCTCCTCTGGCTCCTCCAGATTTTCGATGCTGCCATCTTGTCTTGTCCATGATTCATCGTCTCGAAGACTAACTGCCAACAACTGGGGATGATAGCTTCTCATCTTCACAAGGGAAATAGCGCGAGATTTCCCAGAAGTCTCAGGAGAAAGCCATGCCCACATAGAGGCCTCATTGGCTACTCAATGGCTATCTCCAGATTAACGGGCTAGACTCCACCCCTACATTTCAATCATAAAATAAACATAAGCACATGACTGCCACAGTCATATACCTCAACCCTACCTTCTTCAAGTCTTGGACCCCTTCCTCTCATGAAACCCTTGGTACACATTGAGAGACTAAAGGCACACTTGGGAATCTAGTTGCATGTAGCAATATACTTAGTGATGCCAAAACAAAGCTATGATCATTTTGTTGCTCATGAATAGAACCACCCATTTGGACCAGAATTTTGGCATTGTTTGGGCAGTAGCAAATTTCCAATCTAACAATTAGACATTCTCAGAGGAATTGCTGTTCATATTTACAAGACCAGAGAAAGCTCATGTGATGCTAAGGACTCTCACGAGAGTTAGCAATGCATTCACGGTGATTATAAAGAGAAGGCTGAGAGTAAAGGTAAAATCGAGAAGAATCAACAACTTATCTAGGTCAAAGTTTGTAAATGAGGCTAACTAAGGTGTTCATTTTTTTTCTTAAGTCAAAGTGACCATCTGCATCCGAAAGGAAGACATATGTAACCAAATATGACTCGGATTTGGAAAGAACACTCCAGATCTGAAACCCTGCGATCCTCTCACTTTCTCCCAAGTCTTTGCAGAAAACCAACTTCCTCCAGACACTGCTATGTAAAATATTAAACGTTTCAATGGCTACCTTTTAGTTTGCCTTTTCTATACTGGGAAGCAATCACAGTTAACAAATCATTTCAAAATCATATATAAAATCTCCTTGGTTGCATTTCCCTCACAAATTTCATTTTCACATAATCTAGAGGAAACAATATTCTTATTCAAAGTCACCCATGCAACAAGGGCTGCCAATAAATGGGCTGAAGGACATTTCCTGCTTTCCAATTTCAAATAGGTCTAGCAGATAAAACTATGAATGAAGCTGAGCCTTGGTGGTGCAGTGGTTGTGTGCAGGACTGCAGCCCACAGGGTTTACTGTTCAAATCCAGCAGCAGCTCTCCAGGAGCAAGGCTGGGCTTTCTACTCTTACCAGGGCAGTGATGCAGAAAAAAAAAATAAAACTATGAATGAATAGTGAATGGATACACTGCCCATTTGTTTAGCAAAAGACAAGTAAGGTGCTCCTGGAACCAAGATTTCTTTCAAGCATACATATGTAGGGAAAGAAATCTCAGTAGTGCTCTCGGGGTTTTTCCCTAGCTGACGCTAGTGCGTTGTAGTCAGTTGGTCTATATATGCATATCTATATATATTACTTGGAGTCTGTCAACAGGAAAGGATCAGAAAAAAATTGCTGGTACCCAAGACTGAAATTTTAAACCATAATTATGACATTATATTTAAATGGCTTCCCATTCCTCAGTCGTCCCCCCCATCCCTCCCCTATTGCCCCCACCAAAAGAAAGAAAGAAAATGTGAACATGCTTATTTTAAAATAAATTAGTCCTAGGGAATAAGAGACTCAAAATTACTAAATCTCACTTGAACTCCTTTAAAAGAACTTTGTCTATTAAAAGTTAATGCCTAAAGTACACTGCTTGTAAATGCTCAAACAAAATTACTCTAATCCTGTGCTTATATCATAATTACACGTCTTGTTAACCTCTCTCAATGTCAATTTTTCACTTATTTATATATTTTCAAAGTCCCAAACAGAATTCCACAGAGAAACTGTAATTATAACGTGCAACTCCACCCAAGCTTTTCAAACAGTAACTGTAGACCATTGCTGCAATCCTCAGAGTCGGGCTGGGGGAGTGAGGGAGTGGGTTGGGGAGGGGGAGGGGGGATCACAGACATTCATTCTGAATAGCACATTGCTCAAGTTGTCTTTGTACAAAGAGAGATGCATGAAATAGCAAACACAATGAATTAATGGAGCATTGACTTTCAAATATCCATAATGCTATTTTTAAAAAACAGATAATGGTGGTCAAATGCACAGGAGGCTGAAAACATAAATTCTGTGGGAGAAATTTGCTTTTATCACTTACACAACAATTTAGAAATGTAACTTTCTTTTTCGTTCTGGGGAGGAAGAAGGAAAGCTTGTTTCGGAAACATCACACTATTGTGCTGACTGAAAACCACTCTAATCTACTGCTAACATCAGTAAGCTTAAAAAAAAATCTTAAAAACCTTCACACCAGGATTTTATAGAGCCTGGTGGAAAAAGTATGCATGTTCCTTCCTGCACCTCATTACCTCAACTGAAAAATCTGCCAAGTGTTCTGCCCTTTAGTTCTCTAAATCATAGCAGGGCAAATGTATTTGGATGCCAATAGAAGCAAACATTTAAAATGTTCATTTAAAAGATCCCAGATCTATATGAGGGGTCCATAGGACATAGGGTTTCCTCACTACTTCAAAGACATCATACAGTTTTCTGCTTTTCCCAAGCAAATATGAATCTCCTCATGGTATAAAACTAGATGTCTCATTTTGAGACAATCTCAGTAAAATCATGTCAATAGGAGAGGCTCTCACAATGATGTGTGTATGTATGGTTCCTTCTGTAGCTTTACAACATTCGACATCCCATTTTCCACGTTCTTTACTTTTTGTTGTGCTCCAAGCAACCCACCAACAAACAGCAAAGCATCAACTTTATATACCTGGCACCACTCCAGTTTTCACTGTTACTGACAATTATATTAAAGTTTCCATTTAATTGCTGCTCTGTTGTGACACTGAATATTTGTCATAATTAGGCACTTCCTATTTTCTTTCCATTCATTTGTTGATTATTCCTGAAAATGATTTTACTTTCTTTTTCTTTAATTCCCAAAAAACCCCTAAGCATGACAATTCAACAGATAAGAGTAGATACAGCTGTTACTATCATTACCAACATTGTAACATGCATGGGGGGGAAAAAAGAATATAATTTCTCGGAAGGTAATTTTCCTTTCAGTCTAAGTGCTCTTATTCATCTTACAGTTACTCAATGATTTCCTGTTCTAATTACAGGACATTATACAGAAAGACATTTGTAAAAAGGAAAATGCAGCAGTGCATATGACTAAATAGCTTGGATTGGTTGAAAGTGTTTAAAATTCCACAGTTGTACCTCAACTTTACCAATTCGTGCTTACAGCTCTGTGTAAATGTATAGTGAACCTCTTGCCACATTTCTAAATCTCTCGCCAAATAAACTTAGTACCCAAAGTTAGTATGTTTCAAAGGAGAAAACACATTTGCAGTTAAACTAATGGCAAGGAGGGCGTGGTTGGGGGGGAGTACTGAGGGGAGATCAATTTGTGTTTTCCCCCTCCCTCATCAAAGCTGCTAAATTGAAGGCATGCCAAGACAAAGAGTGGCAATATTAATAATAAAAATAAATTAAATGCCCGATTAAGAGGAGAGAGAACAAGATTCCATCCAGAACTGAAATGAAAATGCCACAAACGATTTCATAAAAACATACTGTGACGTCAATTACACATCAGCCTTGCACTGTTGTGGTTATTTTGAGAAATGGTTTGTACTGTAAGTCAGCTGGTACCGCTCCACCCTTCATGATTTTGTAATCTACTACACACAGTAAGCAAGTGGGACAGCCCTGAGAGGGCGAAGACAGAAAACAGACCCAGCCATACAGACCTGGCAATAAAAAGATAATGTACTTTGAACATAACAGAACAAGAAGATAGGCTTTATTAACTTAAACACACACACCATCAACAACAAAAACCTACTTTAAATGTTAAATGGTCCCCAGCTTGCCTTTTGTTTTGATAAATGGAAACAAAGATCTTCTCAGAATAAGCAACAAAAATATCACTTTGGAGAACTTCGCAAAAAAAAAAAAAGCTGTGGGAAAATTGACTAGTGCACGATTTGCAAGCAGAACAAAGAATATTTCAAATGCTAGGGTTTTAACCAGCTGTTTCCCAAAGTAGGCCATTTAAGATAGGCAGACATGCAGATGCAAAAAATATCCACGGATATATAAATATCGCTTTGGCTCTGACTGTTGTTTCATCACTCAACAGAACAAAGCAACACAAAGCTGCAGGCAAACCAAACTTGGCCATCACTTAGCAAAGGGACCCACAGGGAAGCCTGCTAGCCTGCCCCCAGGGCGTTCCCAAGGGCCACTGAGTTCCGAGCTCTGTTCAGAAGGCACTCCGGGTTTCATCTGAGCACGTGAGTTACACTACCACAGGGCTTGCCTTGCAGTTTAGGTGCCACACAACACAAGGACAACACACATGGGCCCGACTGATGGACAGGTAGCGTGAGTCTCAGTAGTGTGAGCCAGTTCCTTACTTCTCCAATCCTTCACCTGTTTAATCACTGAATTACTGTCTGCTATTTACTTTTATAAAAGTATCCAAGGAAAAAATGTAAACAGTACCTTAAGATCTCCACAGAAGTTTTCCTACTTTCCAATTGTTCCTCAAGTTTTCTCAGAGGCTTGGGTATTTATTTATTTACTAGATACTGAGAAGGCCTATGAGATGGGATTTGAATTGAACTAAACTTGCCAATAGCTTGGCTTATAAGCAACTATCTATCACTGCCGGCCAATCAACCTCTGTAGTTTCCATGACAAAGTTGCTTTAATCAACGGAAGCCTGCCCATCATTAGCAGAACTAGCTTTAAAAATCATAATGACTTCTGTCATCACTCCCTTGGGACTAACCACATGGTTTTTGCTTTTTTGAGATGTTGCAAGAATCGTATGTCATTGCAAGAATCACAACACCATTATTTCAACTGTGTAGGTAAACCTTTGACATTTGAGTTCCTCCCAAACCCCCAGACTCATGGATACATCTAATGAAGGTGCCCATCAATAGTTCAATTATTCACTTCCACACATCAGCCCCTCGTGCTGAAGATGGCAATTTGTCCCATACAAAGTTACAAGTCACTCTAGAGCATAACTTTCCCCAAATATGGTGATTTCATAGTCAATTCAACACTGTCCTGGTTAAGACTAACTATTGCCAACATGTTTTTTACCAAGATTTTTAGACCATAGAATTTTTGCATGAACTCTTATGCCCCCTCATATGTGTATATACACACGCACTTAATCTTGGCAGGTTCTTCTAATGACGAGGTTCAGTTCTGAAGACTCTGTAAGTTGATAAGTTGAATACCTTACAAACATTTTTTTTCATTATTATTGTCTTTTTTTGTCAGTACCATATTCAATCTAATCTTTGGGGGACTGAAAACACTATCAGGGAACATTTGCCAGTGAACATCTGAGAAGAAAGGCATCCACAAATACATGCTATGGCTCAAAACAGTAAGTCAGAAAGTATTATGACGAAATCATGCATGCCTGTACTAAACAAAAAATATCAAAAGGTAAAGTTTTATTTAGACATATCCTCCACCTAGTTCCATACATTTCTGAAGTGGGTGTTTCCAGTTCTCTAATTAGGAAACTCGGTGACATAGTGACTTAAGCATTGAGCTGCTAACTCAAGGTTGGTGGACTGAACTCATCCAGCTACTCCACAGAAAACTGATCCATCTGCTTCCATAAAAGGGAAGAACTATGGAGCAGGTCAACTTGGTCCAATAAAGTCACTAAGAGTCAGAAGTTACTAGATGACAGTGGGTTGACTGGTTTACTCTAAGTAGAAACACCAGTTTGGGCCTTCTCAAAGGATTCAAATCATGTTTCTTTTCTATGTTTTTTGAGGCTAGAGAACAAAAAGAAATGTGAAGAGGCAACATCAGGGCTGTAGAATACATAGGGTAAGATTTCCCAAAAGAAATCTCTTGGGACAGCCCTATCTGCTCACAAAGAATGAGGGAGAGTGATTGTCCAGATAGTAAACATTTCCTGAGCAAAACTTCTCTGGCTTTTTCTTCACAGATGCAGTTTCCACTTTGCCCAAAACTTCCTCGTTACAAGCTCTCCAGATGGTCTAGTGGGTTTTGGGAAAACCTATCTGGATTACCCCTTTGGAATCTCAAAAATCAGTCACTATAACCTGCTAAACTGACTTCTCTGCCATGAATTTCACTGGCCCAGTAGATCCCCTTGGAAACTCCTCTTTTAAGTCAACCTTTTATTTGAAGGCTCCCTAAAGCGACTAAGAGAAGAGTAACATTGAGAGAACTTTTCTGTAGCCGTGTACGTATTTAAACACATTTTGTTTGTAATAAACACATGCATGTATGAGCTGAAACCCTAGTCGCAGTATTTTGTTTTTACTTACCTTTGTGTTTACTGTCTATAATAATAATAATAATAATAATAATAATTTTTAAAACCCTGCACTTCTTCTTATCTCTCCTCAGTACCCTTGACTTACCCATCAGGAAGATTTTTTTGTTTTGTGTTTTTTTTAAACTCATTACCATTGAGTTGATTCTGACGCATGGTGACCCTATAGGCCAGAGTAGAGCCACCCGGTTCGTTTCTGAGACTGCAAGTTCTTTATGGGAGCAGAAAGTCTCGTCTCTCTCTTGTGGAGCAGCGGGGATTTGAACTGCTGGCCTTGCTGACACTACCACTCGGGCTCTCCATTATGGTGAACTACAACAAATGAACGAGCAACAATCCCAAATTGGAACATTTTAATTCAGATATGTCATAAGGAGAGATTACCTATGATATTTTTGACCCAATCATTCTTTCATAAAAGTAGTGCCGATTAAAAATAATTAAATGAAATATTTTAAGCCATGAAAGATGTTTCTATTATACTATTAAGTGAAACAAAGGAAGATATTGAATAATATAGTGACTACCACTTCTTTTTTCAATAGCTGTATCATGTACCATAACATTTTCCCAGTTAAAGTACACAATTGGAGCAGAGCCCCGGTGGCGTAGTGGTTGTGCGCGGGACTGCAGCCCACTGGGACTGAGGTTCAATTCCAGCAGTGGGGCTGGGCCTCCTACTCCCACCACCGGAGAGCAGTGATGCCCCCCTTCCCCCCCCAAAAAAATAAAGTACACAATTAAGGGCTGAGCCCTGGTGGCGTAAATGGTTGAGTGCGGGACTGCGGCCCACAGACTTGGCAGTTCAAATCCAGCAGCGGCTCTCAGGAGAGGCACTGGGTAACGCCCACAACCACCAGAGGGCAGTGAGGCCCACACAAAAAAATAAAGTACACAATTAAATGACTTTAGTATGTTTATAGACTTATACAGTTATCCCCACAATAAATTTTAAAACATTACAATTACACCCCCCAAAAGAAATCTTGTACCTCTTATTATCTCTCCTCAACACTAGGCAGCCACTATTCTACTTACTATCTCTATAGATTAGCCTATTCCGGACATTGCATATAAATGGAATTAAAATGGACTTGGTCTTTTATTATGGGGTGGTGTTTTTTTTTTTTTTTTTGGTTATTGTAATGTTTTCAAGGTTCATCCTTGTGTGTAAGAGTACTTTGTTTCTTCTTATTGCTGAATAACATTCTATTGTGTTGTACACTATATCTATTAAGCACATTTGGGCTGTTTCCACTTTTTTGCTATTATGAATAATGTTGCCACACACATTCATGTCTAGGCTTTGCTATAGACATATCCCCACTTCCCTTGGGGAGTGGGGACACATCGGGTTGTGACCTACAAGGTCCGCATTTCAAAGCCACCAGGAGCTCCTGGGGAGAAACTCTGCTTTCTACTCCCACAAACCGCTTCAGGAACCCAGAGGGGTGGGGTGAGTTAGCACGTACTCGGTGGCAGGGAGCTTGGGCTATTGCTCAGAGTGGAATGGCTGGATCACGTGATAACTAGAAGTTTAACCTGTGGAGAAACTGGCAGATCATCTCCCATAGCAGCTGCATCATTTTGCACTCCTACAAGCAGGGAGCGTGGGTGCTCGTTCCTCCTCGGCCAGGGCAGTCCTTGTTGCTCTCTGTCGTTTGAATGACAGGCATCCTAATGAATGCGAGGTGGATGCATGGTCCAGTGGTTGCATTCTTGCCTTCCTTGCAGGGAACCTAGGTTTGGTTCTCACACAATATATCTCTCGAGCAGCCTCCATCGTTCTGGTGAATACCGAATCGGTTTCAGCATCTCTTCCTGAACTACAGTGAACCAGGAGGAAAGGCCTAGGGATCGACTTCCAAAATCTAGCCAATGATAGCCCTGGGGCTCAAAGACTGATCTGCAGCCGACCATGAGGATGGACAAAGACCAGACAGCATTTTTTCCCACAGACTCCATAAATTGAGGACGGCTATGACAGCTGCCCAGGACAGCAAGGAGTGTGAAGTTATAGCATATGTTGGCTTTCTATGACTTAAAAATCATGCCTACATGTTTCAGAGCTACCTATAAATTTTACTTTCTTCTTTTGGTTGTCTACATTTTCAACTCTTGGATTTTTTACAACCTGGGACTAGCTGGTTAGGGTGGCTATTGGATGGCTCTAGTGTGGATGTTGTTTCTTGAATGAAGAGTGTCTCCTTAATAACAGTGGACTAAAATGCAAACTTAACAGAGGGCACTGAATCAATGTCAATTTTTCGGCCTTCCTCTGGGATGTTTGAGAGTATTAGCGAATATCACTATCTATGGGTAGTGTTGCAATAAACATTCAACCTCCCAACAAGGAATAAGTGCAGTTATGTCGTTAGTTTACCATACACACTGGTCAAAAAGAATCGAGAGAGCTGCCTATCAGCTGGACTGCAGCCATTGACTGGCAAATCATTTTAGATCAAGAGTTATTTCACTGACGCAGTCACTTTTTCAGAATAACCTCACACTCACAGAGTTTATCCAGCACCAAGAATGTGTACTCCAAACAATTACTCTACCCTTTGGGAGCTCACATCGTAAATGACAGGAACATTGAATTGGTTACATTTTTGTCTTCCTTGCATGCATATATATATGCCTTCTAGAGTGGCTCAATTGAGGAAAAGAGGATAAAGACCTTTTCTATCACAAAGTCATCTTAAACCAGTGGTCTATAAACTGGTCCTCTACATCCTGAGAGTATAAGAAGACTTTCCAAGGGGAACAGTTATGAATTAAGCACAATCTCCATAAAGAAATATGGCAGCCCTAATTCCCCTATACTACTGAATGTGCCTTTGGAAATAGAGTCTTTAAACATGCTATTAGTATACACTGTGGTCATACTCGGGGGTAGGGGGTAGAGCAGGTTCCAAATTCCATGTGTTTAGGATCCTTCTAACAAGATGAAAAGAGGCACCCGGAGACCTACAGAGTGAGTACATCCACGTGAATTGAGCAGCAGAGATCGGAGTGATGCACCAACAAGCCAAGGAATGCTGTCAGAAGCCAGCAAGAGGCAAAGGAGAACTTTTGTAAGAGTTTTCAGAGAGGACACAGCCATGTTGACATCTTGATTCGGCTTTACAGCCTCCGGAATGGTGAGACAATAAATCCCATTTGTTACAAACCACCTCATTTGTGGTGGTTTGTTATGGCAGCCCAAAGGAATGATTATAGAAACCTCCACAGGGATAGAATCCTAAACTTCTGCATTATTCATTTCTCAAGCTAATCTGTCTCAGATAAATCAAAGTATTGGTTTCAGGAAAGTCTCCTTTATTGATAAATCAAGGCTCCGTCTAACCATAAGCTTGTGCTAGACCCCTTCTTACACATATTTCTAATAAAGGGAGAGTTTGACAGTAGAAATAGAGCCCTTTGGCCTGTGTTAGGATCCCCCAAATTCAGAAAAGCTGGAGCAATAAAGGTTAATGATGCTGATCTCTTCAAATGTAGCTGTGCTGTTCTGCCCGGCTACCAGAATTGAAAAATAATAAATTGGATAGAGCCCATGAATAAATTTTACAGGCTTTATTTAAGAAGTTATGCTTTATTACATGTGTGTATTGAGATGCAATCTTATATAAAATAACATGCCTATTCTAATTGCAATCCATTGTTGCTTTATTTCACTGTATCAGGCTTATTAATTTTTACCCAGTAACAAAAATGTTCCCCAGATGGTGCAATGGTTTAAGACCTTGGCTACTAATGGAGGGGTTGGTAGTTTGAGTCCACCCGGAGGTGCCTCAGGAAAAAGGCCTGGTAATCTCTGCCCCCCAAATCAGTCTTGAGGACACTGTGGAGCTCAGTTCCACTCTGACCCACACAGAGTCACATGTGAGTCAGACTCAACTGTAACTGGCTTGCTTTTTAGTTCTTTGATGCTTAATTTTAAAATAGCTAACTTACAGTTAAAATGTTTAAGTAGACACTTAAAATTGGACAAAGGAATAGCATAACATTTGAAAACTCTTTTAGAGCAGATCTGTTCAGAATAAATATAATGTGAGGCACATGGGTAATTTTTAATTTTCCAATAACCACATTGCAGAAGTAAGCAGAATACAGGCAAAAGCAAGTGTAATAACTTATATAACTTATTCATTTTCCCAATAGATCCAAAATACTATTTCTTTTTTTTTTTTTTTGGCATCACTGCCCTCAGGTGGTGGGAGTAGGAGGCCCAGCCGTTGCTCCATGGAGCTGGAATCGAACCTCCATCCCAGTGGGCCACAGTCCCGTGCACAACCACTACGCCACCGGGGCTCAGCCCCCCAAATACTATTTCAATGTGCAATCAACATAAGAAATTATGAGTGAGATAGTTTACATTCTCTCCCCTTCCGCCAATTTGGAAGTCTTTAAAATATGGTATGAATTTTCCAGTTACCAAACAAGCCCAGTGCCATCGAGGCAATTCCAATTCTTATTAACCTTACAAGGACAAAGTAGAATTGCTCCCTGGGTTTTCCAAGACTGTAAATCTTTATGGAAGCAGACTACCTTATCTTTCTCCCCTAGAGTGATTAGTGGATTTGAACTGCTGACGTTGCAGGTAGCAGCCCAATGCTTAACCCACAGCCCGATGAAGAATCCTCTTGACACTCACAGTATATTTCAATTCAGAGCAGCCACATTTCAAGGGTTTAAGCGACACACGTGGCTAATGACTGCTGCATTGTATGGGAGAATCAAAGAATGTACTAGAAGTGAACCTGGAAGACCACTGCGTTGGAAAAACCTCAAGAGACACTTGGCAGGGATAGGCAGCTTGGGGGAGTGGGGTGAGGGTAGCACAGTTCCCACGTGGCTTTCTGCACTGGCCAGTTTTACGAAAAGAGGTCTGAGGAAAAGCCATTTGAGTAGTAGTCGTTATTTCATTGTTCTGATAACCAAAATCCTAACAAAGGCTTCAATGTAGATTCACTCTGTTGTCATTTCTGGTGAATGATAAAAGCTAATTCAAAGTAAAACTAACCAAGGACAACAAGAATGCTTCCTAGGTAAAGTCTAATAAAAATGCCTTCTGGACCCTTCACTCTTCCCTGGTTAAAACTGTTCTCTTGCAGGAACTACCTTGTTAGTTCTGATCTTTCTTCTTCTTTCTGTCACAATGCCTGGGGAACATCAGTTGTTCAGAATGGCTATTTCTTTTCTATTTTTCTAGTATACACATATTAAAATTAGTCTAACATCTGAAGGGAAGAGATACTTATAAAACCTACTGGAAACTAAAACCACTATTCAATCTCACGGCAATGCAGTCATATAAAAACTCTGGCACCTTCTAATGTGCTCTCCCAGCACACTGGGGAAGAACATCATTGAGAGCTGATGATACGGATGCGCTCCCTTTCGCTTCCTTTTTGTATGGTGTTAGGACAGAGTAAGCTGATGTCAGATGGGGTGTGGGGAGTGAGGGGTGGGGGGGGCGGAAGAATTTGGTGTAGTCACATTTCCCATAATACCTATCATCCGCTGAAATAATTTTCACTTCAAATAGGTTCCTTTCCCCAATCTCTAATAGCTAAACCTACTTCCCCTTTCGCATAAAAGGCATAATTAACAAATTGCTAGTGACTAATACATTAATTCCAGTTATAATTCTGCGGTTTCATACCATGAGTTACCAGAGCAACAGATCTATGTTCTGGACATTTCTTAACTGTTTCCGTGAGATGGTCTATATCAGTGTCAGGGCTGGCAAACTATTGGCCGAATCTGGCCCACTGTCTGAGTTTACAAAGGAAGTGTTAGTGTAACATAATCATGCAGATAGAGCCCATGGCTGCGTTCATGCGACAAGAGCAGTGTAGAGTCCTGATGAAGCTGAGTGTGTATAGCAGACACTTTATGACCCGGAAGCCTGAGATCTTTACTCTTCATTTCTGTTGACCCCTACTCTGGAGAACTGATGATTGCTTCCAGAAATCTGTTATTTGGGATCTAGACCTAAGTTTCATTCCTAATCCAGTCATGCCTCACTGTTCTTGTGTGCTCAGGTTACACTTCCCTTTCCAGACTGGGCTTCCTTGGATGGTAAAGGGCTTTGTTGTTTGCATGTCTGAATCCCTAACACCCTATAAACATGTGAAGAAGATGGTTGCCTTTCAACTTTCAATGAAAAGGTGGGAATTTTTCTGGTTATTCAATGTTCGCTGCTTGGCCACCCCCACAATCCCTCCTGAGTCGTCTCCCATTCTCCTTCCCCTGCTATGTCATTCCTAAGGATTGGACCATTAGACTTCATCACAGACCAACTGCTGCCATTTCAGGCAACTGGAGACCCCACCAGGATAGTCATTGATGGAAGTCCACGCATTTGGCAGTATAGCTCTGGCAGTGGCTCCTAACTGCTCTGCCATGACCGTAGTTCTCTCTAAAAAGCAGTTTCCTCCCCTCGTTCATTATGGCCTAAGAGGAGAAAATGACTGCTTCCTGTTATTGCCGAGTGCCTCCGCCACTCTCCCTGGCTCTTTTCACCATCACTCTGCCTCTGGAAGTCTTCCCTTCACTTCCACCTCTTTCATGGAATGTTCTGAGCAGGATTCTCTTCCTTGTGATGACCTTGACTGACCCATCTCCATGGTTCCCATCTGGCAAGTAGTTAACGCAACAGGATGCCCCCATTCTCAGAGAAGTTAAATGAGTGGATGTGCGTCCCATGGACCAGCTATATCAGAACCCCCAAGGGCTTTTTCAGAGGGCGAATTCTAGGCCTGCTACCTCACCTACAGAATGAAGATATCTGAGCTGAGTCTCTGAATTGGTACTTTCTAATAAGCACTGCTGGTGTTGCCAATGCAACTACTGGAAGAGCTGTCAACATTCATGAGAAACAGAAAACCAGTTTGATGCAACGGCACTGTATCTAAAAGATTCTGAAATCAGATGTGTAAATACCTAGGGATTAAGGGGAAAAGGTGGTCAGAGTTACAAGAGGCCCACAGGTGATGATGAAGCTAAAACTGGGAATGACCCTTTCCTTTTGGTAATGCACTTTAGCCTTTTAAAACGGGCTTCACGTTATTTAAAAAAAATTCATATGTTCTATAGTAGCTTGAGCTATCTATCCACTTGTCGGTATCGGTGCAGTGATGAGCATTTGAGAGTTTGAAAAGCAGGAGCCTTGCAGTTCAATCATTTATAGGAGGATTAAATGAGGTGATGCTTGTGAAGGCGAGAGCAAAAAAGCACAGGCAGTCAGACATAATGTTGACCACCTACTAAGTATATCATCTAGGGAGGGACTGACACGCTCTCAAAGCCTAGCAGGCTGAACTGTATAATGGGCCTATAAAAAGTATTTTCTGTGTTGGATAAATGAGTTAAAAACTGTGTTTTTAACTGTGAGTTAAAAACAGTTCCAAAGCTGACATGGGGTGTAGGAAGCACTAAATAGATAGTCACTATTGTTACTAATAATGCTTTATAAGGTTACCCCAAAGTAGGATCACCACCAAGAACTCTCTAGTCAAGAGTTCCAGAGTTTGGGAACCCTGTTTAACAGATGTACATTCATAGTCTCCTTTGGGCTATTCATACAAGGAAGCCTCATGCATGGGACAACTCCATTTTTTCCACAAGGATCTCAAAACCTGCCTTGATATTGCTAATACGAATTTTAATCTGTAGGAAGGAATATGCTACATTTCCTGAATTTATTTTAGCAAGAAATCTACTACTCTCTTCCTGGTATCTTGCTTCACCTCTCCAAACACACACACACACACACACACACATATTTTGTTGTTGTTGTTGTTATTCACGATAATCTCAACTGACCCCTGTTCTCCTGAAATGCATTTTGAGGAACACTCACCAGGCACCTAATATCACAACCCAGATGTCGAATACAACAATCTTCCACTTCCCTGCAAACTTCCTTCCTTGCACACACATCCCTCCTAAACATGACAGCAATGCAAGCAGTTTGCTAAGTAGTAGGAGCTCTCACTTTTAATACTTCAGGATTTATGAAACTTCTCCCACATGTGGAGTCATCTAACCTTCCCTGAAGCACCATGGAGGCCTATCATGATGACCCCTATTTGAAAAGCCCAATGAGGCAAGTGGTCCAAGGTCACCCCGATAGTGACTGGGGCAGGTCAGTTGATTCTAAGTTCCTTGCGATCCTTCACCCCCTAGCTGTCTTCTGCTCAATCTCAAACTTCCAAGGATGACTCTGGCAGATTCGTGATGTTCTGCTCAATTAGGAGAGCCCCTCCAGTGAGTTGGTGGTCTTGGGAAACCTCATGGTTTTATAAACTGAGGATAAGTAAACTTCTCATTTCAGGTTGTTCTGCTCTAGGACCCTCTGTCATCTCTTTTCAAAATAATCCCCAAAGTGAAGCTTGGCTTGGCCTTATTTGGACAACCACAGAAAAAGACCGGCCCAGCTCACCTCTTCCCTTTGAAGCCCTTAGGAAGCAAGCTTTAGGCTCTGTGAAGTCAATGTTATTAATTTCCTCCATGACCCCCTCTTCAGATTATAACACAATGACTTACAAACCACAGGACCCTTATCACACAGCCCACACAACTATGCCCTCCTGCATCATCAAAATGATCACACTTAACATCAGTGTAGCAGAGATCCGTTGACTTGTCAGACAACTGAGCAACTGCTATTGGCCAGTGGGGATTAGAGCACAGAGATCAAAGACTATCCACGACTGTCTTTCTCAGTCAGGGTGAGGTGACAAGCCAGTGAGCAAATCTACAAATAGATGTTCTCACCAGACATCCAGCACAGGAGACTGATGCTGGATGCCAAGAGGATCTATCGGGGAAGAGCATGTTGAGCTGAGTTTTGAAAGTGATTGTAGACACTCCCTAGGCAGATTAAAAACTCAGTCATTGAGCCCTTCCCATGTGTCAGTCATTGAATGCATGCTCTCTCCTCCTCTTGACAACTCCAAAGGAAGTCATCATTAGTCCTGTTTTCCACATGAGGAGGCTGACAAAAACAAAAAAGAAAAAAAAAGGTTAAGGGTTTTGCCAACAGGCATATGGCGAAAGAATAGTTCTGAGCTGGGTTAGCTTGGTCTTTTGCGTAGTTACAGCCTCAAAAGAAGAGAGAAACATCACCTGTCCCTCTCAGGGGGTGGGGCAGGTGTCGACCCAATAAGGATTCTGGAATTCTAGTGCCGTTGCTGGAGTACAAGCTTGGAGCATGCTAAGAGATGAGGAAGAATCCCCAAGACCAGGCTATGGGGTTTGTGCTAAGACCATGCTGGGGTGGGAGTGGGAGGTATGCTTTTCATTTATATAACCTCTCACTGCCCTTCAATGCTGACTCCTAGCGACCCCCTGTGGGTTTCCCAGACGATAAATCTTAATTGGCATAGAAAGCCCGGTCTTCCTCCTATGTCCATGGACTGTTACATAAGGGTGGAGGAGATATTGCAGAAGAGCTGCATTTGAACCTTGAACTTCATTTTTTTGTCTCAGGTGACTGACATCCCCCATCTGTCCTTACGCTATAAGCAAGAGCCTCTCCCTTGGCTCATGGGAGATAATTTCAAAGTTAGTATATGACTTTTATTCCTGGCACGTGGCTTTCAAAGAACTGAACGCTTCAACTGGACAAGGACTTCATACTCTGTGTATGAACAGCGACAGGTATCATCACTGCATTTTTACTTTAACTGGGGCAAAGACCCGATTCGACTTTTTCCTAGGATGGAATTTGGAATGTGAACATTAAGAGAAAAGGTGTGGTCATTCGCAAAGCCAAGACCCAACCAGGACTTTGTGACTAAATGTAATTCTCCAAATACCATTTAGCAGCTCCATGTAGTGACTCTTCACAATCAAGATAATTTCCACAGACTCTGAATGCTGAATGTCAGCCAAACTACTACCAAAGTATTCTTAAATAGCAGTAAATATTACATGCTTTTAAGAATCCTGTTTGTCTGTTTCTCGGGCTTAAGAAAAGCACTGTTCTCACTCTAAGACAAAGCCAGTGGAATCCAGCAACTCTAAATAAGAGGAAGAAAAGAAAAGTTCTTATGAGCAAAAGGAGCTTAACTCTTTCCAAAAAGTACCCCTCAGAGTTGTCCCCCAAATCTCATTTCACTGGCTGTTAACCTTTCAGGCCCTTACCCAGCCCAGTGGGACACCCAAAATACCCCCTTCTTGTGTCAGTAACAAATCTTGAAACATAAGGGGATTCTAACCCAGTTACCCTTAGCATTTAGCCAGGGGTGACTCATAAGCAGTGTCTGAGAGAGACACCATCTGAAGCAGCCAAGAAAGCAGCTCTGGGCGCCATCAGATTCCACTACCTTCCCACATCCTTCAAATCCATCAGACTAAAACAAACCTCCTTCTGCTCAGAATACCATGTATTGAGCAACCTAGGGTACCACCTTGGTGGCGCTTTCTTTTTAGGAGGCTATCAGGATGTTGAAATCTGGAGTAAATGCTCATCCTCCCATATAGGGCTGACCTCTTCGCTCTTCACCTTTCTCCCTGGGCTCCGAGCTGGGACACATGGGCTGATAGGTCAAACCCGGGCCGGCTGCAGTGGGATGGAGTGTGGCTCAGGGCAACTACATGGGTGTCACAGACTTCTACTTACAGGGTTTGTGAGGGCTGGTTTTTCATAGTAACTCTCCACGTTTTTCTTCTGAGGCACTTCTTGGTGGATTTGAACCTCCAACCTTTTGGTTAGTTGGGTGAGTTAAAGTGATTCTTGCAATACATTTTCTCACCACATGATATCTTGGATTACAATGCTTTTTCATAAATCTCAGTCAATGCATTGCACCTTCATGAACAACCATGAAGGCACTGTGTTTGTTTGCCAGAATAAAGGAAGCTCTATTCTTTGAGTGTTGCTCACCCTTCTTTAGAACTTTTTTTTATTGGGGGGGGGGCATCAGTGCCTCTGGTGGTCATGGGCACTACCCAGTGCTGCTCCAGAGAGCCACCGCTGGATTTGAACCGCCAAGCCCGTGGGCCACAGTCCTGCACTCAACCACTTATGCCACTGGGGCTCAGCCCTCTTTAGAACCTATTTTTAAAGGTTCAGAAGGAATATATAAATATGACATCCTTTCTGTGCAAGGTGAAGGGAAGGTTCCCTGACTGCATTATTCTCTAGTGGAGTCTTATTTGACCACTCCAATGACATGGGCGTGAAAACTGGAGACCTCTCATTGTCTAAACATATGGCAGTTTATGGGAGATCAGGAAAGAACTGATCTAGCAATTCTGCTATGTTCTGCAGTTTCTGACTCTTTCACAACCCACAGCGGGGAGAAAGAAAAATCAGTTCTCTTAATTCTTCGAGAGTAAAGTTAATTTAGTACAGAGACACACACTTACAGCCCTACTACCTACATGGTATACTATGACACTTCATCCCTGCACACAGGCAGGGCTCAAGTGTGTGTGAAAATAAGCAGCTCCATGGAACCCCAGCTCTCTCACAGTGATGCTGCCTTCCCAACACATGGCGAGTGAGGATGATTACATTTTTGTTGAAAGTGTCTCATTACATTGATCTAAATAAGATTTCTAACCTGCAAAGGGAAAAACATTCTAATGCACCACTTGTTTCAAGCCAGACACTATTAAGGACAGTTAGTGAAACACTTCAGACACTCTGGCTGGTGGAGGCTGAAATCGTCGCTTCTCCTGTGGACATCTGACAGAAGGATAATGGAGTCTGGTAACACATAGGTCAGGTGTTTCTTTTATGCTTAATAGCATCCTTCTACTCCCAACATAATGTAACCGGCAAATGTTAAGAAAACCACATTGGGGAGAAGACATGGCCGGTTTTGAGTTCTTAAACCTGATGAATTTGCCTCATTGCTGTCAATATTCAAAACAGTATCACCTGCACCCCCTCAGAAAACCTTAAACACTAGTAGACAGGGAAGGTATGCTGTAGCTTGCAAAATCCTAATCATAATTCCTGGTGTTTAACACTGCAGTTATTAGAATGCCTGCTGACAAACTGAAGGTTTGGTGTTTTTAAAGAAAAATCTGTTAGGCTACCAAAGTATTCAGTTATCCAAAACCATCCTGCTCCAACCCAGCTGGTCCTTTATGGATCATGGAGTATAGACAGGCAGGTGCTAAGCCCCTCTTGTGTAGTTAATCATCGCAACAACTCTATAACGAATATGTTCGCTGCTTCCATTTGTAGATGAGGAAATTGAGGCTTAGAGAGATTAAGGAGTTTGTCCAAGGTCATGTTGGAACCCAGATCTGTCTGTGGTCATAACTGCTGCTTATAACTTCTCAGAAAAAAACCTATGAAGGATCCAGGTAACCTTACGCGACAAAGGCAGACAGATACCAGTAAAGCAGGATCAGAACAGAGCTTTGTGCTGAGCAAGGGAGATGCCCTGAGAAACCACCTCCTAGGGAAATGATGATGTTCAGGATGCAGACATCAAACAAAACAAAACAAAAAAAAAAACAGCTCAACAAAACATGAGGCAAGGATGCTCTGTCTGAGGAGACCATGATCCTCTCCTTTCCTGTTCAGGGTCAGTACAGAATCTGTCACCTTGGAGGAGACTGGAGGAGGGCCATTCTGGTTTTGCAATTATAATTCCTTCACTCCCCACTAAATGAAGGCAGGTATTTACCGAACATCACAGCACTTAATATTATTTTTAAGAGAGACCTTAAGAATCAGGAAGCTCCTTGAATTTATGAGATCAGCAGCTATTTTTTCCACTATGGTTATAATACAACTCATTTCATTTGCAGCTGGTTTTAACGTGAAACATTGTTTAAAAGAGACAAATAAAGAACAATTCACATTTGCAAGGCTTCTCTTCTCCCCATTTCTCTCAGTTGTTCCACAGGCAATTTTTTATTGATTAAAGTACAATTACATTATGGTTAAGGAAAAGCAGCCTTGGTATATATCGTTTTATGGAGAACTCTCCATGCTGTCTGTTGTAGCAGCAGCAGGCGGAAGAGGATGCAAACCATGTCCTGGCTTTTCCATCTTAGGGCTGGGGCATCCTATAACCTTCGGCAATCCCAGAGGCCATTCCCCCTTCCTCCAGAGAAAAATAATGAACATTATATTTTACAAATGCATTGATTTAAAGGCAAATATATAACTACTATGTTAGCACTTAAAAAAAAAAACCTAAAAAGTGCATTGTCTTATTTTCTGAGTTTTAAAAACACCTTATTTAGCCTCTGAATCCCTTACTACTGTAAACGATTAATATACTTAGTTGTTAACGCAGAGGATGGAGGGATAAGTCCACCCAGAAGTGCTGCGGAATAAAAGCCTGGAGATCTGGTCCCAAAAATTAGCCACTGAAAACCTGAGCTATAGAGCTCAGGTCTGCTCTGACCCACGTGGTGAATTGGAATGGACTCAGGGCAACTAATTTCAGCACTGGCCCGCCTGAAGTGAGGGCATAAGTCATCTCACCCAAGTAAAGGGAACAGATTCGTGTGCTGAAGATGGGGGAGCAAGTTTGAAGGCGATGGGCCTGAGTTATGTTGCTCTGCTCAAGATGGAGAACTTTTGGGCCTGAGGAAAGATGGGTGGAAAGGAAACCGCCTACCGGTGGCCAGTTGAAGAGACTAGAAATGAAAAGACACATGGATGGGAAGGACAACCTTGGGGCAGTGAGTGGATGGGGTATAGCAGGGAGGCCAACCCCTCTGCCATTTCTCCCACCAACTGTGAAATCCTTGGTAAGAGCCACTGCTGCTCACCAGAGTGTTTAATTAAAAAATAATAAAGACAAAATAAAGAGATTGGACTTGATGATCACCCTGTGTTCATGCTCTAATAATAGATTTTCACCACAAGAATGTAAATAACTGTTCCATGGTGCCCAAATATGCTTACTCCCCCAGAGGAAACTCATAATGTAGAACCAAGAATGGATGTTGAGGAACTTGGGCCACTTGCAAAGACTCCTTGAACAGGGGAGTAGATGTGAAGCTACCAGGAGGAGCCCCCACGGGCAAGACGAGGGCCTGGCAAGCATTCTCCACTCGATCTGTGCATAGAGGGTTTGATTGGGGTGTTTCTGTCATAGAGACCCACGTGAATGCTGGTAACTAGGAATGGAAATGGGAAATACTACATAGCACAAGGTCACATGTGACAAGCAGTAGTTTAGCACTTGAAAATCCAGGATTTTTCTCCATGGGACACTGATGCCTCAGTTGGCCTCCCCTCACAGACACACATTTCCCATTGAATCATACTCATGAGGAGCCCGGTCAGAGCAGAGCCATGCGCCAGCAATTTTCAAGAGCTGATCTTTCAGAAGTAGGTCACCGGGCCTTTCTTCCAAGGCACTTTGGGGAGGACTCAAACATGCAGCCTTTGCGGAACTATTTGCACACACATGCCCCAAGTAGGTACTTGTTCATCTGAGGGTAGCCAAATAAACACCCCAGTTGACTTGGCTCAGGTCATCCCCCCACACCTTGCTCAGACTTTAGGCAGAGTTAGAGTACTTTATTCACGTTTCCTATCAATACGCATACCAGTGACAAGTTTCAATAACATGTATGCTAAAAAAACAGTTTGGTCATTTTTCCATTGGCACTATCCAAATGCCAGTTTTGCTTGTTTTGGCATGATTCCTCAGTAAAGGACATAGGAACATAGATGATTTCGTTTCTGTGAGATTACAAAAGGTCCTGGGTTACCACTCCTTTTTAAACATGCAATCAAAGTAGCACATCTCTATCCGAAAGCTGAACTGCCCAATGCAATCACTGCTAGTCACAAAAACCAAACTCACTGTGATAGAGTGGATGCCAATTCAAATGACCCTAAAGGACGGGTACCATATGAATTTCCAAGACGATGACTCCTTGCTGGAGTCGAAGGCCTTGTTTTCCTCCCAGGGAACAGCTGGTGATTTCAAACTGCTGCCCTTGTAGTTTGCAGCCCAGCATGCAACCACTATGCCATCAGGGCTCCTGGCTAACCACACAGGACTTTTAAAAATGAAATTAAGTGAAATCACATAAAATGAAAATGTTCCGCTTCTCAGGTGCACTCACCATATATCGAGTGGGTGCGAGCCACAGCCAGCGAGTGTGAGCTTGTTGGAGAGCCGGATAGGGAACACTTCCCTAGTCCTTTTGGAAAATGCTGCCTGAAGGCTTGCACACTTGAAAGGCAAAAATGACATCTTTTTCCTCCGTGTGCGTGTGAGTGTCCAGGTGTTGCCCATCAACAGGCTGGCACTGCGTAGGGTAAGAGCACCAGGAGAAGCGCACACATCACCAGCCAGGTGCTTCCACCTCAAAGCGACCCACGAGGAATCAAGGCTTCGTCTCTAGTCGGAAGAGCAAATGTTTTGCCCCAAGAAGTGCCGAGCTCGTCAAGAGGTGAGAAATTCACGGAAGGGGCTACGTTGAGAAAACTGTCTCCAAAACAAAAACGAAATTCTAGTACTAACAGCCTAAAACTATTCGTAGGCCCACGTTTCATGAAGCAGAGTGACTGAGACCGTGGGGAAGCGTTTATATTTATGGATGCCATTCATGCTCTTCATAAGCAAGAGCAAAGCTACCCACACCACAAGCAAAACTCAACCCACTGCCCTCGGGTAGATTCACGGCCACCCAAAAGCGTGGAACAGAACTGCTCCACGGGGTTTCCAGTCTGTACATAGTTACAGAAGCAGGCTGGCACAGCTCCTCCCATGGAGCAGTTGGTGGGTTCGAATCCCCACCTTTTCGATGCACTGCCAAGCGCTTAACTGGTCCCCCAGCAAGACCCTGGCGTGACCCTACCTGAGCGAGGACAATGGTGATTATACAATGGCACCGGGGATTAGGAGTCAGAAGGAGGCAATAGAGAGCATTTCACATGCACAACCCTCTCACATCCTGTCTCCTTTGACTCTCACAGTTCTTGAGTTTGTGATTCCTATATGCCCATTTCACACATGGGGACACCGAGGTCTGGACTATTGAGCTGGCACCTGGGCCAGGATGCCTGGACACAGGCATTTCAGGCTTGGGATCTCAGTGCTTTCGCATGGCTGCTCCGTTTTCTCAGACAAGTAGGCCCTGGGCTATATCTATTTTCTATCGCTGTCATTAGGTGACTGGAGATCCCTTCACAAAAGTAGGCCCACCCTCCCAGTGCCCCAGATAGCCCACGAATCGATTGTCCTCAGCAATCATAATTTTTAGATTTTGTAATATCGAATCTTTGGTCAGCATAAGCTCCAGAAATCATTCTTAATTTATCACCTAAGCAATCATTTGTTTTGTAGAAGATGCCTCTCCCACAGTTGTTGGGCAGCCCAGGCGTGATATACAGTGCCCTGGGCTGCACAGCTGCTTTGCATTTCGAATTCCTTATTTATAGAACAAGTCAAATTAATAACTCAAAAATGTTGTTTCAGGCAAAGTAATGGACGTACAATAAAACTATTCATTTCCTAAAAGGTCACTCCAGGAGATGCATACATTGTTTAAAAGCCTACCAACAATGCCATTATCCCTTCGAAAACCCAAAATGTATAATAAGCAGTTAGAGTACATATCTGCCCCCGAGACCCCAGGCTAATTTAAAGTACAATCACAAGGCAATCAATCATACTCCAAAATTACTTCATTTTCCAAACTGTTTACACTTTTTAAGTTACAAATCCACTTTCTGCTATTTCAACTCACGATTTACAACTACAGATTTAGACCACTTGGCAGGCAGCCAAGCGCTAGTCATGAGGGAACTAATGATATGAACAGATCAGTGTTTTATAAAGGAGAAAAGCGCATGTAAATTTCTAGTGTGTCTGCAAGTAATCAAGGCACTGCTGACTATAAATGAGACCGTCTCAAATTTATTTTAGGAGAAATATCTTAAAGCTGCACTTTTTATCCAGGGCAGGACAAAAAGGTTTCAGGAAGAACTCGGAGATTACTCAAATTGTTGTAAGTAAATAAACGGTTATGTGAACAATATGCAAAGAATTGTGAAATCACCGATATATTTCGGTAAGTGACGTGTTTCAGCATTTCTCTCTCACGTGCCCTGGTCGTGATTTCTGGAATGCGCGTTAATGCGCAGGGAGGCTAGCAAGCTCTGTCTATTGTATGCCTTCTCCCTCCTGCTCTGCTTTTCTCGCCCCTTTAACAGGCTGTTGTTAACTGTAGCAGCAAATCAAGCTTGTCTTGGGAGCCCAAATGGCTCTAACTAAAAAAGACGAGCCTGCGGAGACTGTTTTACATTAAATGTGATCTTCATTGTTTCATTATAAGGGTGCAGCCAAATGATCACTTTATGCTATTTGCCCAAATAATGTAGGATGCTCATTTTCTGGCGGAAATAATTAGTCTATCATATTCTGTTCGTCATCAAAGTCTCCCTCTTTGCTGTCACCAGGCATGTGCATTCGACTCGGGAGGCTAAATTTAGCTGAAGTTTCATGTGTTCTTACATGTTACAGCGGAAAGCCAAGTAAGCATATTCAGATGTGAGGTGCCTTGAAGAGAGAAGCTCAAAATAGCCTCGCAGTATAGACGTCGCACAGGCCCAGCCCCGCGTGATTGATATTTTAGTTAGAGAACCATTACATGACTAAACTCGATTTTATAATTGGATAAGGCCAGAAACAATAAACCGGTGCTGTGTCCTGCTAACGCATCCTTCGTCTTAAAGCGATCCGTAATCGTAAATCAACCTAATTATTTGAAATACTGTCATGAAATGGAAAAAGAAAAGGAATGAAAATAAACTAGCTGCCTGAATATCTCATTTTATTTTCTAAGGGCCAAAGCTTTTTATTGGGCCTAAAAACCCAGGCCCACAAAGCCTGGTCAACCATACTCTTTAGATAAAATTGTGCACACAGAAAATCAATAACAAAGATTAAAAGCTTCCCCCTCCTTTTGCCTCCCCCTACCCTTTTTCCATACCAGCATATGATGTGTGTGTTCACATAACAGTCCTATTTTATTAAAACTTCCATTTATCCTTGTTTGTGTCACACTCAAAAATGGCAGTAAAAGGGGAATGAGTGTTCCCAGTTTTGAGTGATTTCATAATAAACTCCTCTCAGAGAAAGCTCCCTGCAGCCGGGGGACAGGTGGGGGGTGGGGTGGGGGGAGTTTAACTCTGATATCACCACTCTGACATCATTAGAAAAAATGCTCACTGGCTGTCACAGCCTCCCAGGTTAACCCTTTCCTACATGTCCCGGCCCATCCTCTGCCTGGTTCTCTAAGGCAGGAACCCTGGACTCATCAGTGAGTGCACAGAAAGGGAAAGAACTTTCCATAACTTCCTGTCTGCCACACATGAATACAAGGGCTAGGCAAGAAACTCTACTACATGCAGAAAGAAACCTTTATTAAACAAAAATATCAAAAGGCAAAGCTGTTGTGTCTTAGGATGTCCTCCATGTAGGTCTAACGGTTGTGGAAGACTGGTTTTCTACCTCACTCAGCCTGCCCTGAAATCAGTCTATGCTCATAGCTTTCCACCAGGGCAAACGAGCACTCTGGTATCCTCGAGGGAGCCAAGCCATATGCTTATGAATTGTTCTTTGGGTTTGGATAGCAAAAAGAAAAGTTTCCCAAAGAATTTCTCCCAGGATAGCCCTAGTTCTTATTGAAAAGGCTCCCCCAATAGCAATATTTTTGACCTATCTTCATACTCATAGCACAGAGCTAGAACATTCTCACAAGCAAGGGGTGTGCCTTGGTCACTTAGAAGGCTGACTACAAGTAAAACCAGTCTACCAGTTGCTCTGAAGCTGGTCCAGACTCAAGGTCCAGGGTGTCAGACAAGAGCTATGCTCCATACGGGCTTGGTCAGTGGTTGATTTTTTCTGAATAGATCACCAGACCTTTTCCCCGAGTTGTTTCTGGGTGGACTCAAACCTGTAACCTTTTGGTTAATCAAACACATTAACTTTGTGCTCCACCCAGGGACTCCCTGTTGCAAACAGAGACTCCCAAAGGGGCACTGTTGATTCAGGAGAGAACAGAGTTGAAGAGCTCTCTGAGATCTAGGTTGTGTTTCCTATTGCACCTGCTGTGAAAGCTGGAGTATTAAAGTATATTCTCCGTGCAAAGCACAAGTCTGACCAAGAGGGACTATCTTTAAACTGGCCCGCGTGCTATTGAAATTTGTTAACAAATTTTGCACTGGTTTCAGCCGTGCCAAGTACACATAGATTCTCCATTCTCTATTTTTACTGAAATTCCTTACAATTTGATCATTACTTCACAAAATTGTTAGAATTCTGCTCATGACCTTTGAATTCACAATTTCTACTTCTAGAAATTTGTCCCAAGGATATAATCCAGGGCAAGAACAATGACTTCACCATAAGGATGTTCCTGAGGGTACTGTTTAAAATTGTTCAAAGCTAGGAGGTGGCCACTGGGGCAAGGAACAAAAACTCAAAAACTCAAAACATCCAACACTAGGGGAAGGTAAATTATGGTACTTGTCTATAATGGAATTCATCACTAAAAATGATGTGGATGATTATCTGCTATGTAAAGTAGCATGGGAAATTAAAAAGTACAATATAAAGCTCAGGGTCAAATATCATTTGAAAAGTTCACATGTAGACAGAGTAAAGAGATTGGTGTGACAGACAATAAAATGTCAGCCCTAGTGATTTAAACATGATGGTCTTCAAAGTAATTGAAATTTTTTTCTTTGCATGGCCTGAACATGATAATGAGCATACATTACTGTTTATTTTAAGGAAAGACGCACAGTTAAAAGAATGAAGAAAAGAAAATGTGGGTGTGGAAAGGAAATAACCCCACATAAATTGTCCAGTGTTGGATGGTCCAATCTTGTAATAGCACAACCACCCTCTCTGTCTTTGAAACTCTTGTAAATTCCTCGAAACATACTAAGAAACATAATGCTGTTGCTGTTGTTGCTGTTAGGTGCTGTTGAGTTAGCTCACATGGTGCCACATGACAGAGTGTCACTGCCCCTTGGGGTCTTTCTAGAAGTTAGACTCTAAGAACATATGGCCAAGCTTTTCTCTCCCAGAGCCTCTAGGTGGGATTGATCCACAAAATTTTTCCATAGGCTGCCATGTACTTGAGTGTTGCGCTATGAGGGCTTTCAAGTAAAGTACTGCAACCCAATGCATTTCTTTCTACAGAGAGGTCCAAAAGACAGCTCTAGATTTTCATGTCAGTGGTCTATGTCCTTATTTTTGTTCTTTTTTTAAAAAAAATCATATTGTTGGGAACTCATACAACTCTTATCACAGTCCATACATGCATCCATTGTATGTCAAGCACATTTGTACATTTGTTGCCCTCATCAGTCTCAAAACATTCGCTTTCTACTTAAGCCCTTGGTATTGGCTCCTCCTTTTTCCACTCCTTCCCTGCTCTCCCTCCCTCCCTCCCTCCCCATAAAGCCTTGATAATTTATAAATTATTATTATTTTGTCATATCAAACATTGTCCGATGTCTCCCTTTGCCCATTTCCCTTCTGTCTGCACTCCAAGGAGGAAGTTATATGTAGATCCTTATAATCGGTTTCCTCTTTCTACTCCACCTTCCCTCCATTTTCCCAGTGTGTTCTACCTTAAAAATCTGGTTAGACTAGAAAATGTACATGGGTCTATGTATTTTTGTTGTTTTACTGGGATTGAAAACTTCCTTCTAATGAAGAATATTGTCTTCATGTAATTCTAATAGACAAAATCCTATCAGTAAACCACAGCAGAGTCCAAGGTACAAATGAAGCTACACAACTTCAACCAAATTACACAATCATTATTTGTGTGTGTGCTTGGGTCAGTTCAAAGAGCGGCTGTGTAAAGAGAGAAAACTTTAGAACCACTTAGTCCATTTCTCTGAAACATAAGCAGGAGGAGGAATATCGACTTAAATTTCTTACTGCTCAAAATTCAGAATTACTATTCAATTACAAGACAGAATGTCAAGATATAATAAACTAAACTGAAAAAAGGGAAAAGAAAACATGCTTTTTTTTCCTTTCTACAAATGAGGTTCAGAGCTTTTACCCATTAAAGTAAACCAAATATGTTTCTCTCAAAAATTCCAGCCAAGAGGCAGAATGCCAAACACACTTAACAGATAAATCACTGTTCCAGGGTCTTTCTTTTCCTCCTCCCCGCCTCCCCTTATTCTTTCTTTCTTTTTTCTACCCCCCCCCTCTACACACACACACACACACATTTTAAAAAGCAAACATAACTCCCTCCCCCTCTTCTCCATCTACTTAACAAAAATAAACCAGAGGAAACGATAGCCTTTGTTGAAGAATGCATTGTTTAGGGAGAAAGTCACATTAAATTCAGCTCTGTCTTCTTGACCAGAGATGATCTTTTCACAGTTTAGGATCAAGCCATGGTCCTGCACACTCTGTATAACTTATTGCAGAGAATGTTCACTAAGGTCATTGTCAACCAGGAGGAAGTTTGTAAACAAAAATAAATCATAGGTTTCATTTTTGTATCCTTTTCGAACTGGAAGACCTAACAGTTTCCTGTTCCAACATCCAAAATAGTATTGCTTCTATCAACCTCCTCAGCCCTCTTGCCAGCAGTTTCCATTTAATTAAGCTGACAGCAAAACAGGGCTTTTGCTAATGGGATCCAGACCATTTTTCCTTCAACGTAAATTCCCAGGCATGAAATTACATCTGAAACAGACACAATAATCCTTCTATATCTTTGACATACATTTAATCTATAATAATTCCTTTGTCTATATTACAGTTTGTGTTAGGTTTCAGTAAAACTTGTCTTAACTGGAATTCTCAGGCATTATCCAATTTGAATTCACCTTAGCACTCCTCCAATGCCCCTGGTATATCTAACTATAGATTATGGTTAAAGATCAGCTGCCAAAGGCTAATGTCCCCATCAGGGAGCCACAATTACAAAATGAATGAACGAGTTATGTTTCTGTTTGCATCTTTGTTCTCAAAGTCACTTTATTTAAGTAAGAGCTTTTTCATCAATTGTTGACTCTAAGTAAATAAACGCTATTGGCATTTATAAGTGTATCTGAATTTCATAATACAAGCCAGGTTTTCAAGTAGTTCAATGTGGCTAATCAAGTCAGAATATATTGATTAAATGCAGCGTGGAGACTTGATCATATTAACATAATTAATAAACTGGCTAACTATTTTTCTCTGCTAGGATGCTAGTCACTTTTCTGGTAATGGCAAGGCATAATATATGTATAAAACTTGACCCTGGTGCTTTAAAGATAATTATATATATATATATATATATATACATATATATATCCCTTTGTTGGATGTATCAGTTTGACAGATCTTCTATTTTAGGACCACTCCCACCATCTGTGCCACCCTTCACCAAAAATCACAAGACTATTTCTAAACAAACTGAAGAACCTAGAAAATGAGGATGGCGATGAAGGGTGTCCGTTCATTTTGATAGTGAGACAAGAGAATGGGAAGATCTTATAAATAGAAATGGGTTGGGTCATGAACCATTAAAGTGTTTTGAACTTCCTTCAGGCCCATGGCAGGTCTGGGAGCCAGCAGCGCTACAGAGTGTAAGCGTATTTAAATAATTTGAAAATGCTCAGCCCTAGGGTCAAGGAAGACTGATGGGTATGCTCAAAGTGTTGAAGAAATGGAGGTTCTCTTGGTCTGGTTTGTCCAGTGGTCAAGGAAAGGCCTGATGATTTCAACAAAGAAAGGGGTTTTATTGTAGATTCTACCCTAATTCAAGGGGAGGAGTATGGAACAAGGGTTTGCCTACATACAAGATTTAGGGCCAACTGTTTTATACCCAGAGGGCTACTGTTCTGCTTGACCATCTCACAAAACTTGCAGTTCTTGTGAGTGTATCAAAAGACAATAACTCTATGAGTGACTTCTGTGAACAAAGAAAATGCTGGAAAATAAGCGTTTTAGGACTTGCTGAAAAATGTATCTTCAAATATAAGAAATAATGCATTGTTCTCTTAGAAAAGACAAAGCAAAGCACTTTATTTTTACAGGAGGGAAGTGCAGAGCAGTGAAGGAACTGTCTTCTGAATATCCTGACAGTCTCTTTGAAAATGAAACATTTCATTTATACAACAGAAGACAGTTGTGGCAAGATTAGAAATCATTTCAAATCTCCCAGGCAATCAAAATACAGCCTGTTTATGCGGATGGAAGGTCTCTTGTTTTACAGAAAATGCTAAATAAACAATTCTATGGACAGAAATGTGAAAGCAATTTATTATTGTTCTATTCACTTTGGTTAAAACTTTTGGAACCACATGAAGCCTATAAATAGAAGTGTTTCTTTGTCTCTGGGATGTTGAAAAGCAGTTTCTCTTAGGTCCAAGGTGAAGAGGCAGGAAATAATTGCTATTTCTCCACCAAGGAGTAACAGTGATTCAGACAATGCCTAAAAGATGGATTCTCTAGGAACACTGTTTATGGAAAGAACAGCAAATCTGCCCACATTTTCTAAAGACAAAAAAAAAATCAAGGGCATTGTATCATAAATGGACATTACTATGGGGTTTCTTTTCATTTTAGACACAGGCATCTTAATTACATATGGCAATATGTAATTAATATTAGATTTCCAAAGAGAGCGTAGGAAGGTACCATAGTGCTATCTTCGAAATAGGATACCTTGAAAGGGTTCACTGTTAAGACTAAGGAAAAACAACAACAACAAGGAAAGCTGTAGGCCTTGGTTTTAGGGTTGGGTAGAACCAATGTTAACAATTATCTAAATTCTGACCAATAAGCATTTAGTTAAGCTTGAAAACCAGACAGTAAGCCAGGAAGATGACAATAGTGTGATATTGCCCTTTCCAGCTTCAATGCTTTTTAAACTGAGATGTGCAATTCATTAATAGGATTACAAAGTCAATTAGGTGTGTTGTAATTGAGATTTGAAAATCATGGAACAAAATTGAATGGAAATTTCACAGTCTATCATTTGTAGTAAAGCTAAGTATTATTTTATTACATATTATTTTACATATTAAACACTGCTAAGCATGATTTTAACCTACTATTGAAATTCAAATATACATATATAAATATGTGTTTTATACTTTGGTTTACAGAGGAAATTTATTTTTATTGTGGTGAATTCGTTTAAATGCATTTGAGGACCTCAATTTTTTATCTCAATAACATTCCTACATTGAGCCATACAATTATTATATTGCCATACAATAAGCAAATTCAGACTTACAAGAAAATTTCCAAAATGTGTAAAACTACTAAGGCCTGAGCATAATCCACACCAAAATATTTGTTGAAGAAACCAGTTTAATGAATAAACATAAGAATGGACTAAATAGATGGTTATCTTCATGAATGCAACAAGCATATGTAAACCAAAAGGTTCTATAAACCACTCCAGGCATCTGGGAGCTGCTTGTTATTATATTGAGCTAGCCTTCCAACCCTTTGTTCACATAAAATGCCAGTATCACCCTCTCCATTGTAAATGGCACACACATTAGCAGAAGAGGCATTAACAGACACTCACTGTGAAGGTTGTATCTACATGCTAGCAAAACACTTTGAAAGGGGAACATATGAATTGAATGGTTAGTATTTTGTCTACACATTATAAATCCTCTAGATGAAAGATGGGCATTGACTCATCATCTAGCCCTGCTTATCATTTCATAAGAAAGCACAAGATAAAGGGTTTTTCTCTCTTTTACTAAGATGAATGACAGGGTATGAACAATCCCCAGCTGGCTCAATTATGTGGCCCCATCCCACTAGTTCCCCTTTGTCCAAGTACAAAAATTTTTCACTCACTAACAAAAGACCCTTGAAAAAGTTATTCTGAATTGGGGGCTATGGACAAATAAATACTTACTAGTAAGAAAAATGAGCTTAAAATTCCCCACAATGAGCTTAAAAGTCAAGTGATACCTTAAAAGGGAATTCAAGTAGGAATATGGTAATATTTTTCTTTGTTTTATGGTTGACTTGTTTTAGTCAACTACTTGAATAGTTGTAAATGTAGATGACTTCTCTAACTTGCAAATGACATAGATGGAAGATAGGATCCAAATATATTAGATTCAAGACCAAAAGTTCTTAAAAGACTGAAAAGTTGCCAAACCTAATAATGTTAAATCTAATAGAGATAAACGCCCCCTTCACACTTAGCATTTTAAACAAAATAAAACAATCCTGTGCAGAGATTTGATAACGGTTGCCCATCTTAACATTTTGTATATAAAAAGGTATTTTTTACTAATAAGCTCACCATAATTGACTATACAAGGCAAACAGAATACTAGGAAGGAGAAGCAATAGGCTGCACATCTGGAAGCATAAATCTAGAACAAAGTATGTAGGAGTCTTATTAGATGTCACATGTAGTCTGTAGACAATATTTTTAAGTGGACAATGAGTTAGTAATGTACTTTCAACAATAGAGGAGTTGCTTGAAAACACCGGAGCTGTTTGATCCAGAAACTACCAGTTTGAAGAGTCTGGAAAGCATTATTACTGTTTTCCACTGACTTGTGAGATTATCTATAGGGTTTTCATTGATGGATTTTTCTGGTTGTAGATCACCAGCCCTTTCTTTATACTCCTTCTTGGTCCAGAAGCTCTGTGGAATCCTATTGAATATCATGGCAACACACTAGTCTTGCATGAGAGAAGGATAAGTAGCTGCACATGAGGTGCACAGGCTGGGACTCAGACCTGGGCCTCCTGAATGGAAGATGAGAATTCTACTCCTCAACCACCACCCACCATGAAACCACCAATAGCACTTTAAAGTAACAGAAGGATTTTCTTATGTGTGAAGCATTTATATCCTTATCCCTTAAGGCTCCAAAAGGAAGCTGGCTACAATGAGTAAATATGGCAGAGTGATAGTATTTAATTCAACATGAAAGCAGAGAGCTTTCTAAAATACATATCATGTAAAATATAAAACCCATGGTTATATAAGATGAGTGAGCACTCTATTACAGGGAGAACAAAGGAAGGATTACTATGATGCATGCAAAATGGGATCAGATGAAACTATTGAGATTCTTTACAGTCTTAGAACCCTAGATTAGAGGAGGATTCCCTGTGTGAAGAGGAGGCCAGGGAGAGAGATTTCTTTTGGGAGTAAAAAGACCAGTGTTGGACCTGTAAAACCCCATTTCTAAAAGATACTGTCTACCTGCCTCCATGCTTTAACTTTCTAAAGTCATATGTATCTTTAAACTGTGTGTATTTGGGGATTAAATTATTTTTGTTTCTCCACGTAAGTCTTTACAACCAGAGACCTATTAAATCCAGAAAACCCAGCAAACTCTTACAAAGTCGCTGACAGTGGGAGGCCCAGGTCGTGGGGCTGTAGCTGATCCTTATTTCTTCTTTTCACATGTCTCTACTTTTCTAATGAAAACATATTACTTTTATAATAAAGAAAAACTTAAAAATATTTAAAATTACATTTGATTTTTATCTGGTGAAAAATAAAAGTAGTGTTTAGATTAGGCCATTCTAATGTTTCCCAGAACATTCCGTTTATCAAAGTACTTACTTTTGCCGACCAATAAATGGCAACACAGGGCCTATCTCTTATGATTACATGCTCAAATTTATTCAATGATTTTATATTACAATTCCTCGAACATACCCAGATATGAACATTTGAGAAGCCAATGTTCTACTGCCATTCTTTTATTTACTAAAGCAGTTCATCTCAGTTGAGCCCTCCAGGGACTCAGAAAAGCCATTTTTGGTTTTTTGTAGGAAGGAAAAAAAAATGCAAACTGGTAACATTTTTATTATTTCTGCATTGGCTTACATGCACAAAAGTTTGGGTATATGGGGTCATATCTTGACTATATGGTAGAAGTTGTTTATCTACCCGCCAAAATATTCACCCAAGCCTTAATCTTTCTGTACTTGATGGGATGGTAGCAGTCAAGAGGTAGTCATAAATTTCAGTCTGTGGACTCAGGAAGTAGAGTTTTTAAAAATAATTTTTGTCTCCTCTACAGTATTAAAACCAGTGCATGCTTATGCCCACTACTGCAACATATGTATAAACATGGAGAATATTTCTCATGATGCTTAAAAATGGATTTTCAAAGAAAGTGTAGGTTTGAAATAGATAATACTCTGGATATACAATCTTTGAATAGAGCCTGGGTAAGAGTCATAAAACTATAAAAAAAATACTCTGCCCTTTTGGACTGTAACAGCTAATTATTAGCCATCCATTCGTAATGTTTACCTTTTTGTGTGCTATTTTCACATATTTCTTCATGGGGACTAACCATTAGTATCCCCCAAAGACTAACAAAAGTACATTCATTGCCTGCTGGCAAATGATTTCCGGCCTCAAAGCATTTGCTTGAAGAAAAAAGTTAAAGTATATCTAGGCTTATATTTCTATTATTGTTGGGCATTAGTAGCAGCATACAGTTTTGTTCCCAAGAATTTCTTTCTCATTGACTTCAGTCTGACGATAAAGGTGGTATACCCAACTCATGCATACTATTTACATGTTTCTGAATCAAGTTTAGGAAAACGTAAAAATTTAAACCATCCAAAATATAATAAACATGCATCATTGCTACATGGATATGTTTCAAACCCACTTCTTTATAATTCCCCACTTTTCTTCATCCTCTCCCCCCAAAAGAGACTGCCCTCTTCCCAAAGCACCGTCAGCACCTCACAGATTAATATTCTCCTTCCTTTAAAAAAGGGACCTTGTTTGCACTTAAACATGGCTGTGTAAACAAGGTGTTTGGCTGGGGGAGATTTTCTTCTCAGAGTATTCAAGAGCTGAAGTGAAGCTATTTAAAGAATGGAGTATTCAATTCCTTAGGCCAGATGCTAGTATAAATATGAAACTATGTTCACACTGCAGATGAAACTATTTTTAGTCAGCGCATTTTGAAGAGCACTATTCAGTTAAACATTGTAGGGTGGGCTTTTCAATAAGTTACACACAGAATCTAGATAGATTCTCGCCCCTGAGTTAACACAGAGATATCGGGGCTGTATGGGTCTGCCCTCCTGTTGGTGCACACCAATATGACCTCACAAGTTTAAAATATCAAAATATTTTGCATGTTGGGCTGATAAACAGTCCCTTGCACCCAGTCCTTCTCCTCAATATTCCCTATCCTCTTCCTTCATAACCCTGCACATGCCTTGGGCGCCCCCTTGACAGTCCTGGCATTGCAGGGTTCACTCCTGCCCACCACCATCCCTGAGAGCTATTTTATTACAATGAGAAGGTTTTCTGGGTCCACTCTGTAGCTACCAATGTGCTGATTCTTCTCCCTGGATCCATGTGACTATCCAACCCGTTGAACCCTGCATCTAACCCCAGACTCAAAATCAAGCAAGGTGGAAGTCTAAAGAGGACTTGAGGACCACAGAATTTACAAAACCAAAATGTCTCTGGGGCAGATCCTAACCAAATTTTCCACACCAGGGGCATCCATTCCTGTGCATGGGTGCTACAAGCTGACTGCTGCTAAGACCAACAAGGTTGCAGTTGGGCTGGCTAGACAGGATCTGTATTTGACAGTGCCTGCCACATAACCCAAGCAACTGTCATCGAGTTGATTCCAAATCATAGAAAAATCTATGAGTTTCCAAGACTGGACATCTTCAGCAGGAGGAGTTATAGCCTCATCTTTCTCTGCCTTTCAACTACTGACATGGCAGCCCAACCAACAACTCACGGTGCCATCTGGGATGCTTCCTTGGTACCTACGTTCACTATAATTGTACTTAGAGCAGTTGCAAAGGATGGGCCTCAAGAAGGGATGATGATCGAAGTCTCTAATCACCAAGCTGTAGACATTGGGCTCAAGAGTACAAATAAGATACAACAAGTAATTCTCAGTATCCCAACAACATGAGCCTAATGGACTTGACAAAAATGATCTTCTTTGTCAAATGAAGACTGCTCTACCAAGTCCATTCTACTGGGCAGTGACACCTTCCTGGTGATCACCTTTCTAGTTGTGCCTTCATCTGAAATCCTGTGCTGTTGCAGCCTCCAATGAGAGGCTGTGAGTGTTAGTCCAGCCAGTGTGCAGGTGTGGGCTGGTGCCCCTGAATGTTCTTCCTTGAGCAGCACCGGGGGGTAATGAGGCAGAGAAACAAAGTCCAGACAAGGATTCCATTCCCTCTGATAATTAATGCTTTACAGAATCAGAAACAAAAGAAAACCTAGCCTAATAAGGAGTAACAACTGAGCGACCCAGGACTGTTGCCTCTATTTTTGCTTTCCTTTACAGAAAATTCATTTTCACAAAGAGAAAGCACAGCTGAGATACCTAAGAAGAGAGAGGAGGAAGTAAATTCTGTTTCTCTGATGGTATTTTCCATTTATTAAGAGATTCATGTATCATACAAAGGAAAGCCTTAACTCCTTATACAAAGTCAATAGTTTCTCATTGTCCCAATGGAAAGGAGTTGCACACTTTTCATAAGAAACCGGCTCCTCCCACTGAAAATGAAAAGCATAACACTGGTGGTGCTTCACACATGACTCTACATAGTTCTCAGGTTCTACAAACACGAGAAACCATCCAGCTTCTCCCAGGATTTATTATTATATCACCAAGTCCCTTCAATGTACTGATAGCCTTATAAGTCATAATTACCAATCACTGACGGGAAGACCATAAATGCTTTTGGGCAATTTAAATGGACAGCTAATTCTATGAGGCAATGGATAAGAGTAGTGTACAGGAATGGGAAAATTTATATCAGCCCAAGCTTCAGAAGATCCTTTGTCAGATCGTTTATGCTACCGCTCCTTTAATGATTGATTTATCTTGTGTACTATTTGTATTCAGAACTATAGCGCTTCGAGTCAACAGTGCCAGGCTTGGCTGAATTATCTTTCCATAGCATCCCAGAGTGGAGCACAGTCAAATTGAAGGAGGTCCTCAGAACACTGTCAGAGTCAGATTGCCTGGCAAACACCTCCAGATCCATGTCTCAAACCACATGTAATGTTCCCTCTACCAATGCATGCCCACAGTCATTGAGCAGCATCCTAAGAGGGGCTGGAGAGACCTAGGTGTTTAGGGGAGCAATCCGGGCACTGAGCTTGTTTCCAATGGAGCCTCCATCCATTATGCAACACAACACAGATGGGAAGCCTCATCTTTATTTCTCCCAGGGTCGTGGCAGCATACTCCCCTTTAAAGCAGTTCTCCTTTCCTTTTGCTTGACTGGAACCTAGTGCTCGGGTGTAGAGTACTTGCAACCCAGCAATCAGCTTCTGTGAGTCATATATGTCTCTGGGAAAATTTGCAAATAAACAATGTTTTACCCAGGGCTCAGCTTTTCAATAAATTTTTTAGTATCCTCTGTTATCAGTCACCTCGCATTGGTCTGCATCCACAATCTGTCCAGGGCTGAGATTCCTAGACCTCTACCTCATATCAGGAGTGGACTAATCAACCACTTGTGAGAGTGTCGGCGTCTCAAAGGCAGGGCTCATGTCGCAATCCGACTGTTTCCATGGTGTCTAATCTATGGACACCCAGTTAAGTGGCACACCAAAATGGCAGGTCCATGGGCATTATTTCAGATGATGTGAGATTGGTATATAACGGACCTACTTCCAGGTTATCCCAATTTAATTGAGTCCAATTCCCACATTCACTGTGACCCTGTGAAATGGTAAACTAACACTTATGGGCTCCTGTCTATAGATCTTTACGGGAGCAGTCTGTCCCATCATCCTCCCAGGAAATGGCTGTGGGGTTTGAACAGGAGAACATCCAGTTAGCAGGCCACTGCTTCCCCTAGGGCACCAAGATTTCATTTGTCATGTAAAGCCAAAGACTTTTAGAACGTCATGATTTACAAAGGACCTTATTGTTGTGCCATGTGATATCTTGAACCCCTGGAATCCATTATATTATCAAATTATCAAAACTATGCGAGGAGGTAGGAGCTTTTATACCAATTTTATAGATGAGAAAGTTAGAAATTGGGATCCCAGTGTTCAAGCCCATATTTACCCTATGTTAGGCTGTTTTTTAGGTACAAAATTCAAGTCTCGTCATCCATCACTCATTCAACACATGCATTGAACACCTATCGCATGCTAGATCATGGCATTAAAAGGGAGGAGTCACCTTTTTTTCCCCCCTTATCCCTTTAAGGAGTTTCATCTAGTAAATAGCAAACAATATCAGTGAAACAAAAGAAAAGTTCTCTTATCTTGAACCTTTAGGAGTATTACTAGAATATGGACCAAATTTGGAACCATAAACTCTATGCAGAGGACCCTGAGTAAAAGATGCATGCACTTATTTGATCAATATTTAGAGTGTGCAATTTTGGAGCCACAGAATCAAATTAACTCTCAAGAACTGGGATTTCCATAGAATCCTTCAACAGACCTCTTTTTATGAAAACCGGTCTTGTAAAATCTCAGCCTTCGAGAAAAAGCATGTCCTGCTTCACCAAAGAAGGTCCACAGGGGGCACAAACCATGTGCACCCAACTGCTAACCCAACAGTTGGCAGTTCAAACCCACTCAACAGTACCAGGAAAGAAAAGTCTTGGTGCCCTGCTTCCATTTAAGATTACCCATAAAACCCCTTGCTATTGACTCTACTCCTACTCCCAGATGAGAGAGGACACAGTAAAACTGCCCATTGAGTTTCTAAAACAGTTTGGAGTTCATTCTTTACAGAAGCAGACTGCCACGTCTTTCTTATACAGAACACCAGAGGCTACTAGCCTTGAACTGCTGACCTTCAGGTTAGCATCAATGCACTTTCAGCACCGTACAACCAGAGCCAAGAAATCACCATCGAGCATTTCTTCTCTGGAACACCTGGGGTTGTCAGAAGTCAGAATCAACTCTGTGGTGATGAAAAACTCACAACTTTACCAACAGGTTTTTAAAATGGTACTTCATATTGTTAAAAGTTTCTCTAGACTCCTTTGGAAAGGAAGTAACTAATAAGTATATTACGTGTATACAACACATTCAGGTTATAGGTGATAGAAAAATGATTCATCTATAATCCATCCCTGCTTCAGAATATATCATTTACAAATGTAAAAGAGAAATACATGAGATGAGAGACAGAGAGACATATGTTCCTTCCCTTGCTGCCTGTCAGGTTCATGATAACAGAAACCTTCCTATGGGAAAGTGGAATTCCAAGCAACTTCCTTGTTTTGCTTCTTCATAGTGTGGTGGCTTCATTCAAGTTAAAAAGAAGTCAGTCAGTCAGTCAGTAGCTCGTAACCAAAAGTGCTTGATGGGCCTTCAGCAGTCAGAAGAGTGTTCACAAGTGTCCTAACATGTCATTTAATTGGGGGCTATAAAAATTTAGAGGAAGAAGTTGTATGGTGCACTTCAGGTTCTCCACATCATCTGTGCCAGCACCCAAAGTACTTGCCCTCCCAACCAGCTGCTGTCAAGGCACTTCTGACTCAAGGCAAATCCATGTGTATCACTGTAGAGCGGGGCATGTCACCATAGGGTTACACTGGCTGAGTTTTCAGATGGAGACCACCACAACTTTCTTCCGAGCTATGGTTTTTTTGGAAGAAGTACCAACCTTTCAGTTAGCAGTCCAGCACATTAGTCATTTCTACCACAGCCAGGCACTGCAGGCACCACTAAAACAGACACCTCTGAGGACCAGGCTCCCTCTCACATGTCTCCAGACCACTAGAAAAATGTGATAAAAATAGCTACCTGAAATGTTTGAGTGTTTTTGTTTAGGGGGCTATCTGAAAAGATGTCGTTTTAAAAAAAGGAATTCATACCATTTTTTTTTATCACCACAGGGTTCTTTCCAAATCAAATGAATGGTATTGATGAGCTCCTATGAAAATGTGTACGCATCCAGTTACACAAAATTCTGCCTTTGGGGATTGTCCCGAAGAAGTACATTCTCACAGACACATTTCTGTGAGTTTCTTCTCTGATATAGGATTGTTTTATTTTTGTTGTTATTGCTGTTGAGTCTACACAGCAAAATGTGTTCCAATCCTGTGTCCCACTTATTGAGAGGGACTTCTTTAAGTTGCACAACCGCCTAACCATCTTTTTGCTGTTGTTCTTCCTCCACTCTCCTAACTCGCTGCCTGATAAGATTCCTCTCAAATCTCTTTTGAGATTTGCTGTTGTCCATTTGATCCCACATATCTGAAGATTCTTTATCAAAAACGGATGACTCTTAGGATATCTCAGAACATTAAAACATTTGTCTTAAAGTTATAGTTTTATAGGATGTGTGAGGGGGTGATGAACTCCCTAACCCCAGTGTGTGTGTGTGTGTGTGTGTGTGTGTGTGTGTGTGTGTGTGTTTTACTTCACTCCTGGAACAGAGATAGGATAGAGAAAACTACAATTGTCCCAAAAGCTCTGCCCATGGCAAACTGTTCTATTTAATGAGCTCAATCACCAATTTTGCCTTTGAGAGAAATTGCTTTATATAAATGGATTTGATTAACCATCACTAGCCCCATTTGCAGCTACTAATAATGGAAAGAAGCAGAAGTTGACATTTTCCTGAAAAAGTCTCATCATTTGCCCTCTAAAATTGTTCATTTTATTTTCATTTGTAGATTTTGCCATCAGAGTGTGATATGAAAGCATTGCTTTGATGAAGCAAGGATATCTAATGAAGGGATAAAGACTTAAAGTTTTGAGATTCAACTGATAGCTACTTATCATCAAAGCATGCATTGGCAAGTATGAAGAGTCTTCAGTTATGAAACTCAATACATCCAAATAAATCAAGAAAGAATCTTAAGCTGAATTATCTTGCTTCTAACATCTCAGAAAACTTTCTGGGCAGAAATGCTGAAACTTTGGCAGAATGTTAAGAATTTCAATGGGAAACATACACTATATCAATTTCTTCTATTAAGCAGACAGGCTCGGTTTGAACCACACATTTATTAGAGGCCATGAAAGAGTAGTATTTAGTATCAAGCATAGGATTTCTATCTGGAAAGCCAAGGCAAAGCCCACGTTTCCAGCTGGAAGCAAGGAATCTCAAACGGAAGATTCAAGACAGAGATGACCATGAGAGTCTTCATTTCCAGTAATATCCTGGTTGAATAGGAAGATTACATGAGATGGGAATCTCCCCAATGACTCAACAATGTATATGAGATGATGCCAAAGAAACAAGAGTCACAGATGGCTACTCTTCAAGCATTTATAAGTATGCTCACAGGCAAGACGTGTGTATCCAGGAACCTCTTTCAGGTTCCTAATGTGTTTTGCTTACACCTTCCTCCATGCCATGGTGAGATACTCAATCTTACAACATAGTTCTGCCCTGCTACACTGTGAGGGTAGGGACCAGGTCTCTTTCATTTTCTTGTTCCTTTCAATAGCAAGCAGAGGGTTCATCAAACAACAAAGTTATGCTTAATTACAACAAAATATATTGCACACAGTTTCAGTTCGTCATTTCAACTTTAGTTGATCGAAATGAAATAGACTAAAATCTCATACACTTAGTCACAAGACTCACATTGGATGTACTCAAAAGCTATACAGCTACATGACTGCCATACTGAGAAGTGCAGAGTTAGGCCTCCTATGAAAAATGGACAAGAGTAAATTGCAAAATAGCACAAGTAAGAAGAGCTTATCTTTAAGACAAAACAATTTACACATACACACAGGGAAAATTGGAGGAATGAACAATATTTAGAAGGGAAAAAAGGAGGGCTTTTGTAGGATATAACTTCTGACATGTGTTGAGAAAAAGTATAAGTATGGAGAAAATCCACACTGAAGCATCTAAATAGAGAAATACAATGACCCTGTGAGAGTGACAGGGCCAACTTTGATTCTATTTAGGTGAAACATCACCAGAAAGGTGTTGAAGAGTGACACAGCAGTCTAGAAGGAAGATAGAATTGGAGAGGTTGGTATGAACTGGAGAAAAATATCTTGGAAGTAGGTGCAGAGAGAGGCCAGAAGGCTGTCAAGCATTTTCAAAATATTGGAAGGATAGCAAGAATAAGGAGGGGGTGGGCATTGGGGCAATGGATTTGTTCAGTGTTATAGGAACTGAAGTAGAAAGAGTTTATTATGTATAACAGAACAAAACATTGTGAGGAACAATATTATGAAGTCAATACAATGATTTACACTTATTCTTGGTTAAATTTGAATTTGATAGCTTGTTTCTCTTCTATAATATACTATAAAACATACATTTAAAATTTAAATTCATCAAAAGTTAAGAGACAGCTAAGAGATGACATCGGAAAGTGAATTAATGCCAATATAGTTCGGCTAAAATTTAATAGTTTATCACTCATTTTCTCTGTTAATCCACTTTCAGAGTTTTAGGGTTTTAGGGGTTTGGGTTTTTGTTTGTTTGCTTGTTTTTTTGTATTTTCTGCTTACTTTGAATTAAAAAATGTAACTTATGTCTTTGGACAGGTTATATAGAAATTGTTAACCAAATACCTAATTTGCTATTTGTAAAATTTCACTGAAAAAAAATTTTATTTTTAAAGGAGCTTGTATCAAGGGCTCAAGTGGAAAATATTGGGAAATGTATGTGGAAATATGTGTGCAAATGTGCTTGATACAAATGACGTACTGAATGTTGTAGTAGCTGTAAGAGCCCCCAATAAAATTTAAAAAAAAATTTTATTTAAGAAGAAAAAGATGAAACAAGATACCTTATAAAGTGATAATTCTCACCAAATATTCAAAAGTCAATAAACTGAGATTTCTTCAGAAGATGTTTAAGAATTAGTGATAGAACATGTCAAATGGGGCTGAGCCCCAGTGGCATAAATGGTTGAGTGCGGAACTACGGCCCGCGGGCTTGGTGGTTCAAATCCAGTAGCAGCTCTCAGGAGCAGTGCTGGGTAGCGCCCACAACCACCAGAGGGCAGTGATGCCCCCCCCAAAAAACATGTCAAATGATAATTGTATAAAGGCCCCATTAAGATCCCCACTTTGTTGAAGACATGATCCTGAAATTAATAAGTCCAGTAGTTAATGATAGACAGGTGAAGAGTACTTATGTACATATGTTACTACTGAATGTGGTCATGGTGGTTTTAATGCTCAACACCCCTCCTCCCCCCCCCCCCCAAACACTTTTCCCTTTCCAACGGGAGGATGGAAGCTTGTCTGGTGGTGTCGTGGGTTATGTTTTGGACTGCTGCCCACGAGATCAACAGTTTGATACCATTAGCCACTCCTCAAGAGAAAGATTAGGTTTTGTATTCCCTTGAAAACTTAGTCTTTTCAACCCACAAAGGTAGCTCACTTGCTATGAGTCAGAATTGAGATGATGGCAATGAGTTTGATTTTAGATTAGAAGCACATGATGACATAAAGATCAAATGCAGAGCCATTACAGAAGAAAGAACTGTTCTGCAGTTTGTCCTAAATCTGGCATTATGATAGTCATCTTTCTGATATGATTGTTGATGATAAAATGGGTGTATGAGCAAATACAGTGAAGAAAGATGATGGTGCCCAGCTATTAAGAGATATAGAGTCTGAAGTCTTAAAGACTTGACATTAAACAAGGGGCCATCTAGCAGGGAAGCAACAAAGCCCACATGGAAGAAGCACATCAGCCTGTATGATCATGAGGTGTCAATGGGAAGAAGTATAAGAAGCTCAAAAACAAGCAATCAAATTGATGAGAAGGAGCATAGACAATTTGGTAACCCAAAACCCATCCATAAGATAATTGGACAGTCCTCACAGAAGGGTCACACGGAAGAGATGATATAGCCAGAATGCAGTATAGCACTGATGAGATACACAACTATCCTACAGTTCTTTAATATTTTCTCCCCTTACTATTATGGACTTAGTTTTACCTCATTAATCTTGTGGACCTGCTTATGTTAATTTGTATAATCATGATCATTTGATATATGATAAATAAACCTTTCTGAAATAGTAATGGGAGTAATGACTCCGTGAGGGTACAGGAAGGATTGGGAAAGAGGAGGGAGGGTAATAGATAACAGTCATGACTGTATAACCCCACCTGAGGGGAACGAATAACAGAATAGTTAGTGAACAGATACATTGGATGGTGTAGGATATGGCAATAATAATAATAATAATAATATATAATAGTATAAAAATATAATATAACATAACATAATATAATATAAATGTGTTCCTGTGGAGTAGAGTGGGGAAAGGAGGTAATAAAGGGCAGATGATATCAAGAAATAAAATTATTTGAAAATGATGGGGCTGAGCCCTGGTGGCATAAGTGGTTGAGTGTGGGACTGTGGCCCATGGGCTTGGCAGTTCAAATCCAGTGACGGCTCACAGGAGCAGCACTGGGTAGCACCTACAATAATCAGAGGCAGTGACGCCCCCTCCCCAAAAGAAAAGAAAAGAAAATGATGGTGACAGCAATTTTACAATTATGCTTGATATAATTGAATTATGGGTTATTATAATATCTTAAAGAGCTACCAATAAAATGAATAAAAAATCTTTCTATAGTCTTGTTCATCATAATGAACTTTACATTAACAAGAAATAAGCCTTTGTTTTGTTTGGCTACTGAGATTTTGAAGACAGTTGTTACTATAGTTTGACCCTGGCTACCAAGACATACATTGAAAATTCTCATTCATAACCTCCAGAAGAAAGCAGCACATACAATTGTGGCCTCATCAATGTGGTTTAGTTGTTAAAACACAAAACAAAGCAAACACTAAACTAAAATACTGCAACCACAAGGATAAAAGAAATTTCCGGTTTGGATGATCTAACAAATACACAAGCACATTTACACACCTACCCATAATGTGCTGTTAGGTGTAATTAGCATCGAATCACGGAGCCCCATATGACAAAGTCAAACTGCTTCACAGGGTTGCCTGGCCTGTAATCTTTACAGGACTAGATCTTTTTTACCACAGAGCAGCTGACAAACTGCAAGAACGACCAGTTCACAGACAAAGAAGTGGCCAATATGATGAGGCCATGATTGTTTCCTGTGTTATCTACTAAAGCACATTTTGAATTCCTGGCCCTGCATTTTCTAACCATCTAAGATCAACATTATTTTGATATAAGAGTGATCAAAGGAAGAAAGAAACAAATGGTTTACAAGACAATATGGACTTAGGTAAATTTTAGCATTAAATGTTTTTTTAGTCACATGGAAAGTTCTAGACTTTTAGTGAACTGGAGACCATAACTTATTCAATTCTGAACCAATTATAATGATTTGAATAAGCAATCCAAGCAGAACTAAAGTTTTTCTGGTCACATAACTTAAGGAGTGAAGCATTTGATTCCAGGCCCGTCTTATTTTAAAGTCTTTCTACTCTTTCCTTTACAATACAGTTGACTTACAAAGAGTGAAGATCTTGGCCAAAAAGAAGCTGTCTCAAAATTAGCTTTCATATTTGTTCACTATTCTAGATCATTGATGAAAAGCATTAATACATAGCAATGGGAACTAAATGATCATTCTTGAGTTAAAAAAATACATAAACCCACACAGGCTGCTCAAGTGAAAGGCCTGTATTTACATCCCTAATCATCACGTAATGGGCAATTAACCAGGTAACTATAGGTTTTTCTCTGCTAGAAAAGTATATGTTTCATCATGCTTTAAAATCTGCCTTATCATCAGTGCTGCTATGAAAACAATGTATTGTTTGGGGGTTTCTTTTCCCCTTGGTGAAAGGGCAGGCCAAGCCAAAGCACTGTTTCTGCCACCTAATAGAACACTTTTTGTGAACCAAACTAGAATGGGTAGTTAGAAAGTTGGTGAATATCTTCCATAATGATTACTAAGTCACCATTTTAAGGGAGGCAAGGATTAGAATAGTGCAATTGCCTAGAAGAAGAAACATTCTATTTCCTGCTAAAACCATCTCCTTAATAAACTGTCACCTAAAAAAGAGACAGATTACAAACAAGCGGATAATAAAAAAGAGAAGGCCAAGTAAGTTCAGTCTGGATTTGTTTCTATCCCTCCACATTTTTGTCACAGCCATAATCCTGAAACATGAAACCCATTTTCTTGAGGAAGAGAGGAATCAATAAATACCAGCAACAATATGTTAAATCTACACAACATTTACAATGATTGTGTACAACAACAAAGATTTTCAGGCTAGTATGTTAGCATCAGACATGTTCAAAAGTCCCCTCAGTTAAGTGTCCTTGAATGAGTCTAGGAACACAGTTGACTACCAATTAGGACAAGAATAATTAGCAGTTGAATGCCCCAAATAGGTCCCTTCCCTGACCAGGTACCAATGAGACAACCACTCCACTAGAGGGTGTCTTAGGAAGTGCAGCCAAAAAATCAAGTCAACCTTCAATTGTACCTGGGTGTTTTAGAGCAACCAAGAGCAGGAGACTCCAGAGATTTCAGAAGGGGCTGATGATAAAAGTTATATGTTTACTTAGCCTAGTAGGAAGAACTTTGAAGTTTGAGGGCCTACACTAGAGAGTTAAGACAGGGACTGAAAGAATAAAACAAATACATAAAACAAAATTTAATAGATACTGCATCATATTTGTACTTAAAGAATAAAAAAAAAGAGTAACTTGTTCAATGTGGGGGGAGAGGAACTATGCGTGATAAAATAAGGGTTAATCAAGGAAGACAAATCCCATTAATTAGATGGCTAATAAGGACTTAATGACTTAAAACCCCCTTGAAAGAACAGGGAGAGTTACCGCAGGAGTGAGCAAAGGCAAGGAGTCACTGACAACAAACACACTGACATGCATGTGGTTAAAGAGAAAGAAGACCAAGCAGTTGGACAAGCTAAACAAATGTCAAAGGTTGACATAGGAGAGTAGTTAGAGAGAAGGTTAACCAGAGAGTCTGGCTTTATGTGTGCACATCTGTGTGCACTTTAAACCCACAATTATGATCCTATAAATACATAAGAAAATAGTGATAGGATGCTTCACAGCAACAAGAAAGTCACACAGTTTAAACAAACTCAGAAAAAGTGAAATTCCTAACACCCCTATAATAAAAAATATAGTATAAATATATAATAAATGAAACACCTCTATAATAAAATATTATGCAGCTAGAAAATAAAAGGGCAGGGGAGAGCATTCTGCAACATGAAACAAATGTCACGATACATCTATACAAATGAAACTGAAGAAGAGAGTGCTTCTCAAAAAATGGACTTTTTTTTTTAATAGGGAAAAAGTGCATGTCTGTGAAATCTTGCCTGTAGACATGTTCATATAAATGCTAACAGCAGTTACTTCTGGGTGGTAAGAAAATATGTGATTTATATTTTCTGCTTCTTCTTTGTGTGTCAAAATAGACATGGAAAATTTTGGTAGTACCAAAAATAACAATGAAAGTTATTTAATACAAGAAACAAAACCCAAAGAGAAATGGACTAAACAGGATGTCCACCGGGTTCTCCCCTGCAGCATCTGCATTCTATCATCTGAGAGATGATTGACGAAAGGAACCCTGGTGGCACAATGGTGACACACCCAGCTGCTAATGGAAAGAAAGGGCAGTCGCTCTGTCAAGATTACATCTTAGGAAACTCAATACAACAGGACGACTCTGTCAGGTAGGGTCACTGTAAGTCAGAAATGCCTCGGTGCACACAACGGATTTTTGAAGGAAAAGGGAGGGGCTATATATTGTGACCCAATATTTAACTAAGGTCACATGTGTAAAAAATACTAGGAATGATTAAAAATAACACAAGCTAGTGGGGAAGTCTCAAGGAAAGTCACTGTTCAAAACCAGGCACAACAGGCATTCTCTGGAAGAAACAACTCTATTCATCTCAAGGCAAGCAGTTAGGAAAGGAGTCTTGGTCACCCCGTGAGTTAGGCTTTCGACTACTGACTGTAAGGTCAGCAGTTCAAACCCACCAGCTGCTCTACAGAAGGAAATTAAGGCTTCCACAAAGATTTACATTCTCAGAAACTCTCCATGGGCCACTGTGAGTCGGAATCACTTTATGGCAGTGGGGAGGCAAGTAGGAAAATCCCCAGTCACAATTTGTTCAGCCCCTCCTGTGCAGGAAGCACTCCATAAAGCCTTTGAGAACTCACTATTATGCCATCTGTCCTAAATAAATATATTTATTAAAATGGAGTAATAGACTAAACCTCAGCAGTCCTCTGCAGTGACCTGCATAAAGCTACAGCCTGACACATAAGTTAGAGAAGAGAAGGGGAGTGAACCTTTGACATTTAGGAAAATTAATGTTCTGCAATAAAACCTTACATTTAAAGCACTGTAAGAGATAAATGAGTTGTTCAGGAGAATCTGTGTCAATACTAAGGAGTATTCAACCTAAATGCCTAAATCAAATATCTGCTCACAAAACCCTTGGGAAAAGCTACATCAATCCACATGTAAGATGTATGTGCTTTATATTCCAAGGTGATACTATGATGATACCAGTCATAATAATGCCCTTCCCTCAGGAATCAAGAAGTGGCTATAGAGATGATGAACGGAAGGCAAACAAACAAACAAACAAACAAACAAGAATTTAGAATTAAGAAGGGAAAAGTATCTTGCACCTCTCTTGAAAGAAGAAACTATTCAAGCAAAGTTCATTTTAAGAGCACAGCTGAGGTGTGGAGCCAGGCTACACTTTTAAAGAACTATTCAGTGCACCACTGCAAACCAATCAAGCTTGTTCTTCACAGTAGGTCTACTCTTAGCATCTCATCCAAGTAGAATTATTGCTCCAAGATGGCATATCTATGTAGAGTAGCAGAAATTTATGAGTTTATATGAAGCCAAGGCTGCTCAAAAGATTTTTTCCAGCAGAGTTAAGATAGATAGCCAGAGATTAAAGGCTACATACCGAGATAGCAAGGAAACCAGGTTAAAAGTCAATCTATCCCTTAATCTTTGACTATTTTCCCATTAGGTGGTAACCAGCACAAAACAAACAATTGTGTGACAATTCCCATTTCTTATTAATGAAACCATCTCCTCCATGGTCTTTAGATGTGGCTAAAATACCTGATCCAAAACAAAGCATTGGCAACAAAATTAGAACTACACAAAACCCCAAGGAAGGACTACTAGATTCCAGTAGGATGATAAAGAATTTAACTGCCATTTATGACAATTTAGAGAAGAGTTGTTGGCCAATATCTTACATAGTTGGAAGAGCTTAAATAAGCTAGGTACCAAGTTAGCCTTCCACCATGAACCTTAATTATGATAAAAGGCAATCAAGGCAAGTTTTACCCTAAATACAGCAGTTATACCACAATAAGAACTACAGAAGCTAAAAAGGTATAGCACCAATATTTCACCATCATTGTTCTTTCTATCAACAATGATTCTTAACAGATGATAATCTTCGATGAATGCTGCTTGTGTTAAATAACAAACTAACAGCTAAACTTCAGGAAGGAAACATACTACAAGACACACACACCCCCCCCCCACCCATGATTTTCCTTTTCTCAGAGAAGTAACAAAACCAAAATCATTCAGCTCTGGAGAAGAGAATGCAATAGTTTGTCGTTGTCACATCATCACTGGAAGATGCCATGCTGACTCCTAGGTTTCTGGCCTTACAAGATGCTATTTCTCATCTGACTGTAGGTTTTTTTAGTAAAAATGAGCCATTTCACTGAGAGTTGAGAGTAGACTATGATAAAAAGAAATATTCACAGCGCATCCTAAGAGAAGGAATCTAGATGATAAGGCATTTTGGAGGTCCACTGGATACCCAAGAAAAGAATTGGAAAAACAAAATAAAACTGGAATAAGTAACAATAATTGACAGCTGCTTGGAGGCCATGGAGAAAGAAACTTCAATTAGCTCACTGTCCCTAAAGACCTTTTCCAGGCTGATAAGTCTATGAAAAACTTCCAAAAAGCATGGAACCTGATTTTCATAACTTGGATCCTAAAAATAGAACTAAAGTTCCCATTTCACTTTATGTCATACATTTTTTGTGATACCTCCAATTCTAAAGGTAAGAAAACCGTTATTATATCCAATAGACTCTTCCTTTAATTGATTACTCATCTCCATTTCATCTTCAAAAGAAGACACTTAAAAAAGCATGTATTAGCCTAAGAGGATGAGAAGCTCTGTGGGTCAATGGGAATTCCCTACGAAAGAACCTTAAAGTAAGAGTACATTTTCACAAGTGTTTACCAATGACCAGTTTGGGACTGACTCAGATCTTTTGCAACGATCTCCTCTCTAGCAGAAATAATTTAAGCATAGACAACATACATTCATCTGAAAAAAAAAACTGTGGTAAATATATGGGAAACAAACCACCAATCTGAAATCTTCATATGTATAGGTCAACTACATGAATTATAATTATTGTACTATTCATTCATTCCATTAACTATTCCCAAATTTTTGTGCCATCCATAACAGAATCTCTGTCTATGAGCCATATCAGGACAATTTCCACACACCCATTCTACAGAAATTTCTGGATAACATTCAACTATCTTATTACATTTCCAAACTAAAACTTTAACTTCCAAATGAATGGTCCAACCTCCATCATGTGTTCCCACTTTCTTAGAAAACAATCTTATCATCAGGCTGATGTCGAGGATACTAATTCTGAGAAGTAGGCACTTGGTCATCCTCAAAAGTCTTTTGGGCTGTCCCTTTCCAATGACATGAGACAGCTCCCTGCAGAAAGAACCACGCTGATGCTTGGACTTTATACTTCTTGGATGCTAACTGTGCTAGGATTAGAACCTTTAAGGAATGCATGAGACACACAAAAAATATTCTCAGAGAATGCTTTGGAAAAAAATCCTTTGGAATGTATCATTATGATTTTTTATGTATGCCCCATCTCTAATTGATTTCTATCCTGAAGTTAAAGAAACTACAAAGGTCAAATCAGTTTCAGGCAGGAGGCTATTCAACGAAGACTCATCCTGATAACCATGAATAGAACAGTGCAAGAATATGTCATCTCAGAAACATCTCAAACTACAGTGTTAAGGAAAATGGTGTGGATTACCCACTTGAAATTAGAATATAAAAATAAAGACCCTTATAAGACTCTTTAGTACTCATACTAAATTTAAATTTATAATGAAAGAACAAGATGGGGGAGGGAGAAGAATAAAGAATATTCCCAGTTAGAAGTATGTCTTCAATTCTAAAAAGTTCATTAGCTGTCACAGTGAAAGTTTTTTAATGTGACAAACTGCCAACACCTTAGAATGCTTCTGATTAGAGACATTTGTATGGTTTTCTTCCACACAGAGAGATCTTTTCCCCAGCCATATCTTCGGAAGTAGCTGGACATATCAAACTCAAAAGAGATCTGAAACAATAACTTGAAATAGAAGACATCAGAATTTCCAAGCAAGGACTTAAGTCTAGTTCTAATCATTGCTATCACTGACCCTCAGAGCCCAGCTTATTTTTACAAATAGAAAAATAAGCCAGGGAGAAATGGCCTGGTTTAATATACACACATATCAATACACAAACAACAAACACATTAAAAAGAAGAGAACAAGCAAGTCCTGAAGGACTTCACTGAGAGTGTCCCATTGAGGTAGACAGTAAAGAGGTTAAATCCTATTATAAATTGGTTGAAAGTATGAATAGGGAAATTCAAAAGGGACAGATAAGTTAACATTTTAAACAGTGTACCGCATAACTCCTATACAACTGGGTCTCCTTCTGTGACAATAATGTGATCATCAGACCACCTTAGACTTCAGTATCACAAATGTATATGAACTAATTTATTATCAGTTATTTTCAAAACAAAACAAGGTCTACCTCCTTCCAAGTTCTATAAACAAGGAATTTGAAGCTATAAAATACAAAGCCCTCTTGAGTGAGATACAGATTCTCGACATCCCCTCCTCAGCCTTTCTACACTGCCATGCCATCTATCTCCAAGAGTTCTCCTGGTGCCCCAGCAACAGAAGAGCAGGGGTAGCTACCCAGTCTCAATTTGATGGGCCTTGAGAAACAGGAATTGAACAGAGGGAACCCCCATTATTAAATTCAGCCATGCCCACACCCACAATCTTTTGATCTCTTTTTTCAATTTCAGCCCAGATGCCTCTATCTTTTCTTTCTTTTTCTAAAGACACATTTGGAGATGAAACCATTCATAACTGCCCATCCACAGACAGTTTGTGGCAACATAATTGACAATGAGTCTGCTAGAAAAAATGAAAATGCTGTTTTAATAACCTTGGCCTAAAATACATTCTGTTGTATGCCTCAAAGGGTTTCAATAAAAAGTCAACCTGTAGAGACATATTTTCTTGGCTTAAACAACAATCCAAAGCATATAAATGTAGTCCAACTATAATGACATATTTATAGGCCAATAAAGCTTACACTGCAGCTTTCATACTTCACTTAAGGAACTCTGTAAGAAGCAGTGTTATATAAAATAATTTGATCTTTTTCAAACTATAGCCCAAGGAATAAAAAAAAAAATGCAAGTTTGCTATGTTTAACTGATAGTGTTTGTATTCTTTAGTTGCTAAAAATTTTGTAAAATGAAATAATTCTTCATCCGACTACTTCCAACTGCCATACCAAATATGGGCATCAACTCCACTTTATTACAAAAGCTAAGTACTGTAATTCTAAAGACAAAAATAAATAACTAGTGGCCTGTGTAGTGAATGATTTAATCAACCCAATTCTTCTGGAAAAACAGGTTCTCGTGTTCATTATGCTTATGAATAATACATTCCTTAACCCTTTTATTTTAACATAGTGATTTTTTTTTCTTTTTTGTTTCTTTTTTTTTCCCCAATAAACCTCAGTAAGAAACAGTCTGAAAGAAGGTAAGGCACTTCACCAAGTAAAGTCACAATTTGCATCGGTTTCATGTTGAACTTTCTTTCTTTGAAAAGAACAAAGAGAAGGGGAAGCAGTGAGCACACGCCACCACATCTCAGAAGTGTTTTTTTAAGATGATTAGTTTTTCCACTATCTAGATCTGTAGATTTTAGTCATCGGTCGTTTAGAATCTTAAGTGAAAAATCTGAAGAGTTTTTTTTTTTAAGGTGAACATAAAACCCACAGATAATGTCCAACTGTATTTTTTGAAGGAGGAAAGGAATTCAAGAAGGAAAAGACTTGTGATTTTAATCAGAGCAGTTATTGAAAGCTGCCATTGGGGGCAGAGTTTCTCTTCACAGAGTATTAGTTTATTGGCAGACACACATTTGTGAGAACATTCTTTTCGTTGTTGTTTGTTTTTACTGTTGTTGTTGGTTTTGGTTTTTCTTTACTATTCAGAGAGAGACTGGAAATGACACCAACGGGGTTTAAAGGGAATTTATTCTACCCAAACACTGAGCATTTGAGCATGAAGAGTTCATTAATTAGCTTTTGTATTTTAAAATCCTTTCTTTAAGAGGCACCCAATTACTTTGTTACTATTGATGTTTGAACATGATGAAATGACTCAGGTATGAAAACAATTAAAAAGAAAAACACAACAGAAGCATATGGGAGTTTTATTTTATCCACAGAAAGGTGAGATCTTGCCATTCTTCACTTACTTCCACCCGAAGAAAAGAAAGGGGGGTGGGGGGGGCGGGTTTAAGTAATCTCACAGTTCATCTTCTTTCTTTAGTAAGAACAATGAGGAGTTGGAAGGGTTCTACAGAAGGAAAAACCTAATAAGTGTGTGAACGTCCATGAACAATGTGGTGTTGGAGGTGGTTTCAGTGTGGCTAAGAGAAAGGGAGATAAGAAAACCACTGTGTAGAAAGAAAAGGACAGACAACAAATATTTTGATGTCATAGACAGAGAAAGGAGGAGGTTGAAGAGAAAGTTGCTGTGACAGGAATGCACAGACGGCAAGTGACCCCCCCCCACCTCTCCCCCCACCCCAAGATAAAGGCTGACAGTGTAGACTTGTAAACCTTAGATTAGGCAGATAATGGAAACTCATTACATTAAGGAAAGTTTTTGTTTCTCTTTCCACATTATTACAACACTGTGTGCATTCCAATTACAAAAGCTATTTGTCTCAAATTCCCCACAGCTCATACCAACTGAGGAGAATTTCAAGGCCCCAAACTCTATCCTTAAAGGGGTATTTTACATTTGAAAAAAAAAAAAAGCAAGGCCACTTGCACACCAGGGAGAAACCTCCCAATCCAATCTCCTGTAGGCTGTTTGCCCTTCAGCAGTGGAGCTGTCTCCTGAAAGAGGTCGAAAACATCCGAATCACTTGGGAAGACTTTTATCAGTACAGATTCCTTGGCCCTGCCTCCAAGTCCATGGGCTACCATCAGTTTTATTTTTAAATTCCCCCAGTAGGTCTAACATGCAACCAGATTCGAAAACCACAGATCTGAAGTTTCTAGGCCAAACCACTTGCAAGTCCTTTAAATATTCACTATAATCCAATTTCCAGTGCAATCAATCGCATGATAATCATTTGGGGATATTGATTTATTTATTTAAAAACTAAGTCAGAGTTGAGATCTCTGGTTCTTTTGATGGAATCAAGAGATTGGATTACTTTTTATATTCATCATTAGAGCATCCATCTTAAATACAAAATGACTCTGCTATAAATACTCTTGTTTATCTGAGTGACATCAAGCTTAACCAACACATCCTTCTGTCTCCTGTAGGTTTCCTGTTTAGTTATTTAACAGTTACAATATATTCTATAACAGAAAAAGAAATGAAAAGAACAGAAAATCAAACAAACAAGAGTGAGGCTTTTAATGTTAAATAAAACACCAGACAATGGCAATGTGGCTTAGCGCATATATGAGTTAAGCAACATATCAGATGTATTACTCACAATTATCACACATCAGAAGACAAGACCGTATTTCACAAAATAGGGAGTGGAGTATAACCACATACATAGAATGCCTTAAGTAAGTAAAGGGTCATTTACTTTAGAAGGAAAAGTAGTAATTGAATAATTTTCTCTAAATGTGCACTTGACATGAGAAAGTCACGTCCAAAATATTATCACCTGACATCTACTGAAAGCTGCCAGGGAATGGTTGATTATTAAACTCACACTACAAGAAAATATCAATGCACCCGCAAACACAGCACGAGCTCATCACAAACCAGGACACATGAAGGACAAACGCATTTACCGGTGTTTTTCATTTTTTTATGGCAATTAAAAAAAGTAGTTCTGATCTCTTCAAATAGTTAAGCTGTAGGTTTTAAAAAAACAAAAACGAAACAAAGAACAAAATACAGGATATTGTCACATTTAGCATAAAATGGAGCTGTGAAAGTCAGCCTTGTGCTAGAGAAAGAAAAAGATGCTTTAATATGCTAAAAATGCTAAAAGTGAAGCTCCTCTTTGCCAAAAGAGGAAATAACTAGTTTAAATAAGAGGTCAACAACTCTGGTCTTGAGCAATGCTATGAAAGAGCCAGGAAGAAGAAAACACACACACACACACACACACACACAAAATCACTGGGGAAGAAAGAGTTATAGGGAAAATACCTAATTCATATAACTAATCATATAGTCCCTTTTATTTGCCAGGTATTGTACTAAATCTTTTATTTTTTACATCTTGCAGTGGTCTTGTAAATTTCTCCTACTTTAAAGATGGGGAAACTGAGGCTTAAACCAAAAGAAAACAAACCAAATCTGTTATGGTCCAGTTGATTCTAACTCGTGGCAAGTCTATAGAATAGGCTAAAACCATACTGTAGGATTTCCAAGGCTATGGACCTTGATGGAAATAAGCTACTACACCTATTTCCCACAAAGAAGTTGGTGGGTTTGAACTGCTAACCCTTTGGTTAGCAGCTAAGTCTTTTAACCCCTGTGCCACCAAGACCCTTCAACTGAGGCCGAGGTTAAATTATTTGCCCAATGTCATCCTGTTAAGGAAGTAGCAGAATCAGGACTCAAACATTAATCAAAATAACTTATCCAGAAGTCCACTCCTCCTCCAAAGTTCTAGTGGAAGAGAAGAAGGAAGGAACCAGGAAAAAGCACAAAGTTCAAGTTAATCACTGAATGCCTATGGGCCAGGGAACATATGTCCTAGGTTACCAATCTGCAGGCTCCCCTGCTTTGATGCTGCTCTCCCACTCCCAATAAAACATCTCATATATCTTCCTTACTTTGTTTAACACCTAACCTAAAACATGACATTTTGACATAGCATCAAATACATATCATACTATTTACATATAACAAATATTTAGATTTTTCATTAATACTATTTTAGCCCTAATGAAGCCTTAGGTAACCTTAAGGGTACAGTGGTTGAATGCACAGCTGCGAGCCTGATGTTGGAACCCAGCAGCGACTTAGTGGGAAAGAGATGAGGCAATGCCATGGCACAGAGTCACTCTCTGCCCTCTAGGGTCTCTATGACTCAGAATGCACCTGACAGCAAGGAGTTTGATTTTTTTTTTCCTATGAAGATTTATGCCTAGACACTTCCCACGAAGCCATGTGTCTCTAGTTCAGGACTCCATATGCAGAAGGCTCTATAACAGTGGTTCTCAATCTGTGGGCCACGACCCCTTTGGGCATTAAACGACCTTTCACGAGGGTCGCCTAATACATCTTGTATATCAAATATTTACATTGTGATCCATAATACTAGCAAACTTACATTTATGAAGTAGCAACAAAACTAATTTTTTGGTTGGGGGTTACCATAATATGAGGTACTATATTAAAGAGTCGCTACATTAGGAAGGTTGAGAACCACTGCTCTATAATATAATGGGTGGTATCCAGTCCTTAACCACCCATTTATCTGCTGTCCCCCTATACCGGGGGGTCTTGTCAAGTTAAGGAAATTGGGTACATTTGACAGGATTTACAGAAAATCCTATAACCAAAAATAAAAAGTGGGTTATTATAATGCTCACACATGAGATTTGGAAGCAGAAATTTATATTTACCAAGGTCAGCTTTTTCCTTAAGGACATCTTTGAAATTGAGTCCACTGTTGAAGGTTGACTGTCTGTACTTCAGCAGAGCTTCCTTCTGTCCATTCCTCCCCAGGACCTCCATTTTCACCGACTCGACCCTGAGGCCACATCGCCATTTGGAACAGTCAGAATGTACCCACTTAACTAGGTCTTCAAGCTTCACAATCACCTTTTCGGAAACTGCGATGACTTCATCCTATAAGAAGTGATGGGGTGGGGAAACAAATACATTATTTGTGGGTCAGAGGGAAATGATACATTTTTAATAAAGCCCAGAGAAATATCAATCAAATGGATTAGTCTTATGCTCACAGACATTGTGGCTTTCAGTAACAGAATCTTCAGTCTCTCAGTTCATCCTATGGTTTTCCACTGCTGGTTGTATAGTTGGGGCATAATTTATATATTTGTTATATGACAAGAATGTGTACAAAAATAGAGCAGTAATTTTAATAGCCATTTTAAGCAATATTTGCCAAAGCTTCCCTTGACTATCTAACCACTTGGAGGAAAGGCTAATTTTTTAAGTGCAATTAATTGTAAATGTAAAAATGAGAGCAAGCTGACTAATGGTTAGCCTGGCTCTGTCTAATGGGTCTCAATCAATCTAGGATTCTTAGAACTCTGACTCATCCCCAAATTCCTATGTTTATGGTACATTTTCCCTTGGCTTATATACAAATATTGAATTTAACTTTTTCCTAAAAATTAAATAAAACTGTGATGTAACCCCAAAAGAAATAGTTCATAAATGTTATGTGAAAGAAACTTACACTTTCTCATGTTTCCTAAAAAGTTTGTAAGCTGAGAAATGAACCAACTTTTTCTTTTAATCCATTTTGGGTAGAGGGAAAGGGTGAACTGAGAGAAAGCCTCTGAATCTAAGAAAAGTAGCTGAAACTTCAATTTCTCCTATGAATCATAATTTTAATTTTTAACGTCTCTAATTGTTTCCAGGAAACCACCAACTTTTCTCACTCAAAATGAATCCAGCAAAATATTTAATAGATATACAGACATAGAACAAAGGAGGGCCCCTAACCAGAGGATTAAAAAAAATCATCTTTCTGGTTTTATTAAGTTAAATTATTTGAAGCATTTGATAT